>VZTZ01045147.1:2127165-2465912 GCA_013400955.1 Drymodes brunneopygia | reverse complement strand
GGGCGGGTGCGCTCCAGCGCGGGTGCGCTCCGCGGGGCAGCGGCGGCACTGCGCGCCCGCCCGCCGGCTCGGCAGCGCGGGGAGCTCAGGTTACTTTTGCCTGGAATCAGTTACCGGCGTGCATTTTGTGTTAAACCGTGTTGGGTGATCTATGGCTTCTGTCAGTAGGGTGCGCGTTCGACAGCGCCGGCTTATCTCCTCGGTGGCAGGTGTAGCAAAAGAAGCTGGACCAGCGGGTCCCGTCAGTTGTGCCGCTCCTCACAAAAGACCTCGGGATGATAACAGCTTGCGCTGCATAATGTGGGCGCTTATAAATGCATACACTGATAACATCGAGCCCAATAAAACTTTTACATTGTGGTGGGAACTTTAGAGAGCGCATATAACACAAAATTAGTTATTACCCCATAAAAGTTTTTAATTATAGTGTTTCTGCCTGTGACACAAGTTAACGTTATGTCCTCATTTCAATTATAAATACCAATATTCAGTTTATATCCAAACCATAACATTTATCTCTGGCCTGATTTTAAGTTTACAGTCCATATGCATGGTTTTACAATTAAATTACATGTTTTTTCTATTAAACAAGAGTGGGAGAAATAATACTTCTACACATTTGAATGCTTTTCCCTTTCTCCTTGAATGAAGACAAACTTTGGGCAAATTTTCTTCTTCAGAAAAATGGACTGTCTATTACTCTGTTCTCTGAGCTGGCTATTTGAGTTAACAATGATTTGAGAAACTAGCAATGGAACTCTGGGACATCAGGGATCTGGGCTGTGTCTGGCCATTGCTTCTTCTCATAACCTTTTTAGCACAGTTCTTGGCTGTTGTGGAGCCACTTTCAAATAACTGTGGTTGCCATAAAACTCCTGTATGGGTGCAAAAAGACATCAACTGTTTTCCAGCTAAATTACCTGCTTAAAAATATCTGTATTTGCGTTACTCGCAATCTTGTGGTTTCATAGCTCTTGTTACGTGTTTTGCTCTATAGCTGTTGCAGTTTAGAAGGTGAGGTCATCAGAAGGGCTCCAAAAAGCACATTAAAAGACATTGCATGGCAGTGGCCGGCCTGTGTTCATTCCTAAACTTTCACCCCTGTGTAGGGGTTGGACCCCACAAATGCCCAGAGCAGTGCCTAGTGAGGGGAGCAAGGGGGTTGCAGGTGCTTGCTGTTGTGCTTCCGAGTCCTTTTGGGGCTCTAGCTTTTGCTGAGCAGCTTTCGCTTGAAGTATCAGATCATGGGCTGAAAGTTTATAATGAAGCAGCTGTTTGACAAGTGGTTCGGAATAGTCAGTTCTGAAAAGTCGTACAAACAGTAAAAAATAAAAACTTACTTAGGCTTAGTGAAAGTTTCCAAAGTCTGTTGTGAAGGTCTGCAGTGCCTTGGGGCCCTGGGTCTGTGTCCCATTTGCAGGCAGGGTTGCATGCTCCCGTCCTGCTGTCCTGCCTGCTCACCAAGGGGCAAGTTATGGACATTCGCAAGAAAAGTTGGTGTGAATTCCGTACTAAACTGACCAAAACGAAGCTGGTATGGTAATGTTCTGCTGTGAAGACTTATGAGAATGCCTTCGAAGTTGTGCAGTTGTTGCCAAAAAGGGAAATTAAATACACCACATAGATAGGAAGTACTTCATGGCAAAGAGCAACACTTAAAGAGACTTAATTTTCTCAGCAGTAAGAATGAATGTTGTCCTTTATTCTTTTGAATGTAGCCATAATAGCAATTTGCGCACTTAATTTATGACTGAAAATCCACTTTTTGAAGTATTTGGTGAACATTTTGCTTAGAAGTGCAGTAATTAAATATTAATGTGCTGTTCTAAAGTGCTTTTTTTTTTTTAATTTGAGATGTTCTTGGAAAATCAAAAGGGATTTCCAAATGAACAGCGGCATGCTAATCAATTCTCATCGATTGTTGCTATTATACTATTAATGAATTTTCTTTCCAATTAATATATGCTATGTCTTTTGCTTTGCTGTAACATAGAAAATGTAATGATATATCATGTAGTGACTATAAGACAGTATTTAGCTAGTAGACTGCAATGGTAGAATATTGCAAACAGTTTTCTACTAAACAGTAGTTTTTCCAGGTTGCATGGATGCCAATAACACTTCTGCTTTCCAGAAAACCACTATAATTCAAATAGTGAAAGCTGAGCATAAACTCAAATAGGATTTTTAAGAAAACATACCAATCTGTGGCATAAACAAAACTTGTGCCCATTTGGTAAGCCTTTTCTGGAACATTTTAGGATGATCAGCCCTGCTTAACTCAAGGTGTTGTTGCTGCTGGCCAACAGGGTTATCCTGAACACAGAGCACTAACGACTTCAAACCACAGCCCTGTCTCCTGTTTTCCTTTCTCCATGCATTTATTTGTGTGCTACATGTGTAGTTTTACTTGTCCAGACTCAAGGATGTGGATTCTCCAGTGCATTACAAGTTTGCATTTGTTTACACTGGACAAAAAGAGATGGAAAATCTCAGCTGGAGGTGTTTTATATGCCTGTTGTACATCAGTAAACATACTATACGTGATGGAAAGCAGCAAATGAGCAGACCAAAGGCCTAATCAGAGTGTCTGGGCTAGTTCTGCATTATGGGCATTTGTTTTGTTATTTGCTTTATTTAACAAATCAGTATCAAAATTCAGCCAGGTCCTTAACTCTGTGCTTAGGTTTAGGCACAGCAATAGCCCCAGTGAAGACCAGTTAGTAATGGCTCTCCTCACATGCTGATGTAAGATACATGCGTAGGCAGAGTTGTTCCCCATTCATTAAAAGCAATTAGCAGATTTATTAAAGCACTTACTGTGTTGTAGCAAACAAGAAAATAATTTTGAATGTAAGATGTTTGCTAGCCACAAACAAAACAGTGTTTGTTTAGGTTAAAGAAGCCAAGTATGTAATTGGTTTATTTGGTAGTTATCTGATACCTCTGTGCGTTTTGAGTTAACATCAGTTTTGTAAGGGGTGGATAGTCCTGTAAAAAATGTATAGCTGTCTGGTTTCCAAGCTAAGATCAATATCAAATGCCACAGTATAAGATGGCCCAGTGTGTTTTACAGACCATGTACTGAATTATTAGTTCATTTGCTATCTTTGGGTCTGTTCCTGCTCCATTTGAAGTCAATGAGAGTTTTGTTTGGAAGTTGCTATTAACAAAAAGTGGTCAGACATCCAGCAATCTTATAAATGAACCTTTTGTAACTTCTTGATTCCAGGTTGCCTGGCTTTTAGTCTCTACATTTTATATTTGTGTTAGGCATGATTTTTTTTTCTTATGTTGCGTGATGTTTACTGGAGACAGTTTTAGAAAGCTAATTCTACACGTGCTTCTTCAGTCAAAGTAGAAGATCACGATGTTTATTTTCAGATAACACTAAGCAGCTACTTTGGGGTGAGAGGGGTCCCTCCAGCCATTCTCTCAGTATGGTAACAGGCTTGACATTTTCCACAGAAAATGCTCAGCAATAATACCTCTCTCTTTCNTTTAGCTCTTGCCCTTTTTCTACCAATAATGCTTGAAATCATCTTTGTCTCTTTATTTCTGTGTGGTGTTTCCTATTCTTCCTTCCTCCCAGTGTCAATTCACAGTTACCACCTGTCCCTCATGGAGATCCCATCTAGAAATTTGTTCTTTCTGTGATGATTATAAGTTGTGAGCAAACAATAGACGAGTAATAACTATAGATTGTTCCCTTTTCCTGCTTTCACAGCATGTTCTCTCTTCTTGATGCCTGTTTTTTAGGCTGAAAGCCCTTTGGTTAGGAACTGCTTTTATTGTTTGAGCTTTTTTTTTCTTACAGCACTGAACAAATTGTATGCACTAAAACATTGTAAATAATAAGAAGAGCAAGCTTTTCATGGTCATAATACTTTATAAACATCAGCTGAATAATAATATTTTAAAAACATGTCTGCTGTGCTGGGTGAGTGCTCATTTGCTGAATGTAATATACCACATCCTTCTCATTTGAGTCTCCACTGAGTCCAGAGGCTTTGCCAGCTTACATCAGATGAGAATCTGAACTATTGTCTCTAATTCACAGTACTTAGTAATTTTTTTAAAGAATAATTAATTTTTTAAGCTTCTGATTTGTTTTTGTCTAATAAGTAAAATTCTGTTACACCAGTAGGACAATGGATGTGCTTTCATCTGTGTCCCTGAGGATTCTTTGAGTACCCATGCCCAATTGTGTGATGCAAGAGATGAACAGCCCTTTGGGCTTTCATTCTGACACTCAGACCTGTAGATTTGTGCTCCTCTGGGAATATATTTACCAGAAGTTGAGGCAAAACCCTTACTAGGTTGTTGGAGAAGGGTTCAGAAGAGGGTATGAGATGCATACAGCATTTCCCATTCTTTGTGAATATTTTGAGGAAAATACCAGGTTTCTTAAAACTAGTGGATGAGAAATACAGGCCATTAAAAAAAAATACCAAAAAATACTGGCTGTGGGAACATATTGTCGTCCATATATTAGCAATAATTTCATACTCAACTCCACGACACTGTCATTAAAAGAAGCAACTCTTTAATTACAGGGGTTTCTAACTTCATATAACCAGTTAATCCATTTGCTTCATATTTATGATTAGGAAACCAGAAGATTGCATGGATAAAAAGAGAGATACCTTACAGTCTGGTTATAACTTTTTTAACAATAGCAAAATCTGTGGAAATTAAGAAAAACTGACATCACATACAGCTAGAAATCAGGGAGGTTGAGTTCTGTGTGACATGGTGTCTCATCCGACAGACTGATCAGGTTGTAACTGTGAAGTAGCCCCGTCACAGAATGAGATTTCAAAAGGATGGTATTTTCTGGGAAACCCATGGAAACTTTCTTTGTATATGGCTGGTTAGCTGTAAGGCTAATTCCATGGGATAACCACATGTTCTTTCAGGAAAACTGGAAGTAGGAAAAGGGAAAGCTTTAATCAAGCTTTCTTGGTTTTGAACAGAACTAGCTCTTTGAAAACCCTGCCCTGCTGAGGAGTGGGAATTCCCATTTTGGTGCTGCTGCTGGGGACTGGATTCACTGTCTGACTGTTCCCAGGGAACAGCCCACTGGTTCCTGCTTTGGCCAAATCCATTGGATTCACATAATTCCCAGTAGGGCTACTCTTCTGTCTCTCAAAAATCAGTGTTAAGACACTGGTTATTCTTGCTGGTTCTGCTTAAGGCCCCAGGAGAGCAAATAATGGATACTTGTAGTTGAATACTCAGGTAATAATCTACATAATTTCTGAATAATTTGTGGGTAACTACAGATTTGTACTTAGGAGAAAGAGTGAATGAACTGTAGTGACAGTTAAATGAACATAATGACAATTATTAATATTCTGTGCTAAACGTTTTCTGTATCTTTTGAAAGGTAAAAATGCATAACTTGTGTTCCTCCCTTACAGCTTGATATCTCAACTTTCCTAGTACCTTAAGCAAACAAAAAGTAGTGTTAGTGACTTAAGATGACTGCAGTTTATCCTCCTAGGAAGATTTAAACCTGAATGCATGTTCTCAAGGACCTGGATACAGATGTATCTTGGGAAATATGACAATAGGAATGCAATTTAAACTTATCCTCAGAGACCCCTTATGTGTTTCTTAAAAAATAATTTAGTTCCAATACAGCAGTGGTAGTCTCAGCAGGCAGGAAACACTTAAAATTATGCAGAAGGGACCAGAAATCTTTGCTAAGAAGCTTTTTGTTGATATGTTTTGTTTCTCAATAAAGATGATCCACAACTGTAAGTACTTAAAACTAAAAACAAGAGGGTTGTATCTGACAGAGCTGCACAACTTCTTAATGTAACCCAGTCTTTCTGTGTGGTTGTTTGCATGTATTTTGGACCAGAGAAAGAGTCCTTTGTGGCTCAGCCTGGTTTGACTACATGGCAGGAGTGTACAAATAGAGGATGAAGGTGGTGTCTTCTTACACTGAGTATGTTTTGACTGCTTTGAGCTGCGATCACTTCTTACTGCACATATCACTTTTGAAATCCGCCAGAGAGAAACCCATGGCTTCCCTGACTTGTGCGTTGCCATGATGGTGCAGTCTAGATGCCAGGTATTATGATGACCTATGGTGGTAAAAAAAATGTGAATATGACAGACAGATGGATCAGGAGGAAAAAGCGTTGGTGGAGTATGCATTTGCAGAGTTCAGATTCAAAAGCCATCCTAGCAGTGGTCACTCCAGCCATACATCTCCCTGTTTCTATCCTTGCCTTCTTTGTTTTGGTCACTGTGAAGGTTTTGGGGAGCCTGTTCTCATGCATTGGTGTTGGCAGATGTCCTAAACCTCCTCAGGCGAGATGTTAGCTTTTTTCTGATGATGCTAAATGGTGTCTACATCCTAGTGATGTACCAAGAGAAAATTGATTCCTTCTGTCATTGACCACTTGTGATTGACCAGAAGGGTTCATCTCTCAGGTGTGTCGATTTTCAGAGAGAATTATGTAACTTTAAAGCTTTTGTGCTCCTTTGCTTTAGAACAGCAAGTAGATGGTTGTACCTTAGCCTAGAAAAAATTAACAGACTGAGTTGACAGAGACTCTGGAGAAGATAATTACATTGATATGCATCCAATAGAAGACACTTTCCTGTATTTTTTGTTTCTGACATAGGGAGGGAACTTGTCATGTCATCAGCTGTTTTTAAAGGACAAAGTAACAATAAAAGCTAAGCATGTAATTCTTCATTTGTGTTTGGCAAAGAGAGTGTAACATTTTCTCCAGGATGATGACCTTGAAGTAACTAAATGTCACCACTTAAAAGAGTAAATTAATGCCACAATGTGCTTTATTTGTGGTTAGATCTGAAGACTGCAGGAATTTCTTAATACAAGAGGTGTTTGTATGCTAGTCCATTTACCAAGGCTCCCTGCAAGAAAACCACCATGATCCTGACTGATCTGAATTTGTGTCACCACATTGCCTTGCATATTTGTGTATGCCAGTGTGTTTGCAGCTTGTGGAGCTCTGCCTTTCAATGTGTATCACTGAATCTCAGGATGGTTTGTGTTAAAGATCACTTAGTGCTACACCTCTTGCCTTGGACAGGGACACTTTCCACTAGATCAGGTTGCTCAGAACCCCATCCAACCTGGCCTTGAACACTTCGAGGGATGGAGCATCCACAGCTTCCCTGGGCAACATGTTCCAGTGTGTCAGCATCTCACAGTAAGGAATTTCTTCCTGATATCTAATCTAAACCCACCCTCTTTCAGTTTGAAGCTGTTCCTCCTTGTCCTATCACTACAAGCCTCAGTAATAAGACTCTCCCCAGCTTTCTTATCAGCCCCCTTTTGGGCCTTAGAAGGTGCAAAAAAGTCTCCCATAAGACTTCTCATTTCCTTTTTCTATGGAGTGAATCCCATTCAGAACCCAGTCACTCTCTGACATAAAAGGGGCAAGGATTTTAGTTTGGTTGTGTTTTTTGGTAACTGCCACTGGCTATGAAAATCTGTTCCAAACCCATAGCATTGGTAGCAAAAATGTGCATATTACCAATATCTGTGGTAATGTATACCTGTTAATGTATCCCTGGCTATTTAGTAGAGATGATTCTGCAACATCTGAGCTGAAATAGTGTTGAGATAACCCCAACAAAGGAAAGCACAGATAAATGCTTTTGCTGCTGTAGCTGAACTGGCTTTTGTAGATCCAAGCAAACTGTCTCTTTATGGCACTCTTCAAGGCTTCACACTTCACAAGAACTTGCCAACTCGGGTGCAGGGCTGCGTGAACATGATTACATAGCAAGTGGTATAAATGCAACCCTTTTTTTTGTTGTTGTTCTTAGAAGTATATAAGTAGCAGTATCTTGAACTAATTACAGCTGATGTAAAGCACATTTAAGGAAACCCATTAACAAAGAATTAGAACTAGAGCAGATTAGCTATTCTTTAATGGCCTTGACTGTAGATCTTTTGATGCCTTGGTAGCTTTTCTAACACTCCTTGCTCATCTGTCTTTATTCAATGACTGAGAAGCTTCTTTCAAGTCACAGTCTGGTTGTAATGTGAAAAATTTGCTGTTTTTTGCTGAAAAAATCATTACCTGGAAAGGTAAATTCTGTGGAGTTCTGTCCTTCATTTGCTGTTGGGATTTAAAGCATTTTTCTATTCAGTGTGTCTGTATAACAGAATGAGCAATCCCTAATATGCTTCCTTGGAGTTATTAATTATTTACTTTCTTGAAATACAGATCATAGACAAATTTACGTGACTTCCCTTCATACAGACTTTCTTGTCTCTCTCTTATTTTTGTGTGCTTTGCAAATGCCTATAAATTCATTTTCACTGAAAGGGGAAATAAGTAATTTAGATGATTGCAGCTGTTTCATAATTAATTAATTTCAATTTAAAATAATCAAGTAGTGCCCATCCATTGTTCTATGTGCTTTTCTGAGGCATTAAGATTCACAATATCAAAATAAGTTCCAGATGGAAGTGCATACTTCATAATCAGAGAACAAATATCTGGTTTTGTCAAAAACCTGAAGAGTCCTGCCCTGATCTAAACAGAAAGTATTATGCTTAAGCACATTTTTCAAGTCTTAAGCTATTGCTTTAGGAATTACTTAAAAGTCCCAATTTGAAAAGTTTTATAGGGTAATAACTTATAAACAGAAGTAAGAGAAACAGTGATGTATGACTATATATTAATTTGTTTCCTCAAATACTCCTGGCATCTGTTAAAATGTAACAACAAGGCTTAGCACATTTTCCCCTTTTTGGCACTCTTCTGTGATAAAAGAGAAATATTTGCCATGATAAATCATCTCTTTGCCAATAATCAATAAATAACACACTCTCCTGATAAAAAATTTATGGTAAAATGAAATAAAAATTTTGAGCGGAAGGAAAAATAGTTGAAATGGTGCACTGAGAAAGTTGGTATGTTCTTATGCTTTAATAAATGCTAGGCTTAATGGAAGAACTTTTAATGTGGCAGTTTGCAATAAGAATAAAAAATCTTTTTTGAACATGAAAGATTCTTACGTAAGAGGTTTACATTATGTAAATGTTAGTGTTATTGGCAATAGCCCATTATAAAGGAAAACTTTATATTCAGAAAAACATTTGCAAATAATGGGATAGATGCAGCAATCTTTAGTCTTCACTTGGACAACTTTCTCTTTGAAGTCAATGGAAGTTTTGCCTGAATAAGGTGGAAGGAATTAGCCCATTCGTTATTATCTGAATTACATCAAGAGCTGACTGCTAAACAATAAAATCATGATTCATAACTTAACAGCTTCACTTAATTCTTTTGTAGTCTTAATATATCTCATTATATGGTACTTCTGTTCTTTCCTCTCTGTGCAGTATTCAAATTAATAACAACCACCTTTACATAACTGATGGTTCGACATGTTTTGCTGCCTTAGCAAGATCAAAGGATTTTATATACCCTTTTTGGATAGATATCAAGAATGGAGTGATCAATCTCTTCAGTAACCATTAAGCACATTGTAAATATCTCAAGGTACCCAATTAGACACAAGTGGTTTGCCAGATGCTGAGAGCATCACCAGTTGTCAGGAGATCCCCAAATCTGTGGGACAGTCCAGAATTTATTAGGGATTAGTGGTGGTTTGAGTTGTCACTCCACTGATTTGTGGTCATTCAGCTGTGCCCTGCCATAAGCAGCCTGCATGATATGTGGAGATATGGTTCAAGTGACAGATACTTCATCTTGCCCCCCAGGCACCTTTGGGTGGGAAGGAGGCAGGGATGGATGGACACTGGTATTTCAGTTCCTCTCTTGTGACCAGAGAGGAATGTGAATTACAGTAAGTGAAATTGCAAAATTAGAAGGGCATGAGAGAAGCAGACTGAGGAGAACAGCCCAAGAAAAGGGAGCCCCAAAAGGCTTTCTTACAAAACTGGAGTTAACCCGTTAACCCCTCACCAGGAAGCCATCTGCAGCCTTCAGGGTTTAAGAATTCTTTTTATCTAGAGATGTAATTGACACAAGATGTGTAACAGCTGCAAGATGTCAGGTTTGTCAAAGTAACTAGAAAAATTAGTTCTATGACACACACAGAGCAAAGTAACGTATAGCTAAAAAAAGAAAAGGAGTAAATTATCATACGGGTTGAAAAGAGGAAGAATAATGCAAGTTGCAGTTAATTCTGGAGCACTGATGATTTGAAATTAAACTACAATGAAGGTTTCCAAGAAGAGTCAACATCCTAACTATTTACCCCAATAGAAATAATAGTGTAACTCCTCATGTTCCCATTATACCCATACTTCAGCAAGGGACTGGAATGGTCAGTGTTCTGCACTGACTCCAGAGTAGGTTGGCTGCTGTGCTATTTTACCCTTCTGCCAGTTGCTGTTGTTATTCAGGTGCATCACCATTGCATTTTGCATCTGCATAGGGACCCAGATTTGCTGTAATAAGAGCTGTTGAGACTTGAACAAACAGCCAGTCACAGTACCAAAAACTTTGTAGACAAAGTGAAAAACAGAGGAAAATTATGAATAAAGGCAAAACTGGTCAGAAAGAAAAGACTGGAGTATTTTAATAATCCAAATAAACAGCTGTTGCAGCAAACCACCAGTCTGACAGTGCTGCCAAATCTATGAGTGTGACCATGATGGGAAAATGGAGAACTTTCTTTTCAAGAACTTCAAAAGGAACAATGAAGTGATTTTGGGCATGTTTATGAGGGCTTCTCCCAAGTATGAATGACAGCACAGGAATACCCCAGAGGGGATTAGTTGGAAACTTGGAGAGCCTTAATGGGTCAAGAGAAGACTAGAGAGCTTTATTGTAATGACTTTTGGTAATGACTTTTCATAAAGATGACGATAGGCCACAAAGGGCCTTCATGGTGAGGACAGGGGGAACTGCTGAAGAGTTGTGAAGAAAAGGGGCTCATAGTCAAAGCACTGTGCCTAGAAAATGCTGTTTGCTGTGACATCTCAGCTGTTGCTGGCTCTCGTCTGTGAAAACCAGTTGTGCAAAGTAAGGCATTTATAGCAGCAGAAAAATGCCCCTGCCCAAAGAAGTCAGTAGATGGGTGTCAGTAACATATTGTAGTTTAGAACTCCCATAATCCCAAAGTGTTAAAGTTCTGATACTGAAAAGCTGGTAACTATTGGGTATTCTATAAGGCACTTCAGTGCCTCATCAGACTACATGGCACCAATGGGAACTATTTGAATATACCTATTATGGTACTTACTATGGAGTACTATTGTAGTACTGCTGCTTTGGGTCAATCTGAACCTTGGAACACTGGCCTGGTTGCCAGTCAGATATACCTGATTCCCACTTTCAGGAATTACTTGGAAATGTACCTCTTACTGAAAGTCTTAAAGAAAATGGAATTCTGATTTTTTGAACAAATATGTAGCTCGAGTGTTTGCCTTTGCTCAGCTCACCTTCACGTGCCAAAACAACTAATAAAATTTGAAACTTGCTTATATTGCAATTTGGTTGGCGGAAGAAAAGTCATCTATTAAAGCTGAAGTCATCATAACTCATTAGGTGCTAATGTATCTGCTGTGTGGTAGAGAAGCAGGCCAGCTCTGTTGAAACATTGCTAGTTCGCCCTCATCCGCTCGCAGTTGTCTCTGGAGGATTGGGAAGTATAAACAAGTTTTCTAACAATACGTGCTAAGAGCGGACTAAAGTAGCTGCATTTACTTTATCCCAGAAGTCTGTCTCTGTCTGCAGACAAGCATGGAACCAAAGCAAATGCAGAAGTTTAAGAATGGTTCCTGTTATTTCCTCGTAGGAAGTCTCAGGAGAACAGGTGATTGTGTGTGTTCACAGATGTCCTGGGTACATGCAGTAAATCCAACATTTTCTGAACATGCTGCTGGCCTTGCTGCACCTGGTAATAAACCCTGGCAATAAATCAGGTGATCTGCACATGCATAATAAATCCGATGCACCTGAATGCCGGCATACAGGATGGACATGCTGTGCACAAACTGGCTGTTTTCCAGGTCTTCTGGATGTCAGGTTTCCACTGTGACTGGCTTGCCTGGGAGTTCTTGCAAAACTGCTGACATTCTATTTTTATAGCAGCATTTCCAGGGCACGTCCAGAGGGAGGGGGACATATGGGGGATACTAAAGCTCGAGGATCATTTTTCAGTATGCCTGTATTCATTCAAGACATGATACAAGCCTGAAAACATAAACAACCCCATACCTGTAATGGTACTCTTTCTGTCAACTTAGGCATTTTTTGAAATTAATACCCCAATTTCTTACAAGTTCAAATCTATTCTCCAATTTCTTTACATTAAGATTCTGTGTATATCAGGTGAATGTTCTTACAGCTTCAAGGCATCAGCATCCTGAGTACCCTCTCAGTATCCATCAAAACATTTACTTTTGCAGGAGAGCTTTAGTTTAAGAGCTGTCAGTGCACGAGGATGTTCCTGAGGGCCATGGAGGTCAGAGTGTCTCAAGCAGGGAGAGATTGGAGCCTGTAGTTGTACACTGTGATTGTGTGTTGTTCTGCCAGCTCAGAGGATGTTCAAAAGCAATGAACTTCAAGCCACAGATGGGTCAAGGCTTGCTCCCTGCCCTGTAGGCCAACTGACTTGGCACAAAATACCTTCACATGCTGGAAAATCATAGAATTAAAGAATCATAGAGTGGCTTGGGTCAGAAGTGACTTTAAAGATCATATATTTCCAACCCTTCTGCCAGGGTAGGGATACCATTCACAAGACCAGGTTGCTCAGGGCCCCATCCAACCTGGCCTTGAATGCTTGCAGGGATCGGGCATCCACACCTTCTCTGGGTAACATGTTCCAGTGCTTCACTAACGCTCTGGCTAAAGAATTTCTTCCTAGCATCTAATCTAAACCCACCTTCTTTCAGTTTAAAACTATTGTGCCTTGTCCGGTCGCTATCTGCCTGTTTGAAAAGCCCCTCTCCTTCCTTTCTATAAGCCCCCTTTAGGTACTGGAAGGCCTTGGTGAGGTCTGCATGGAGCCCTCCATGGTAAACAACCCCAGCTCTCTCAATTTGTCATCTCTGTGGCCCTCCTCTAGGCCTTGTCTAAGATGTTTATGTCTTGTGTGGAGGACTCCAGAGCTGGATGCAGTATTCTGAGTGGGGTCTCATGGCAGCAGAGTAGAGGTGGAGGATTACCTCTCCTGACCTGCTGGCCACTCATCTTTTGATGAAGGTGAGGATGCCATTGGCCTTCTGGGCTGTGAATGCACACTCTTGTCTCATGTTCAGCTTTTCATCTGCCGGAACCCCCAAGTCCTCTGCAGGGCTGCTCTTAATGACTTCTTCTCCCCATCCACTCCTATCTGGGATTGCCCTAACCCAGGTGCAGCACCTTGCTCTTGGATTTGTTGAACATCATGAGGTTCTCCTGGGCCCACCTCTCAAGCTTGTCCAAGTCCCTGTGCATAGTGTCTGTCCTGTTGTGTCACCTGCACCACTCAGCTTTGTGCCATCTGCAAACTTGCTGAGGGTGCACTCGATGCCACTGAAAGTGTCTTTGATGAAGATACTGAAGAGCACCAGTCCCAAGGCAGAGTCCTGGAGACACCACTCATCACCCGCCTCCACCTGGTCATAGAGACATGGACCATAAGTCTGTCTGCATCCATCCAGCCAATTCCTTATCCACTGAACAGTCCATCCATCAAATCCATGTCTCTCCAATATGAAGATAAGGATGTTATGTGGGACCATATCAAAGACTTTACAGAAGTCTAGGTCGATGACCTCTGTCATCTTCCCATGTCAACCAGAGCCATAACTGCCTCACAGAAGACCATCAGATTGGACAGGCATAATTTGCCCTTAATAAATAAGAGCAACTAGGTTTTACATTATAAAGGTAAAAAAAAGTAGCCACATGCAACTTATTTATTAAAAATGCTTCCTTACTATTTGGTTATTGGAAACACCAAATGTGTACACTAGGATTTGATTTTATTTTGGTCTGAGTGGTAGAGGTAACAAGTCCCATGGAGAAATGGCAGCAGAGAATCGTAACAGTGACCAAATTGCTGTTTTCTTCATCCCCACTTCTGCATTCATTTGGGAAATGAGGGAAAGTACCTCAGTGCTATAAGAGTAGGTGACTGATTTTGTAAAAATAAAAACATCTTCTTTATGTTCTCTAGTAAATGAGCCTTCTTTACCATCATGGTGTGGGGTGCATAGAAATGAAGCAGGGGACTTTACTGGACTGTATGTCACTGTACTTGTGTTTAAATAAGGAGTATATTAAGGGCAAAGATGCTAACTTGATTTCAGTAAAGCAGAGAGCATGTAAAATACTTATAGACCCTATCAAGTTACAGTCTTGCATCTCCTTCAGACTTTCTCACGGTGGTTTTCTGTGCCAATTCAGGACACTGCCTTTAAGCTAATTAGCAATTCTGAGCAAAGTTGGAGGGAATTTGTGTTTTTCTTCATCTGGATGACATGCTTATCAAGTCAGCTACCCCCAGTCTGATAGAGCAGGCTGCCAACAGACTGTCACAGTTTATGAAGAGGGCTTGTGGTGGAGAGAGAAAGTATAATGAAAACCACATCCACCAATTAAACACCTACATTTCCTTTTAGACTCCAAACAATGGACGTCTTTCCTTTTGCAAAAGAGATTTCTCAAGTCAAAGCAACTCATGGAAGAAATATAAATTAGGAAGGAAGCTCTGAGTAGATCTTTAATGAATCTCTGGCACAAAGACACAGCGAGATGTGACACATTCATGAATATGATGTAATTGAAAAGATTTAGGTTTGTAAAGTTTGCTCAGCAATCAAGCAAAAATAATGCAGCCAAAAATGGGATAGGTTCAGGTCAAGTTTTTGGTACCTGTAATATCAGTCTTTTACTGATAGGAAAAAAGTACACTTGATGCTTTTCTGTGGTACATAGTTTTAGCACCAGAAAAATAGTATCAGTTATATTTCTACTCAAGTGAACAGAAACTGACCTTCTTATAATAATGACAAGACATAGATGAGGATCTTTGAAAATAACTGTGGACTAGTAAAGCAGAGGATGAGGTAGAGCCTGGATATGACACATTCAGCAGTATTGTATATAGAGAGGTAGGAGCAGGAGCTTGGGGAGCTATTTTCTCTGAAGAAGATCGCTGGTATAAAAAACCTCATTGCAAGGGCACAGAAGAGCAGACCAGATACTTCAGAGAAAAGGTGTATAAATTAGCACTCAATTATCAGACAGTTGATATGGACCAGATGAATTGAAAGACATTGCAAAAGTATACTGGGTGATGATAAAAACAAATTACAGTATTATTATTAACAGTGAACTTGTATTTACCTGAGGTCGCACTGTGTGATACTTGGCACCAGTTGCATTGAACATCACGTCTGTAGGTCTGTAAGCAGTTCAGCTCTGTTCATGGAGAAAAACATCTGAGTTGATCAGCTGTGTCCATGGCTGTTTTTTTTCAGGAGAAAAGAGTAACTATTTTGAGCTCAGCATCATGTGAGTACCTCTATGCTGCTTCTAGAACAAAGCTATAGGGGCTGCATAATGCTCTATGTGAAAGCCCTCCTCTGGTCTCTGTTAGCTTGAGGATCTCTGCCCTGCTGTGCTGTGTACATGTGCCCAAAGCTTCCCACAGGACGTGAGCCAGATGAACCCTATCTTTGTGGGCATGGGCACCTTATAGGCTTAAAAGGAGAGGTGAGCCAGGCTTATTTGTGAGACTGTATTTCCTAAGCATGAATGAAGGTCAGCAGATTGCTCATTGTACAGTACTTCATACAGTGATGCCTCTAAACCTGCAGTCTGTAATCTGAGGTATGTGATTACTGAGAAATTCAGTCAGTTCAGGCAAGAGACATTGCCTACGGGGAGCACAAGACTAAGGGAACACAGAAGAATCTTAGGTCTTCAGTAGAAATCAAAACTAGGCAGTTCTGGAATTTACCAGTAATCCACAAAGGGTGCTTGTTAGCAGGCTGGAGACATACCTAGGTTGGAAGCTGAATGCAGCTTAATACTAGTGGCCTATGTATCCAAACCACTGAAAACCATTTTGATTTTATCTGTCATTTAATGTACCTAGCAATTGCAACATCAGCCAGAAATTCCTCTGACTTATTTGGGGACTGGATTTTGATTTTGTTCGCTGAACCAGGCAGTGCAAATTTATGCCAGGAGATTAATTTAGCTGATGATGTGCCACCAAATCAGATCCTTACTTGAGTTTTGCCACTTTTAAGGAAGGTGCCACATAGTGGTTTATATGCACAGTTTAGGCAGAGTTAACATAGCAAACCCCCTGACCCAGAAACCCCACACGACCCAACTGTGCACCCAAGATGATGTTTTCTGGCAGAAGCACGTTTACACTTAGCTCCAGCTTTGCTGCCACACATGCCTAGAAGCAATTTGGGGATTAGCAGACTCATTAGCTCAGTGTTTTGACGGCCTGGGGAAGTCCATGCTATGCTGTGGCCACACGCTGTCTGTGCTGCTTGTGTGTCGCATGTTACGAGTTTTTGGGTGATACTACCCAGGACTCCCCTTTTCCAGCTGAATGTTTCATCCCCTTTACTCCTAGCCCCATGATCCCTCCATTATCAGATCAGGCTCCAGGGCATGTGGTAAAGGGCTTTGAAGGTCATCCAGAAGTAGCCTTTGACCTAGTAAGTAGCGCATGTTCCTTGAGACTGTAACTCTGGATGTGAAAATCATCCTAGAGAGCTACTTGGATCTGGGCTTCCCATTTTCTTATGCTGCTGCTTTAACCAGTGGAATGTTAGCAAAACAGTGTGCTTAGCTGTGTCCTTTGGTTGTCTTTTCAAAGAGAGATATGCCTCCCTTGTCTGACCTAAATACCCGAGAGAGCACATAGGTGACACTCAAGCTGTGTTCTGCTTCCACTGGGAAGTCTAATGACAGCAAAACCTGAAAGTTCTCTTTGACATTTTCCTTTGGCTAGTTCCCAGCATAGCCTCTGGGTTAAGAACTGGCTCATTGATGCTGGCTTTTCCCCATTTTCCCTATGGGAAGCTTTGGCACCCAGTGCAGCACAATGAGATCCATTACAGTAGTTAGGTGCCAAACTCTGCACCCAGCAGTGCAGCTCATCCCTGTACCCAAGTCTTTTAGAAGAAGGTTTAGATTTTAATATCATTACATTTATTAAGTTTATTGTTATCCCACCAGATTAACTGAAGCCAGCTGCTTCTCTCTAGGAAGAGGTGGTAAAAAATATGTCCAGTTTTTTTGTTAATGCCTAGATGGTCTAAAAAGAGAAGATAATTCTCATCTAATCTAATCTATTTAGAGTATTTCTGGAGAGCCCATTACTGGTGGCTAAGTGATAAATGAAGGTCTGGATTGCACCTGCCAGGTATGTGCCTGGGGAAAAGACATGTGCAGTACATAAGGGTAAAGGCATGTGTGTCCTCATGCTCTCATGCAGGATTTATCCTCTATCCAGCATTTTCTGGTGAGACGTATAAGAATTCTCAGTAGACAGCAGGTCAGATTTCTAAAAGAATTTCAGTAACTATGGCCTTGTCTATATGTGGGCAAGAAAAATACATGAGGATTTAAACTGGGTAGCCAGCTCTACAGTCTGCAGGATGCTGGCACTGATATGTGGAAAATTGTACACATACAAGCAGTTATTTAACTGCATTTGCTTGTATAGATTTAAAATATAGCTAATACAATGCCTATACCAAATTCTGGTAATTTCTTTTAAGAGTGAGAAGTACTACTATAGGGTAGAATAGCCAAAATGAGCAGCTTCTATCCAAATTTTGAAGATAGCCTCTGCCTGTAATTGCAACTTCTCTCATGCTCAACCTGGTACAGACACAAACATGATGCACAGATTTCAGCATTAGCAGTAGCAGATAATTTCCTTACAGAAAGAAAATGGGACAAATAAGCATCCTGTTCTGTTCCTGTCAGCAGGAACATTTCTATCTGTTCCTGCTGCAGTTGCTCACTCCTTAGGGCCACTGACACCAAGCAAACAGCACGAGATTTCACACCTAAGGTTTCAGCTGTGCCTTTGCAACACTTCTGGGCTGGCTTAGAGAAGTCACTGGCTGGTCCAGTATTCTGCTTCCTGTCTCTGTCTTTTACATGAGCTGCATTGACCACAAAGGGGTAGGACCAGGTCTCGGACTGGGCTGTGCTGGTCAGGTATGGCCATAGGAGAAAGGATGATGTGGTGTACAGGAATGTGAGAATGGGAAATGCGGGTTGCTTGACGCCAGACCACCATGTAACTGGCTCTGGGAGGCTGGCAACCTGCCCTCCTTAAGGGAGATGCTGACAGCTTCTCAGGGCAAATGAGCTCAGCTTCTCTCCCACTGTCCCTGACCATGCAGGAATGGCATGGTTGCAGAAAGGGGTTTATTCAGGGGAATGAGAAAGAGAAAAGGCTCCCCACGCCCTTCAGGATGCTGGCAAGCATCACTTGTCTGACAACCAGAGAAAATGGGGGAGTTAAGGGGACTTCAGATTTCACACCTCATCTCTATTCCCTTCAGGCTGAAGAGGGGGAAGAGAGGATGGCTCCCTGCAGAAGGTTGGTTGCTTCTCATGTCCCTCAGCTATTTGGTTCCAGGAAAAATGAGTTTCATGAGGATGATGGGAGCTCAGTGGAGGATCTTGCCCATTGCTGCTGTGCTGCAGTGGGGCTCTTGCCTCCACCCGCAGTATTCAGTATTTTCTCATCAGTGAGAAGCAGGTAGGGAGCTGGGCAGCAGCAGAACTTTGTGTCAGAGGGCTTCGTAGTTGCAGCAATGTTTTTTTGCTGGTTGTGTCTGGCCTCTCTGAGTGCAAAGAAAAATAGGAAATCTGGCTGTTTGTATGTATCCTCCCTAGACCCCAGCCTGCATTCAGGGATGCAGGTTATTTCTGGAACTGGGTACAGTGCAACATGTATACATTAGCAAAATCAAGTCCTTATGCTGTTCAGGAAAATTTGGCTCTGAACTGAATAGCTAAAAAAGCTATCTGTCTGAGCTGCTTAGAATACTGCACAGCCTCTGCCAGCTGAATAAAACCAATAGCATTTCTACGAACAGAAAGCTTTTGACAACAACCTTTGAATTATGAGTGGCAAGAACCATTCTCTTCTTTTTTAACTTCTAACCCATGATGTATAGCACAGCCCTCATTTGAGGATAAGAGGTTACTATCTTATTGACTTGGCTTTAAATTGCATTTCATTGTATTAAAGAGCATCTGTCTTTTCTTTTTTTTGTATGGAACGAGATATACTGTAATGTATGAAGTGTTTGACTTTCATGTAGCTGTAAGGCTAAACTTCCAGAAACATTCAGCCTCAAAGCTAAGATGGTATTTAGTGGAAAACATCCCAGAAAAATTATGATTTTACAATTACCTTATTGGTAGTTTGATTTTAATATAGTTTTGCTGATAGCTACCTTTATACTTAAGGATTGTAAATTAATTAGACATACTGCTTCATCTACTCAGGAGGCAGGAGAAAAGCTGAGCTAATAGCTATGGGAGTGCTGTACCAATTTGAGACTGAGGCTAAAATGACATGATAGAGGGAGAGGTTAGTCCTCTCCCGAGGTTGTCACTCCTGGTCACATTTTAATGTGAATTTATTGGACTGAAAGAGGTTAAAGAGGTAATTCTGGAAAGAAGAGAGAAATTTCTAACATAAAATGGAACTCATCAATAGTCCTGGTGTCTGTGGGGAGTTGTCAGATTCCATAATATTAACCATGTAATTAACAGGATATATAAAGTGATGTGCTTTCAAATAATTTATATTTCAGATGCCTTTCGATGTGCTAATAATACCTCTCTTTTTCTCCTCCAGTCTCTTGAAATCACTGCATTCCCTTTTTTTTCCCTCTCATCTGTATAAAAACCCTTCGCATCTATCGGAGAGTTCTAACTAGTGCTTGTTCCCAAGGGTGACTTAATGGACAAAGTGTAGATAAATCCACATGACAAATCCACTTTACAATATGGCACAGCTGGCATTCTCTGCTCAAGTTCAGCTCACAAATAAACTTGTAGGGGAACTGCATTGATGCAGAGTGCAGGGCAGTGCATATTGCCTCACTCTGTCCTGGAAATGACCTCTCTTATGCGTGGTGGTGACGCACCAAGTTTTGTGCCTCTCTTTCAGATGGCTTGGGGTGTGAGGGGTCGTTTGCAGAGTACTTTGCAAGACGTTGTGAGCTTTTGTTGGCGTTTTTGTTGCTCTTCAAAACCACCTTTTTTCTGTTTTTAGTGATTGGGCTTTGAATGCCAAAAGGGTATTGACTGACAATTGCTAGAAGTCGGTAGTTGTTGTTATTATTATTATTATTACTACTATTATTTTTATTATTACTATTATTATTAATCATCTAGATAGGCAAAGAAAAAGCTTCCCTGAGCAGTGGAATTACCAAAACTACACCATAGTTTTGTGTCTTGTAATGCAGGAGCCTGACTGCATAAACTCTTTTCCAGTGATGGCATCTTCCCTCCTGCTCCTCTCCGGTGACATGGGGAGGAAGCAGACGTGGGGCAGTTTCAGAGCTGTGCTTGGATCCAGCAGGGCTTGTGGGCTGATGGACAACTGGCTGCCATCAGCTGGCACGGATAAGGACCGAGTTATTAGCACTGCATAAACTGTTGCTGATTTCAGTAGGACTTTTTGGAAACTTCTGTCAGATTTCACTGAAATCAATCTGCAGGTTCAAAATAACAGCTGTGGAAGAGGGAGTAGATGGCAGGGAGACACCATAGTCATGATGCTTTGCTTTCCAAGGAAGCCTTGTTGACCATGCAGTACAGGTCAGTTTGTGAAACAAACGTGGGTTTGGAAAAAAAGAAAATCTTTCTTGTTTCAAAACCATATTTAATTGTTCGAGGGAGGAAAAAAGTTCAGGTTGAATATCTGGCACAGAGCCCAAAATACATGCTTGCAGGAAATTTCCTTATGGGGTAATTTAGTTCTTTCAGGAAGGATGGTGTGGGAGGCAGCTGGGAGTCTGCGAAGGGCAGTCACTGTCTCTGTGCTGGACCCGGTGCAGCGTCTTGAACTAGAAGAATCCTGATCTCTGATATTTGCAGCTAAAATGATAAAAGACTACAGAAAGTTGAAGGGAAAAGGAGGGTGAAGCCTGGACCTCAGTCTGACACAGGTCACCTTTCCCAAAGCATGTTGAGCAGCACAGGGAGAGCTGAGCTAAAGTCTATACTCTCAAACCCTGCATGTCTGAATGTAAGATCCTGGGCTTCTAAGGTGGCTGGGTTGATGGGTAGTCTTACCTTTTGCTGTGACTGCAAATGAAAAGGCCTGGTCTAGTTACAGGACATGGGCCTGAACATAGACCCGTGTAAGAACGTATGTCCACAGAGAGTAGCTGAAGGGTGTCAGGCTAGTTTTCCCTGCTATATATAAGCAACATATGGGAATAATTCCACTTCCATGCTCACTTATATTAGAAACATTTTTCTCTTATATCCATAATACTTATAACTGATCAGCACAATGTAATGGAATTCTAGACATATCCTAGTGACTGTGTGTGTTTCTATCAAGTGTTGACAAAGAGCAGTATTGTATACTAACATTTGCAGCTTATCAGAAATCAAAGCATTTTCTTCTCCTATGCCCTGGCCATACTATTACAAAAGTTCACTCATACAATCACTTCCAGCAACTGAACAATAAAACATTTCCAGTCACCCTGCAAGTTCATTTTATAGTAATTTAAAACTGCCCGTTACAACCAACAACTGGGGTGCTGGAAACCAGTACAGCAGTTATAAAGTCTTGGCATATAACTTCTTATGGAAAGCAGTGGTTTTATCACAGCCATGAACACCCAAGTGACCCAAGGCATAAAATTACTGCTCAAAAAAAAAGATCTTATCTCCAGAAAATGCTCAGATATCTACTTATGACAATTACAACAATGATGATTTCACATCTGTTAGGCAGACAGTTTTAATCTGTAAAAGGTTAAGTATTTGACAGTTACTTGTTCTTACATACAGATTAGCTGCTTGAAGGTTTAACCTTTAGATGTACTTAAGCAACTACTCTTTAAAATTTATTGTGTAAAACCACCCAAATAAAAATTGTCTCATCACTTGCAACTCAGAAATACAGAATGTTCCTTAGGTTCAGGATATTGTCACCTTCCTTCTTATGAAATTGCTTAGCTGGCTTTGCTTCTTCCTTTGTGCCTGAAAATATTTACAAGCAATGCTGCTTTAATTTGAACAGGCACTGGTTCATAAAGGATAAAAGAAGGATTCTGTGATTAAATGTGTGGAATCAGTTATTTTGACTCAGTACAGAAGTCTGCTGAAGAGCATGATTATTCTTTCTCATTGAATTGTCCTGAAGAGCTGGGTAGGGAAGGAGGGAAAGAGGGAATGAATTTTCATGTGGTCTTTGCACTTACCCGGGAGTGGAGGTGGGGGAATTATTTATGTAGTAGCAGACAGATCTCCAGATTTCTGTAGGCTTTTATTGATATTTCCTAAGCATCATAAAACATGGGATGTTTTAAATCTCTTGCATGGAGATTAATTAAATTTAAAATTATCATATGGAACTCAGGTTTTCTTTTTCTTTTCATTTACACAGCTACAGTGAGTCAGTGGGAAGGGCTTTCTCATTCAAGTAACAAAGCCAGCCAGTTCTCATTTTTCCTTGAAGAGGTGTAGCAGTTTATCTGTCTTCCTTTCGTGTTTCTCACAGTGATAAACTTCTTGTTTTCCTCAGAATTTGGATCCCCATATGGGATCCAGATGGCCTTGATGGCATTGCAGGGACAGTTTTCATGAAAAAGAACCACCTTCCCAAGCAAGGTTTGCAACACTGGGCATAAATATATCATCGTTCTACACACTCCTGTAGACCTTGTTTTGTTCATCAGCACTTGTGGACAGTGGCCCTTCCCTTTGCAAAACCATCATAAGGGTACAGGCTGGAGGAACTGGAGGAAGTTTTTATTTTTAATGCTTACAGTGGCATTAACCATTGTGTTTTTACGCCCCACTTACCTTACATCGTTGTAAATGGGACTGCAGTAGCTCTGCCAGCCCTGTAATACTGTAGACCATTTCAAACCCATTAAAGACTAATGGATATCTAGTGACAGAAAGTGTGCTGTGTGCCAATTAGAATATTTAAACTGTGCAATAAAAAGCAGTTAATAAAATCACCTTATAAGTTGGAAATATGATCAAAGGTAATGTCCTTTTTTTTCTTCAGGTGTTTGAACAATAAGAATATTTCTAAAAGAAAATTGATCTGTCATTTTTTAAAGGCCAAAGAACATGCAGGAATAAGTCTTCTTTCCCTATTTTCTCCATATATTTTAATGTATATTTAGTAACCTAGAGTTTTTTCCCCTTCACATTATAATGAAATCTTTCAAAACTGATAGCTGGTAGATTCATGTGCTTAACCATAGGTTTCATTCCATATATAGAGCAAGAACTTCAGTGAAGATACAGAATGCCAGTGGCATGAATATTTAATAATTGCACTTTTAAAGTTTTTTCATCCTTTCTCTCTCTGGGATTGCCAAACCCGTCTGTCTGGCATCTAAACCTGTTTACAGGTCTCTAAAAATAAAAAAAACCCCTTAGTTGCAATTTCAGAATTTTGGGATGAAAGTGGGGAATGCTCACCTTATTTGTGAACTGCAAGATAAATAGAACAGTTGGGGTTTTTTTTCCCTTTTGTATTTCTTGTGATGTGCAGTATATTATATTTAAGTTTATTTATTGGGGAGCAGGTCAGACAGACAGTGGTATAAATTGGTAGAGCTACATTGAATTCCATGGAATTACATTAGTTGGCTATAGGTGTGGCCATCAGAAATCATGAAATTCATATATTAACTATAGCTGTCATGTGTGGAAGCTATTATTTAGGTTAATTGAATTAATTAAAATAAATATTTATGTTTAAAGCAAAACAGTTTATGTTCTAATAAGACAACAGACACATTTTGTGCATCCTTTTCTTTGCTGGATTTTCTTCCCTACAGATAATGATCTTTCAATCTCTGTTCCATAAATATGCATGTCATGTTCAGGCTTCTATTTAATGCATGCATGAGTAAGTACCACTGAATTTGATTAACTTCATTAACGATAAATAATGAAGAATGCTATTTTAACTGTTTTAGGACAAACAGTCACCTGGATAATGTTACTTGCTTGAGTAACCTTCTTCATCCTAATGGGATTGCACACAAGGGTAAAGTTACTCAGATATGTACATGTAGGTTCAGTCTTTTATTATGTAGCAACCTTTAGAGCTTTTACTATCTGGCAAGCAATCATTTATATCCTTTTTAAAAAATATTTATGGCTTCCTTGACTAATTGCTTCTTACATGACTTAGAGCCATTTGCATTGGTATCATTTGTTAAAACACATCCAGAAGCAGGCAGAGCAGAATCATTTTTCAACTTTTTAGTGTCATTTTTATAGACAAATAACACTTGTAAATGATGGATAATAGCCAGCAGAATGCTGTGTTGTATAAAATGAGCATGAGTTATATTTGCTGGGAGATAGAAGGTTAACTTTGCTATGAACTAATTGAGGAGCTTCATGGTAAATGCAAAGTGGTGCGTGCACACTATAAACAAGACTTGAACTAGCTAAAAGGAGGATTTAGGTTAATTCAGTATTTCTTTTTTTTTTTTTTTGCACACTACCTGGTGTTTTCTTAAAAAACTAAACCTCAAAAGCCATATTGAATCCTAATGAGCTTGTAAAAAGTCCAGAAGCAGAGACAGAGACAATATGTTTTAAAAGATGAGACCTTAACCTGTCAGAGTATTGGGGGTGGGTCTTGTGCTCCTTCAAGTCCAGTGCAGGCATGGTCTTTTCCATTTGCAGTTTTGACTTGAACATTTGTTTCTTGTCTCATAAAATGCTGCTTACTTTGCCAATACTTGAAAAAGTCATTACATTTTTTTGTGTTCTGCAGTTCATAGTTTACACTTATGCTGTATTTTATGGCAGAATTCAAAATAACTGCCTTTTCTTTACCCGAGAAATATATGCAGTTGCATATTACAAGTGTGTGCAACTGAATAACTTTTTTATAGGAGAGTACTTGACAGATGCCAGTTAACGTCAAGGGATACAAATGCTCAGTGCCAAGCGATGGCAGGATGTACAAATCAACCTGGTACCAAATTTTTTTTCCGCATAAACAGCACAAGGCTGTGACCTAAATGGACTCCGTGCAAGTGTTCAACTTGATGCACAGGAGGAGTTGCAGTGATTTAAATGGAATTATTCAAGTATTTTACATGTGTGTGTTTATGTGCTCACAAAATGGGGGCTACATGAAGTAAAATCAGAGTTTGAACTTTCAGGTTCTGTAGAGCCCTGTGTAAATGTTCTTTCACTCACCCTAAAATTCCAAATAGGGTCACTTTATTTCTTATTAGAAGGACTGGATCCAATTTGTCAGTGCTACCTGACACTTTTGGGGACATTGCTGCGAAGCAGATGTGGTCAACCTTTGGTCTGTTCACTGATTAGATACTCTTCAGTTCCTTTTGGGATTTTTTTTTTTTTTTTTTGTACCTTATTACTGGCAGGCTGCCTGCCTGCCTCGTTGCATTGGCTTCTTTGGCTATGAGAACTGAGAAGGCTGTAGGCCATCTAAACTGTTCTGGTGGTCTGTCTCAGGGGTGGTCAGCGTCTCCTCCCTGATACGATCAAACGCCTCCAGCACGGCCAAAACAAAGGCATTGTTCTTGCTGGGCAGCCCGTGCCAGCTCCTGAGCAGCTCAGCTTTCTTGCTCCGGGGCACAGATAGGTGCAACTCATCGTGTGATCGGGGTCAGCCCTGTGCCCACCCTGCCTGGTGGGAGAGAAGCTGGCTAGAGTCCTCCTGCTCCCACCCTGGCTGCAGGGCAGGCACCACTTCTATAAACTCAGCCATCACAAGCCTTTCCTCAGGGACTCCAAGTGCTCTCTGAAGCCCAGCTCAAACAGGGAGTTTGGGATGACCTTTTTAATTTGTGTTCCCAGAGATTTTTCCAGTACTTTAGTAGGGCTAGTTTGCTCTTGTGGGTCATTGTAAATGCTTAACATTGTATTTACTCATCCTGTCTTTAATTTTTGCAATGGTTTCAATTTGACTTTTAAATAAATATTTAGGGTGGGGATAGAAATTAAACAGTTGAACTCTTGCCAGCATCCCTTTTTTGTCCTTTTTCAAAGGCACTCATGAGACTCAGATGTAAAACTCTGGATAATATCCTTCCAGTTATGGCATCTGGCTTCTTGGCAGTCTCTTTGAGAAGTTGGCAGGCTTGGTGTTGCCTTTAAATCCAAAACTAGCTCTCTTGTAATTTTTTTAAGATGCTTTCTCCTTCTGCTTGTCATTTTTGCTTGCTTTACCTTTGATTCGGATGAATTCTTGCTTTATTAATCATTTGATTCTACCATGCTTGCCCAGTTTTCCATCTAGCCAGAATCTCATTGTAAAAAGAGATTTTTAATGGTTTTAAGATGGGTACATATCTGTTTTAAAGTGACCTCCAACTGTGTGCAAGAATCTGGGGGGATTTTTTGGGGAGGGGGTCGCTGAGTGAATCAGGAATAAAGCTCATCTTAACTCTACTGGACTAGGTAGCCTCAATGCTGTGTTTCAGTAGCTTCTTTATTCCTGCAGTAGCACTGAGGTCCATGTTTCTGAAGTGTTAGTTCTTCAGAAGATAATTTAACAGCTTTAGTTAAAAAAAAGAGCTTGTGTAGGGAATATTTGAATATAGCCACTTTTCAGATATTCCCCACCGCCACCCCCTCCTCCCCTTTTTTTTCCTGCAATTTCCTTTGGTTTTCAGGATCCATGTGAAACCTGAGTATATCTTTTAGTCTCTTGTAACTTGCAGATGCTGTATTTTTTCCTCCCACGTTGTACATAATATGCATCTGCCTATGTGTGAGTAGGTGTCTGTGTGTGAGCACGAGCAGGAAGCAGCATTGCCTCAAGGTAGCTGGCAAACCTGCAGAGGGGAGCATGCCTGGGCACACGCACTGCTGTGCAGCTCCCTGCATTGCAAATAGTCAAGAAATCAGTTTCTTTGTTTTAGTTTGTATTACAGCGCTGCTCCATGATACTCCAAGTGGGTCTGGGGAAGGTGAATCCTCCATGGCACAGTTTTACCCCAGTCTCAGAGAGAAGGGCATTGAGTTTGTGATACTTCTTTGTTGCCCAGGGAGAAATATTCCATGCTGAGGTCAGGACTAATTGAAGTCTTTTGCACAACAGCCGCAGGAGCGGGCACCAGACAGGCTCCCTGGGAAGCAGCCTTGCCTTTTAGATAGTGTCAGATCACAGTCATGGCTTAATGGAGTTGTTGCTTATCCATCAGCCCTGAATTGAGGATGGATGCATTTTCCTTTTGCTCTCTGTCTCGGACATTGGGTTAAAATAGTGTTAATTTCTACAAGGAGTAATAAAGAACGTATGACCTGTGTCATGTGTTATCTGTTTGCATTGGTGGGTTTCCACTGGATGCAGTGTCTTGGGATCATCCCCTATTGGAAAAGGCTGTCATGCCTCAATCTTTGTTTGAGGGACAAGAGGAGAAGCATAAGAGGAGTGTCAATGACGTGTTCTGTACCCAGCTGGTTCCCAGTTGCATCAGCAGGGCAGAGTGCCCCCCTGGCTGGCCAGGCAGAGCTGAGGCTGATGTGCTCCTTCACACTCAGTGAGCTTACTACCTGGTGGATGTGGGCTAAAAGTAATCAAAAAGCTCTGAGGTGGGTCATCATTGCAAGCATTGAAAATATCAGGCTTCTCTGTGTTTTTTTTTTTGTGTCAAAATAGGCTGTGGTGGAGCAAAAAGAATTAGATCCAGGTGAATAGTTGGTTGGAAAAGCACATATCATTGCTTTTAGTCAATTGTTGCAGGTAAGAAAATGCCTTTTGGGGGTTGGAGGATGCATATTGAACATACAAAGAGCCAGCCCATGGTTACAAGAAGTTATATGTCAGTGGGAAAATATTAGAGTGAATCAATATATTTCTCTTATAAGCTCATATTCTTCTGGAGTCTGCTTAATACAACGACTACAGGCCTCTTTTTAAAAGGCACATACCTGCTTTGCATGTATACATCCTAGCCCTTTAGAACTCAGATTCATTACAACTGTATGTACCATACCAGTACATGCATTTCTGGCTTCAACAAAATACCACAACCACCTTCATTTCAGTTTTAATTGCTTGTGCCTCTTCCGTGCTGTTAGTGTACTGTGGTCATCTTTTCTTGACAGTGTCCCTACAAAAGTAACTAAGTCCATCTCATCAGTTTCTTCTTCAGAAACCCCCCCAGCATCTATAGTAATCCAAATTTTCTGAAAGTGGAGGTAATCCATGACGCTTGAGGAGAGGCCAGAAGCTGCTTGTGTACTGGCTTGATTATGTTACAAAACATGGATTTCTCCATTTTAATTACAAAATTTATAGTAAAAATACCGATCAGAAATTTTTACTAATTACATTCATTTTCAATTCCCATTATTTTAATTAGTTGTGACTCAGACGAGATTTGTTATCTTACACTTCATTTTTAAAGATAGTTAGCTATTAGAAATTTCCAGTGCACTTTGTATAACCTCCTGTCCCTGTGCCCCTATGTAAATAAAAGAGAAGATGCTATTAGTGTAAGGTCAGAGATGGGGTCCATTAAGTCAGCCTTTGCTACCAGTGACCACACAGGGTGGATAAAGGTGACACCAGAGCAGAGGAGGCACTAAATACTTGAAGTAAGCTTGTGTACATTAAAGTGTGTTAAACCCCTGCATGAACATGCTCAGTCTGTCCTCAAAGCGATCTTACATCAGTGCAGTTGATCCCTTTTCCTCTTGGAGGAAGGATAAGCTGCCATAATATATGTTCATCTGACTGGGAACTGACTTCATCCCCTCAGTTGATTTGCGTTGACTTCCCTGAGAACCCCTGTGAAGATGAATCTTCAATTGCAGCAGTATCTCTCTCCCCTTAACCTACAAAATAATTGCCTCAGCTGAGATATGTCTCTGTTAGCTTTTTTAAAATGCTGACTTTTTAATAGCAGCTTTTTCTGAATTACATCAGGCTTTCTATTTATACACTGTTTTCTTTTCTGTGTTGCAGTGGGTTAGGAGAAGGGAGGTCTGTGATCTTTGGCCACATAAGATAATGGATTAATTCTTATTAGAAGTTCAGATTTTCATAATTTTAAAAAAATGTATTTTATGTTAAAGAGAAATTTAACTAGGAACAAATTCCCTTTGTGAGGGAGGTATAAAATCAAGCCCAAGCAGTCCAAAGCATGATGATCTAGATTCAGGTATTTGATCATTATTGGTAGCATTGCTGGTAGGCACAGTTGTTGCACGTATTTCCACAGGCAACCATTGCCCCTGTTTGGGGAGCTGTAGCCCTGTCGAAGCCACTTTGACAGCACCAGCTGCACCCTTTGAGTGCTGTGCAGCTGCTGTGCCCATGGAGTGACAGTGGGACAGTAAAAATGTTAACCTTGATGGCTGAAAGAAACAGAGCACTTTGCGACACAGAGTTCATTGAGGCTTCCCCCCCCAGCTTGTACAATTTTATCTGCAGTTTTATTTTTCAGAGTACGGAATTTTGTTGTAAGTACTGAAATAATGTTATTTGAAAGCAACAGGATGTTGTACTACCTGCCAATATCATTTGCACAGAATAGGAGCAGCAACAATCAATTAGAAACATAACTCTTTTTTTAATCCTCAGTTCAGGTTTAAAACATAATGCTGGGAATGAGCTTCAGGGAAATAATTTGTAAAGAATTTTTATGACTCTCCTCCTTTTTAATCTGTGTGAGTGGATAGATGATACAACTTACACTGAAAAAGCTCAGAGAGTCATATTTGTAAAGGATAAAGACATTAACTTTTTGTTCCCAAGAAGTTTAAATTGCACTCGACTTGCAAAGTTATAAATCACTTTGTAATACATAAGACTAACCCTAGATATAGGTGGATGAGTATCGGTAGTAGTTTCACAGCGTGTGGATATCTGAATGAGCTGAGGGCTCATCTTCTATTGATTCTGAGTTTATGAATGCTAAAGATGGCTCACCATGTTAGTAGTTTAGGATCTTTGATTAAAACAGTTGTTCTTGTTGTTTAAACAGAATGCCATTCTGGTAATCTGCAATTACTTAATACACATTAACAAAAATCGGAGCAAGCGGTGAGGTCACACAGAAAGTGATACCCAGTCACCATATGTATTTATTAGTGTCACATATGAAATATTATTGGGCAAAGTAGTGCTGAAAGAATTTGCTGCCTTTCCTAGCAATACTCATTTGAGGAATTGCCTAAGATAAATGGGTTTGGCTAATTGAATCATACACTTTCATAGTGTGCTACATATAAAAGTAGACTAGGAAATAAATATAATTAAAGTAAACATGCCCTTCTAATTAGTAATTGTTTCTGCTGTTTTAAGCAAATTTCAGTGGCACAAAGTAGCTGTTCCAGTGCAAACCTAATAATGAAGGCTGTAATAACAGGTGTAAATTAACACAATGGAAAACATTTACAGTGTAACATTCTAAATTAAAAATGACACTAACAAGCCCGATTTTTAAAAAGCTGTATAATTAACATTTATTCAACCCCTGACAAATTAGTGCAATACAAATACTAGATGATTTTATTTATAGATTTTATACATTTTTTTCATTTTGTTTTTGTTAAGCAGTAAATGGAGCAAATGTGGTTCATTTTTTTCCGAGAACATGTCATGTAAGGGCACTGTCAAAGGAAAGGCAGAGAAAAAGAGAAAGCAAAGATATTTACCCAAAGGCATTTTTTTGGTAAGTGATGTGCAGGAATTGTTTGAATACTTAACAATATCACCCAGTCAGTGTTCTTGGTTATGTATGCTCTGAGATAAAATGTTGCAAATGGTTCAAGTTTGGAGAAATGCAAGTACAAACAGAATAATATCTATTGTGCAATAAAATACTTTGATTCCCCCAAGTGCATCTTCAAAAAAACATAACATACTGCTAAGTGCTTAGCATTGATGTCTGTCTCTGGAAGAAAATATCACAAACAGTATTTTCTTTTTATGATAGATGTAATAGAATGCCATGAATAGGTAAGCAAAAAATATCCAAACTAGTTTAAAAAAAGAAGGCTTTACTTTAATTTGTGACAAAACATGCCGTATTTTCACATTATAGAAAATGTCTAATCAGATCCCAAAACAGTATAATATATTTGAACCACACAGACAATTTGTTCTCTTCTTTCTTGATTTTCTGCTAAATTTGTAAGAGTAGAAAAATAGTTTTCTGGCAGGATTAGGGCCAGTTGTAATTTTTTTCAGCTTGCCTATCAATAGGAAATCATCCTTGTTTAATTTACTTTTATTTTTACAATGTCTTCTTGGTATGTCATAAATTACAACACAGGGTTCAAATATCATGACTTCTTATTCCCAAACTGAATTTGTTAGACTGTATTTACCTCACAGTTGCAAATCTTGAGAGAAAGTGTAAAAGTAGTCCTTGTAGTGTACAGTCCACAGTGAACTTAAGCTCTGAGACTCACCTTTTGAGGCAGATAACTTTTTGCAAGCCATGATTTTCTGCCGCATTTTGTGGATGTTCCCAAAGCCCACACTGATGACAATCTTCCTGAGCTGGTTCTGAATGGCTGGTGCTTAGTGTTTGGCTTTACTGTTGGGCATATTTAAGATGTCAGGGGTTTGAGTTTGGTCACAAAATCATCTTGCTTGTCCCTTGCCTTTCCTGTTGTTGTAAAATGGGATTCAGATCTTTTGTGCACCCGAGAGTTTTAGGGATGAAAAGTAAATTTCTAATAGCAAATACAAGCAGCCCTGGGTAGAACCCCTTCTAGAATTTTTAGTGTCACAGAAAATTTTAAATGTTTTGTAACCAAGATATTTTAGAAAATCTCTTATTTGTTTTTTGCCTTGCATGTCTCTGTAGCAGCTAAGCATGTTGATTTGGAGGTGGTGGAAAAGATGTTCCTACTCTCACATCTTACAGATCAGTTTCTGAAATCAGTTACTGAAAAAAGGAAAATGTCTCTGTCCTTTAGCCCATATATTAAAAAAAAAAACAAACCACAAATTATTCCAAATAAAAATTATTGCAAAAGCTGGGCTGCATTTATTCCACCCTTGGCTCTAATTCAGAAGTGCACCTAGGCCAGCCTGACAGATGAGACTCTAACCTTTATAGCACCTATGAGTCCCTTGGGATTGTGGAGTAGCCACATAAGGACTTCTGTAGGTCCCTACCCCAGAAATAATCTTTTTGATGTATGTTCTCTCAGAAAAGTGTCTTCATTGTTGGGGAGAACAAGTCTTACTTTGGTAAGTGATAACTTAGAGGTATTTATGAAGGAGGAGCATCCCTGTAATAATGTAAGGGGAGAGTTTTGCTCATCTGGAAGGAAGACAGAGTGTTGTGTTGTTCAGTGGATAAAGATTTCTCATTCTTATTTATTTTGTGTATTAAACCTGTCTACGAAGGAACAAATTTAACAATAACTGTCCACTGGTGAGGACAGGCTTGTGAGGTGAGCTGAGATAAAGAAGCCAAGGAGGCTGTGGAGTTGATAGCCAGGCTCTTCTAGCCCTTCCTTTTAAAATTAGATAGCATTTCTGAAATCATATCTAAATTTCCTCTTCTGCAAATTAAGTTGCATGATTTAACGGACAGAGAACACAATTCATCATTGTCTGCTCTGCAACAAGTTTTTATAGGTGGGTAGATCATTATCATGTGTCTCCCAGTCTTCTCTTTCCTAAACCAGACAAGCTCAATTTGTCCTTTTTCATACCTCACTCCTTTATCCGTCTGTCTCCTCTTTTCTGGGCTACATCACGTCTCTCCTACAGCAGAGGTCCTCAGGCCAGTGTGTGATTTTCTCAGTGCCCAAATGCGGGTCAGTTTTGGTTGAATCAGAATCACAGAATGGGTGAGGTTGGAAGGGGTCACAGTGGGTCACCTGGTCTGGCCTCCCTGCTCCAGCAGGGTCACCCTAGGGCACACTGCACATGAAGTTTGTTATTTTAACTTTAAATGATATTACCTTCAGCTTCCTAACTATTAAACTCTTTTTAATTTAGTGGAACACATTAGGAACAGCAAAATGTTCTCTAGAACCATGTAGAAAACTCAGAAATCTTTATTAAGTTACTAAGATACTGTCTTGGTTCACAGCAAAATAGATCCATGAGTATTACAGTTATTTCACAGTTTTTTCAAGAAACAACCCCAAATATAAACCTGACCAAATCCACTGAGCTTATTTTCTTTTACTTGTATTAAAAAACCACCCAAATGGACTATTTTAAGTTTTTGCTTTCCATAACCTAAAAGGAAGCAATTCTCTGCCATTTCCTTTGTCACTGAGAAACTCTGTCAGCATTGCTGCTTAGGAAATTTTAAGGAAGGCTAAATGTAGTAGCAGTTTTCTGCTTAACGTAGCATGTTAGCAACAAAATATTCTCTTGTTAATAACAGCTTCTGTTTATTTTTTGCGCCGGGATATTCCAGTTACCAAGTATGAATTTTACCTTGGTTTATTTGGTTTCAAACAAAAATCAAGTTCCCTGGTGATGGTCTAGTTTTGTGCTTTCTCTCACCCTCCCCTCTGTCATTTTTTCCTCATAGTGGACCCATCAATCAGGGTTAGGAAGGAGCAGCAAGTAGGTCTCTCATCTTTCTGCTCAGCGCTGCTCCAGGTTTCTGCAAGCATCACTGTGGAATACTGCCACTGTTCACTTGCATTACAGCCCACTCCAGGAACTGGCTTTTAGTGGGGAAAAAACTTTCCTGTTAGCTCTATTGGAGTCACTCTACCAGTGTCTTTAAAATGTTAAACACCTTCCATGAGGTTCAAAGGTTATTTCGTGACAAGAATTTGGGTATCTACTGTGGGTGTTTTGAATGTCATCACTTTTCAGACTGGAGAGCCTGAGAGCATGTGAGCAGCTAAATCCAAACTGCATGATTAGCCTTCCCCTAAGTGCTGGATTTTTAGCATGGTGAACATGAGTTAGAGGGAACTGAAATTGGTTAGGGATAAGGGCAGAGTTTGCCTTATTTTCAGAATTCTTTCTATTTCAGTCCTGTCCCATCCCCAGAGAATTGTGGGATCATGGGTTGATAATCTGCCGGTACAAAGAGGAAGGATGGGTTCCTCCTGTATGGATTTTTTTTTTAACATTGCAGATCTCTTCTCTTAGGCATCAGCATTTTGTTGGCTTGTCTGAAGTGGAAAATCTGGACAATTTCCTTCAGTCTTGTTTCCTGGTTTTCTTTAGCTCCTTTTGGTTATGTTCTATTATCCTAGTGAAACAGGACAAGAATTAAATTCTGTCCCTTTTTTTTCATGCACCACCTGTCAGAGAATTATTTCAGTCCTTCTAAGTTGTTCCCATGAAACCAGCTTCAGTGGTCTTACTGACAGGTCACACAAATTTAATATTCTTGAACACTGTAGTGAGAGAAGGTCAAACTGAAGTCAAATGTTTTGAAACATTTTAAAAATCTGTAGAAAAAATAACCCAGAGATTTCTAAGCTTCCTAACACAATAAAAGGCGATCTTTGCTATGGAAGATTCAAATAGAAATGTTATAGACATCTCCCAAATGCTTGTTTTTAGAATAATACATTCAATTTAGATCCTTCCTCATGGTTTTGCAACTATGTATAGAATTTAGATACCTCTTAACACTTTCAAAATGAAACACTGAATAATTTCACATCTTATGCTATACAGGTAAATAATATCCTTGTAAATTAATGTGACACAAATATACATTTACGAACTCAGGCTTCAAATAGAGTACGCAGTAAAAATAAAACATTTCTCTCTTACAAGTTTTTGTTGCTCTTGCTAAAGCTAAAATTTGCTGAGAAAAAGTAGTCAGGGCAAGGCAGCTGTTAGAGAGCGAGGGAAAAATGTATCCAACTTCATCAAGTCTCTGGCTTCCCTGCTTTGGCCTGGAGCCCCCAACAGACAGCACCGACCCTGTTCGGGCATCTCTGCAGTGGCTTCTGCATCTATCACAACCATTGAAGCTTCTGGGTGATTTTTTTGCCATTTTTATGTCATTTCCTTCAGATTTTGAAATATTTAAATGCATTTTTACCTACTTGAAAGTGAGGCACTTGAACAGTTACGCTGTTTCTGCAAGTTAAAATACAGGAGGGTGTGTTTTTTCCACTTATATTGCATTCAACCTTTTGTATTTCTGTCATATTTAAGTTTTGTTTTGGATTTGTGTCATGGCCATATCACCACCATTCTTCTTCAGCAGAAGCAGAGTGTTAAGGGAGGCACAAAATGGAAATTGTGATTCAAATGCTGGGGTATTTTTCTAGGATGAGAGAGAAAATATCTCTCTTCCCATTGCATGTCACTTAAGGGCGGGAAGCATATGCATGCTTCTCTGTGCAGCTCTGAATGTGAGCATAAGTTATGTGATACAGTCATCTTTGTAGTCAGAATGAATTGGGACTAGCATGAGTAAGAAGCTTACACGAATTACACCAGTCACAGGGCATAAAAGTTTTAACTTCTTCATCAGTTTAACATGTATGCATCTTTATTCATGTATGGACATAAATTATTCTTTTATTCATGGGTATGTTGGTTTTGACTAACTTCTCTTCATAATTTTGATTGCATAACCCTTGGGGCTAATGTGTCAAAATATGACAGAACAAGCAGGATATAATGAATAAGATACTAAAAAAGTCAGATGGTTTGTGTGCCAGGCAGTTTTCTTAGGCAGGTTCCAAGGATATGTGGTGATATTATTACTTGGTAAATCATAAACCTCAGGTTCAGTTTACATTGTCCATTTTCACAAGAAAAAACTGGGAAGGAATTGGCATTTTTCTTAGTTTAAATGTATACAATGTCCTTTAGAGAAGTTGGTTAGCTTTATGGCGCAGTGTGAAGATATGTGTGGCTACTAGTGTCTTGTGAAAGGAGAGTGAAACATCCTCTATGTAAGCGCTTTTTTTCACTGTTTGTATCTTAAAGTTATATATAAGCCACAGTTTTCTTAGGTTCTTGAACCCAGGTTTATTACAGTGGTCCTTTTAGTTCTGTGAAGGCAAGCTGCCTACATAGGTGCTAGAGAAATAGATTCAGGTATCAGTTTTTATATATAGCTATCTTTATATATAAATATAAATATAAATATAAATATAAATATAAATATAAATATAAATATAAATATCTCATTCCATTTTCTGTTGAAATGTTTTCAGTTGAGTGGAATGAAGATGGAATTTCATAATTCCCCATAATTAGATTTTATGCTTACAGACTCTAATACAAGCAAACGATTGCTAAAAGCAATCACAGTTTCTTCTTATAGTGAGCTATATTTGTGCATTCATATAAGCAAAAGTAGAGATTTTAGTGGATTTATTATTTGGGCATTTACAGAGGTTGATTTTTTTTTAATCTTGATGATTAGCATAGGGTTTAACTTTTTTGGGTGCCTTATCTGCATGTGAAATTATTAACGTCATCTAAAAACATAATCCAAATTTATTTTTATCATGCAGATATGCTAGCACAGATCTGTTTAAAATTTAGTTCAACCTGTGTGTAGTGATGGTGTCTCTGCAATATATAAAATGCTATAATAAGATCTCCATCTATCTATAAAATCTGAAGGAAAGATAAATTAAAACAAGGTATCTCAAAACATATTGATTCTGTTTTTACAGAAAGTAAACTCAGTGCCTGTCTGCTGAAGATCCCAAGAAGTGATTTTCTGTGAATACATAAAATCTGATGACTTATGCACTGACTTGTTAATAACTTTTTTTTTTCACAATGGGGCTGTTGTGTGGTTTCCATAATGCTGTAAATCATGATTAAACACATAAAAAAGATTGTCGCTCAAGATCCATTTTAAGCCAAGTGAAACATAATGCAGTATAAAATTTACATCATTTTCTTGATTAACCCTGATGAACCTTCAGTCATTATCCAATGTGGTAAAAGTAAATTGGAAATGTTGCTTTGTTAATAAAACATGTATAGACATTTTCATGAGTCATAGATTTGATGGTTATTAACAGCTGACACATTCATAATGAAATACCGTGCTTTGGCTTTCCATGGAAGTATAATACTGTATAAAGCTGCAATCCTGTGTCCTGTACTTCAGGACTGTATTTTGGTACACTTTGGACATCAGATGATTTTGAATGTTGATCTAAAACCAGAACATAAATACAGGCAAGAGTTTTCAGAATCTGTGCATTGAGATGCTGATCTGTGTGTCTTTCACTCCTGTTTCAGAGGGCTTCTTAGCAGCACCAAGATCCTTTAACAACTTGAAGGTACTTGTCTTTGTTATCCTGTGAAGTTTTGCTCCTTTTGCTTATATGCCAAGAATGTTTTCTAATACACAGTCTGTTACCTCCATACTGGTCAAGTGCTCTTAGATCTGGCCTAATGATTTAAACTAGGTTTGAAGTGGGAAGAGGATAAAGCCAGACTCAATAGAGATGAGCCTAGGAGTGGCATGCCAGTGTCGGTATGAAATCAGTAGCCCAGCTGAAGTGCAGCTCCACCAGTGCAGCAGTATGAGGAGCAAACCAGGGGAGCTGGAAGGCATCATGCATTAGGAAAACTATGACATAGTCACTGCCATGGAAACGTGGTGGGATGACTTGCATGACTGGAGAGCTGCAGTGGATGGCTACAAGCTCTTCAGAAGGGACAGGCTAGGAAGGAGAGGCGGTGGGGTGGCTCTGTACACTGGGGAGTGTTTTGCCTGTAGGGAATTCAAGAATAGTGATGATGAGGTTGAGTGCCTGTGGGTGAGGAAAGGGGGGAAGGCTAACAAGGCAGACATCCTGGTGGGAATCTGTTACAGACCACCCATCCAGGATGAAGAGGCAGGTGAAAGCTTCTGTGTGTGACTGGCTGACATGTCATGCTCTCTACCCCCTGTTCTTGTGGGAGACTTTAACCTGCAGGAATTCTGCTGGAAATGCAACATGGCAGAGAGGAGGCAGTCCAGGAGATTCCTGGAGTGTGTGGAAGTTAACTTCCCAACACAGCAGGTAGGGGAGCTTACTAGGGGCGGTGTCCCTCTGTGCACTGCTGATGTGCTGTTCATGAACAGAGAAGGGCTGGTGGGAGATGTGCTGATCAGAGGCCATTTTGGGCATAGCAATCACAAAATTATATTGTTTTTAATTCTCGGTGAAGTAAGGAAGGGAGTCAACAAAACCTCTACCTTAGACTTTCTGAAGACAGACTTCAGCCTGTTCAGGACATTGTTCAGAGAGTCCCTTGGGAAATATCCCTTAAAAACAAAGGAAGGCTGGGCATACATCAAGAAGAAAATCTTGAAGTAACAGAAGCAGGCCATCCCAATGTGCTGAAAGACAAACTGGCAGGGAAGAAGACTGGCCAGGCTGAATAGGGAGCTTCTGCTGGAGCTCAGGAAAAGAATGAGAGTATGACCTTTGGAAGAAGGGGCAGGCAACTCAGGAAGATTACAAGCATGTCTTTAGGTCATGTAGAGAGAAAATTAAAAAGATGAAAGCTCAGCTAGAATTCAATCTGACCACCACTGTGATGGATAATAAAACATGTTTTTATAAACACATTAACAAAAAAAGAGGGCTGAGAAAAATCTCCGTCCTTTACTGGATGTGGAGGGGAACATTGTAACCAAGGATGAGGAAAAGGCTGAGGTAGAGTTCCCCAGGGCTCAGTTTTGGGGCTAGACTTGTTTGATATCTTAGTCAGTGATCTGGACGAGAGAATTAAGTGCACTCTCAGTCAGTTTCAAATGACACTAAGTTGGGACGGAGTGTTGAGGGAGAGCAGGAAGGCTCTGCAGAGGGATCTGGACATGCTGGATCAGTGGGCTGAGGCCAATTGTATGAAGTTCAGGGAGGCAAAGTGCCAGGTCCTAGCCTTGGGTCACAACAACCCTGTGCAGGCTGGGGCAGAGTGGCTGGAAAGCTGCCCAGCAGAAGAGAACCTAGAGGTGCTGGTTGACAGTGGCTGAACATGAGCCAGAGTGTGCCCAGGTAGCCAAGAAGGCCAATGGCATCTTGGCCTGTATCAGCAATAGTGTGGCCAGCAGGACCAGGGCAGGGATTGTCCCCCTGTACTCGGCACTGGTGAGGCCACACCTTGAGTGCTGTGTCCAGTTCTAGGTCACTTACTACAAGAGGGAAATTGGGATGCTGGAGCATGTCCAGAGAAGGGCAATGGAGCTGGCAAAGGCTCTGGAGCACAAGTCCTATGAAGGACTGAGCTGGGATTGTTCAGCCTGGAGAAAAGGAGGGTCAGAAGTGACCCTATCACCCTCTACAACCGCCTGAAAGGAGGCTATATCCAGGTGGGGGTTGGGCTCTTCTGGACAACTAGGAGCAGAACAAGAGGAATCTCCCTCAAGCTGTCAGGGGAGGTACAGGTTGGATCATCAGGAATAATTTTTTCATTGTAAGAGTGGTTAAGCATTGGAAAGGGGTGTCCATAGAGGTGGTGGAGTCAAATGTTCAAGAAACGAGTGGATGTGGCACTTAGCGCTGTCATTTGGTTGGCATGGTGGTATTTGATCAAAGCTTGGACTTGATCTTGGAGGTCTTTTCCAACCTTAGTGATTCTGTGATTCTCTAATTCTATGATTCTATTCTTTGCTTTTGCTAATTTAAGTCAGGTTGTACTAGGGTGAATTGCATGGCAAAATTATTCTACCAGTTGCAGAGCTTCCAATTTGTGCGTGCCATGTGATGTATACCTTGGAGTACTTAGCAGTCCTGCAAATAGCTGTGGGTAGATGGATCACTGTACAGAGCCCCCTGGAAGGAAAAGGCTACTTAAGTAGCTTAAAAATAAAATGGGAGCAAAGAAGGATTTTTTCTGAAAAAGACCTAGAGGCAAAACATATTTTTTCACAATTTTCAGGGCACTTAATTTATTTAGATTTTATTAAGTTCCAGGAAACTTTTGAACTTTTATTAGGTTGATTTTTATGAGTTTTAATTTTTTTATTACTGAAACTAACACTGAAAATCTTTATTGACTGAAATCCAGTTTTCAGCAAACATATCAAAAGGAGGTTCAACAAACATTTTAAATAAAGTATTAAACACTTACTGCAAAATGTCAAATAGATTTTTAAAAGGCCAGATTTTTTTCATTATACTTCAAAAGTTCAGAACATCCCTAGAAATCAGGCAATGATAGGAGTAAATTCAGTTTATTGCACCATTCAGTCTGACCAAGACTGTATGAATAATTTACCTATGTGTGTACATTCTCTACAGAGATCAGTCAGTCAAAAAAAACCTGTAATTTTTGACTAATTATGATTGTAAGGAGCCTAAAGAAGAAATACAAAGGAGAAAAAAAAAGGGCACAGGCTTGGCAGTTCATTACTGGAATAGTTTCCCATGCATAAGGGTATAGTGGAAAGCAGAAATCATTGTGGAGGAAAAGAGGCAAAGGAGCATTGGGTCTGACATCTTTGGCAGGGAAGCAATGTGAGAAGAAACTGATCAGGTATAGGAGTCGCCAAGTTAGGTGAGGTCCTGTGTAGCAGCCGCCCAGGAAATTCAGCACTGCTAGGTTAGGCAGAAAAAATTTGTTCCCCTCAGTTGAGAGCAGCCCTGAGGAGAAGGACTGGGGGGTGCTGATTGATGAGAAGCTCAGCGTGGCCTGGCAGTGGGCACTCGCAGTCCCCAAAGCCAGCAGTACCCTGGGCTGCACCAAAAGCAGTGTGGCCAGCAGGGAAGGGAGGGAACCTCTCTGTTCCTCTCTGATAAGACCCCACCGAGTGTACTGCACCCAGCTCTGGGGTCCTCAGCACAGGTAGGATGGGGACTTGTTGGATTGGGTCCAGAGGAAGGACACTGAGCTGATCATAGGGCTGGAGGACCTCTGCTATGAAGACAGGCTGGGAGAGCTGGGGTTGGTCAGCCTGGAGAAGGGAAGGCTCCAGAGAGATCTTATGGCACCATCCAGGACCTAAAGGGAGCCAGCAACAGAGCTGGGGAGGGACTTCTTGCAAGGGCATGTAGTGATTGGACAAGGAGGAATGGCTCCAAACTGCAAGAGGGTAGGTTTAGGTTACAAATAAGGTAGAAATTCTTCACTATGAGGATGGCAAGACAGCAGAACAGAGTTGTGGATGCCCATCCCTGGAAGTGTTCAAGGCCAGGTTGAATAGGGTTTTGAGCAACTTGGTCTAGTGGAAGGTGTCCCTTCCACTTGGAACTAGATGACCTTAAAGGTCCCTTTCAGCTCACACCTTTCTGTGATTCTGTGGTATTTTTAAAATACAACATAAAAGTAACATCTACTCAATTGAATAAAAGGGTGTCATCGTGGTTTGTCAGGTCTGTGCTCTTCAGTCTTGATTTTTTTTTTTTATCTCCACCTGGGAAATATGGATGAGGATACAAAAGGAATACTTTGTCACATCTATGGTATCTGTTTCTTGCCAGCCAAGATCTTCACTCAGCTTCTGGAGGTTTTAAATATAATTCTGAATTGTGAAGAAAAAGAAACTCATTCCAGGTGTAAGATTATTAGCAGCGGTGAATTTTACACTTGTGAATATACTCTCAAAGAATATGTTGTTAGAGTAGTGCAAAATTAAAGTTGTAATGTTTTGTTTCTAGCTTGGCTCAGTGTTGTTTTAAGATCTTCATCCATCTTAGGCATTTTTGCTAGCAGGTTTAGCGTTATAAAAAGAAAATAAGGTATTGAAAATAGGATTACCTATTAATACAGAATGGTGAATTTTTGAATATCTATGTGTAATGTAAGTATGGACTGCTATATTATTTTTCCTATGATGAAGTTATTTTTCCTGAAACTAAAAATAAATTAGAATTATGTCTCAATTTCTCTCATTGAGCAAACCTTCACTGAGGGAAGAAAATGTGCATGTTTTATCTGTAGCGAGGCTGGAAGAGGTACTCTTATAAAACTCTTATAAAAGCAGGTGTTGAACTAAATTGGATTTTTTTAATGTTCCTCTGTTGTGATGCTCTGACTCAACAAGCTAGGTCCCAGTCTTTACTGCAGCCCTAGGTTTTCTCAGCATTTTGATACATATTTAAAATTCAGTTGGGTTGCATGTGAAGCACTTACATTTTGTGAATGTCAGGTATGAGTGCCTGTAAGGTAATAACTGCACCCACAATTAGCCTTTCCTTGGTTCCTTCCAGTTGCCCAGTGTTAACCCTCAGAAGACCTGACCTGAACACTCTGATGCTGATTTTTTTTGCAGATATGATATGTATATATTCATTTGTTTGGTGGATGCAATATATCTGTCCCTGAAAATACAGCTCCCTGTTTTGGATTTGGAATTTCCAGGCAGATAATTAAAGTAATCTCACACCTTCTAGCCTGCACCTGCCACCGTGCAAGCGACTGCCCCAGCTCAGCTCCCCCTGATCATATTCATGTTTGGTTGGTAGTGTTTCATGGCTAATACAAATCATAAACAGGCTGTAAAAGCTGAAGCGTCAATGAATCCTAGCTTTAAAATTGCTGGAAGCTAAAGTTTTAAAACTGATACTGCAAAGTGAAAAATGAAATTTAACCAGGCACTTTGGTGAAGGAAAAATAATTTATTGGATGTAAGATGAAAAGCTGTGAGAGTAAACATCAATCTCATCTTAGACACATGTCATTGATTGATGTTTGCTCTGTGCTGCTGCCTGGAGGTAAACTCTTTGAAATAGCAAAATAGGTACTTTATCTGTCTGTGGATAGGAGCACAGTTTGTTAAGTTACTGCTTTTTTGAGACCCTGCTACATCTTTATGTTCAATCAAAGTGAAAACAGTAAATCAGAGTAATTGCTTTACCCCACGGCATTCCTGTTTGTAAATGGGAAAAAATACTGTAAAATCCTCAAATTAACTTCTGCTGTTTAAGATAGATAAACAGTCTAAAAAAAGCCAGTTGTAACCTAGGAATGTATTTTATGCCACTTGTTCATCAAAGGCAGCCCCTTTGTTATAATTCAACTGATAGTTCAAATATCATTAGCAAAAACATTTAATGCTCAAAAATGTAAGGTTGCCGTATCTTGGGAGTTCCATGTACCCTGTTAGCAATGAGTTTCCAAACAGATACCATTTATGCTTATCTGGAAATGGAACTGGTACCTAGAAATTGGCCTGCAAAAACTATAGACATGAAAAATGAAATAGAAAACAAGCATTAAATGATGGCACTACTATGTTAAGCACAGCAAGTCAGCAAGCAAGAGAACCTCAATTGTTGTAATTAAATAATCAGAGTTAAGACTATTTTCTAAAAATGTTTGGGCCTGTTGCCTTTACAGGGTCTCAGTCTGACTCATCCTTTCAAGTTTTATAACATGGCAGATATACAGGAATGATGGTACATTAAAATTCAGAATCCAGTTTCTATTCTGAATTGAGTTTCAAAATCACTGTCCTGCATCAAGGTTGGACTGCTTTTTTATGGTGTTGTATACGTTTTTCCTTTGAATTACTCTATTTAGCTACTTTGGCATAAATGTAGTAATTCAGGGGAGAATTAGACTATTAAATATTTAAGAAAATGTCCTCACTTCAGCCTGGAACTTAGTATATTGATTTGTGTGCCAGATTAAAATTTGTGGGGAAATGTTGAGAATAATCAGTAAACCATTTTAAAATTTATTTTCTTGAAATACTGCCTGCTTTCCATGGCTTTGAAGCAGTTCTAACTTTGTTCATAATTCAAAAATGACCATGTGCTAAAATTTAATTTCAAAGATGTATGTGTCCTTGCAGAAAATGTGTTCATGGGTCTAGGTGTATTCTTGAAATGCACATATCTTTTAGTCACTTACAGTATGGGTTGTGTTTTTGAGGTGGGTTTTTTTGATTTGTTGGGAACATGGTCAGCACTGTACTGATATGGACTGCACCCAGCAGCCAGGAGTGGGTGTTGTAGTCTGATGACGTTTTGATGAAGCTTTTAAATTCCATTACGGAAGAAGAGGGGTCAGTTTAAGAACAAATGGGGAGGTTGACAAAATCTGGGAAAGAAGCTCAGCCCAGGGAATTAGGTCTTCCCTAGCAAAGGACTGTCAGGAACCCACAGGAACTGTGGATTTGTCAGTTTAAGAAATGCCTGTTAGCATGAAGCCTCAGCTCTACTTTTGTAATTAATATGTCTAGACTTCAGGTTCTGAATGTTTTGTGCTAAGTGCCACAGGTAGCTGCCAAGGTGAAGGAGATCAGCCTCCTGGGTAAACATTAACTGCAAACAAACAAGCTACTCCTGCTAAATTTATATCGCAATATTTATGTGCGTGGGGAGGTAGAAGGAAGATGAGTGTGCATGTGGGTGTTGCAAAGCCCTCACGATTCAGAGAATAATGAACTAAGTCTTTGGACTGGAAAATTATATTGGAAGGTCTGAAAAGGCAAAGGCAGGATTGCAGGTTGCTGCAAATGATAGCAAGTTCAGAAACTGTGGCCAGGTCTCTGTATACATGTGGTAACACCTTCCTCTGTCAGGCTGGTACAGCTGGCTGGGTCACAGCCCCCTTCCTTTCTTTTACAGAAAAAAACCTGATGCCAAGGAAGGGGAGCACCAGCAATCTCACCCTCAATTTACCTACCTGTGTCTTTAACACCCACAAAGATGCCAGCTGTTAGGAGGATGGTGAACTTGTAGCAGAATAACAGTACTCTTCCAGACTCTCCCCTTCATGATGCAGCAATTTTGTGGTTTCTGAAAAGGTCAAACAGCATCGTTAATGCACACCATCCACCTGCGAAGGCATGTAATTCCTCTGTGAAGGTGCAGTGCTTCCTTTGTGGAAAAGTACATCTTCCTCTGAATGCAAATCTGAAGGACAGGTGGATATGTTGGTGCACTGTCGCCACCTCATTCATCATGGAGATGAGACCTTTTTATTTTAGTTGCTCCAAAAAGTGATATCTGAGGGAGGCAAATTGAGTCAAAAATAGTGTGCTTAAAAAAAAAAAAAGAAAGAAAAGGAGATTTTTCAACACTTAAAACTTCAGGCTTTTTATATGATTTCTTTCAGCCTAGCCTGAGACAACATAACTCTTTGGACTTTGTAGGAGATTAAATCTAGTCCCAGGTTTTTCAGGTAAAATTATTGCTCTGCTTCTAGGCTGTCCCCTGAGCCATCTCTGTCTATTTCTAATTAAGGACTAAAGGAAAAGGTTCCTTCTGCTGGCAGGACTAGCATGAAGAAAGCTGTGAGTGTTTCTGTGGGGAGGCTGGTGCCACTGCCACCCTCCCATCAGGAACCAGCATGCTTGGGCTCTCCTCTACGGGCTGGTCTCATGGGAGCCACGCTCACCTTGGGCACGGCCAAAGACTGGGGACCATCCAGGTAATCTGCCAAAAGGTATCCCAACAGATCAAAATTCATTAAATAGACCTACTCTGAGACGTTTAGCAGTTCATTGGAAATCTGATCTGGCAAATATTTGGGAGTGAAATTATTCCGCGTATCCTGGAAGAAGCAGAGAAGGTAGGGGTGCTGTGACCGGGGTGGTGGTGTTGTGCTGAAAGCTCTTTGAGCCTGAGACACTGGCATTTAGGCACAATTCATTGCTATATCCAGTATGTGGCTTGGCAGGTCTTAGGGCTGAGATAAATCAAAAAAGCAACGTGCCAAATTTGAGATAATTTAGTTTCTATAATACAACCTTTATTCATATATAACTTTTGCAAGTATTTGACTTGTTGCTCATGTTCTGGTTCATGTCCTTTAAGCATGAATTTGAAACAGATGCAACATTTTAAAAATAACAGTATACCATTTAAAAACTGTTTAAGTTCAACCTTTTGGAATTTGACCTGTATGAAACAAATATAAATGACACTAACTTTTGAGAGATGAGTGTTTGCATGTTCTTTGGTTCCAAGTCTTACAAAACTGAGCATGCATACTACACATATATATGCATATATCAATCATATATGTACACATGCCCCGATGAGGAAAAAGTCATGAGGTTTTCATGAGCTTGTTCTTCATGGCTTAGCTATTGAAACAAGACACATGTAAAACAATTAAAAGGTACGTGTACCTCTGGGATTGTTTTAAATTGCAAATTCAAAAAAAATAAAGAAGAAATCTATTAAAAAGAATCATTTTCCATTAACTGAAGTGTTTGCAATAAAGACAATTATAGCAGTTGGCAGTATTCTCCTTGAATCAAAACAAATAAATACATTTGGTGACATACGTTCAAGGAAATGTGATTGCTGCAATGTTCATGCAAATAAGGAGCAGCTTCACAAATGCTAGACATTTTGCCATCTGGTATTACCAAAGGAACACAACTCTCAACTTGTAGCTCTTCCTGACTTACTGCTTATAGATGGCATATTAGGCATTGTCACACAGTTCTGACATTTGCATAATCATTCTGAATTACTGCAGGTTGTACATTGCATTGCCAGCAGTGAACTAATTTGAGAAGGGGGTTCAGAGACCTGATGACTTGTATGTCTTCATCAAATATATTCCCGTCCAATAAAGGGATAAAAATGCTCTTCCACTTTAGGGATATCACACCAGTGAATTTTTAAATTTGTATGAGGCCTCATGAAGAATGTTGCACTTGTTTACTTCCTAGAGTTTGGGTAGAGACCAGTATTAGAATTAACCTCAGGGAAGCTGCCCATCTCTATTTGGCTGCGGCCTAGAGTACAAATGCAAAGCATCTCAAAGGATCAAGAGATTCTGGATGGGGACACGTAGCTGAGGATGAAGTTATAACTCCAGAAAAACCCAACCTAACAACAACTATTAAGCATGGCAGGAAGTCTGGTTTAGACACAGGTGGTTGTTAACTGACTCAGCTGATGGGAGTGGGATTGATGGCACAATGGTAGTAACTGAAGACCTCTGCTCTCCCAGCAGTCAGTGAGAACTGCTCTGCCTCTGGTCTTGGCAGCATGTGCAGCATGTGCAGCAGGTGATTTCACTCCCAGGAACCCAGGGGGATACCTTCACCATCCCCTTCTTTCTGGAGGAAGGCATTTTCCATGCCCAAAACTCCATCCCGACGATTGCCTCCTCATTACACTGCTTTTCAAGGAGAGGGTGTTGGTGTGAATAACATGCATTGCTCATGAAAAATATGGGATAAAAATCCAAAAAAGCTCAACCACCTGTAAGTGGTTGTGAACAAGGTGGTGTTTGGATGCCATCTCCAACCTGCTGCACTGAAACTCTATGTTTCACAATGAATCCCTGTGTCTGAGAGCTGTGCTTGGCCCCTGGCATCTGCCCTCAGACCCATCAGAAAGGCACTCTGCAGTCCAGTTTGAGTTAGCAGCATCAACAAGCAGACAGAAGATTTTGTGTTTGTTTAGTGACTGTTGAGGCATTGTTTTTAAATACAAATAGCATCTAACATATCCTGTGTATTTTCAGCTCTCTCAAGTCTCAAATTAGAATCAGATAGCTGTTGGCCTTTTGACTGCCTTGCCTGAGGCATACTAGGTAGCATCACGTGGGTAGCCAATGCAACATATGTTTTGCTAACTGGGAAGCTGGTTAGCAAGACAACGTTTATCTTATTAACACATGGTGCACTTACATGACATTAATATATATTCCTACTTTACCGATTTACAGTGCCAGAAGAAAAACATTAGCTGAGCTAAGCAAAATAGGAATCTGCATACTTGTCACATTGTCCTGAAATAACACACTAACTTTGTTAGACATGTTGGCTTCCTTTGTGAGGAGAATAAAACATAATCAACTGAAATGTGTAAACCTGAAAGGTGGTGTTCTGTGGAAGTTCAGAATAAGGATTCTCTAGTTTATGTTGTCGTATATTAAAATAGAATTCTGAAAATAAAAAAGTCAATTTTTATTTTGAATGTCTATTTGGACCTAAAGTTGTTAATTTCTAAAAATTATTACTGTTGTGTAATGCAATGATTCTGTTCTTTCTCTGGCTACGCTCTACTAGCCATACATAGCACTGTTGTGCCACTATTCATTTGTTCATGTTCTGTGGTTGTGATAGTGTCAAATCCATCAGAAAGAGGAATTGTTTCAGTAGTAGTTTCACGACTTGGCTGATTAGCAGAGATCAGAAGAAGCAACCTGACTGTGGAAACCACCACAGCATATAGTTTTAACAGCTCTTTAGGGAGCTAGTTAATGAAAGAATCACTACAGAAACACATCCATGTGAAAAAAAAGGAGCGTTTTCATACAACACTCAGAGGATATGTCATAAGTGGGAACATGTTCATAATTTCTATTTACTCACAGCTGTAATTACCATCTGCCTTAAGAGAACTTTTAGTCTTTGTCAAAGTTGCTTAGATATTTCCTTTGTCACATTTCAAACAGAGAAGTTCTGTACAGACTAGATCCTGCCATGTGATTTCTTTTTTATTTTTCTGTAAGAATTAATTATCTATTCTCTGTGTGAAGAAAGCACCAGCATTCCCAGAGACCTGAACCTCCCCAGCCTACTTGAACTGGCATTCATCTGATTCATGTTTGTGCTTATTTTTGCCATCTGTCTGCAGAACAGAGTTCTTAACTTTTAAATGCACGCTGGTTTATATGTTGCCCTCTAAGTTTTAACTCTTAAAAAAATTATTTATCTTCTTCTTTTTCCTCTAACTCCAGTGTCTATGAGCCAGATAGAAACGTGCTGCGAAGGAAAGAATGGGAAAGGAGAAATCAGGAGGCCCAGCAGGACAATGGCGCGTTTAACACGAGCTATTCCCTCTTCAGTGAACCGTACAAGGTAGATGCTTCCCAGCTGGGCAAATCTTTGTTTATTTATTTGTTCCACAGTACAGAAATGTAGCCTGCAGAAGGCACTGTCCAGATTTCATCACCCTCCCACGAGTGCTGGCTTCCCAAAATTCACAGAGAACATGCATGATTCACTGACAGTCAGATTTTATATGTATTTATATATATGTATGTGCATAAAGTTTCTTCTAGTGTTCAGCAGCACACAAGAGTGAAATAAACTAGAAATATCCCAGCAATTTTTGCAATGGAATTAAAACTAGGAGGTGAAGGTGAAGGTATCCTGTTTTTGCAATGCTTAGAAGAAAACAATTGTGTAAGAATAGTGTGTGAAGGTCAAGCAATACTGTAAACATTGTGCCCTCACCAAGGTTAATGTAGTGAAATACCTTTTTTTTCCCTATAAGCATTACCAAGATAATAAGAAAATTTGTCTGCTATACGTATTTTTCCTTCACCAAAGGCAGAAGTAGCTTAGGAGTCTCAACTCTCTGTGTTGTTCCTCATGTTAACAGCAGTTTGATGAGGCACAACTGTCTTTCATCACTCCCTGTTAGAAGGTCAAGCAGGGCCTTCTACACTCTGCAAAAGCTTGAAAATGGAGCCCTTGTGAACAGGACCAGAAAGCAGTGTCCCATGGGGGCTGCTACTCTCCCTCAATTAACCAATGACTGCCTGAATGCATCAATCCATCATCATTTATTTTCTGCTGTGCCTTTCCAGAAATGTCCAAGCTACTGTTACAGCTACCACATTGTGAAGCCTTTCCCTCCATGCAGCATCACTTGCCCTTGATGCTTAGGGTGCTTTAGTGCCTCTTTCCAGGAGACCTATTTGAGACCTGGCACCTGGCTTCTGCTTTGACTTCCATGCTTGCGTTTTAATTCTTGTGCTCCAGGGTCAGCTTTTAGCTTGCTCTTCTTCCAGATTGTTACTTGTATTTAGTCCCTAATAAAAAAGAAAGATCTACTACTTTCAAACCATGTCTCTTGATGGAACACAGCTCTGTCTGCCTTGAAGCTGACCTCCAGCTGCCTGGATTTCAGATTCATTACAAAGGCATTTAGAAACCATGTCAAATGTCTTGAACTCCTCAATGGCCTACTTGAAAAAGTCTACCGTGAGACCAGTCAAGGGCTAATCCATGGAAGAAAGCCTGCAAAGCATAAGTCAGCCGTATCTTGGCATTTCTTGAGGGCTGTGCTGCAGTGAAGACTTAATGATTTTCCATTTGGTCCAGTCAAATAGACCACACACAAAAAGGACCTGGCCTTTTGCTGGGTCTCCAGTACTATTTTGTCTGTGGTGCCTCAAGTTGGTAATACTGAAGCTCAAATAACTTATAGAAGTGGTATCGTTGGAATATTTTGTTCACTTTGATTATTACTTCTGTGCCAATGTACCAACTATCATGACACAGACATGATGTGCCATGGACACACCAGTAGTTTCTGAGTTAGGATGTCAGAAGGGACCTCTGTGCAACCACAGTATAATTCCATCAGCTTTCACAGGAGTGGATGAAAAATCATTGCCGTCTCTAGGAGCAGAGAGAATACTGAGTAGATAATCCTATAAGGCAATCAGAATAATGGCTTAATTCCTGCTTCTTATCTTTAAATGCTCCATCCTTATTTTGAACAAACGTGTGAAGAGGGTGCTGCAGAAATACATCCTACAGCTAACTTGGTCAAGGAAACATTGGGAAAGGCAAAGCCCAGGACAGTAGTGTAACTCACAGCTATGTTGGTGTGACAGAGTTGCTTGGGGTGATCTTTCTGATGTTTTTGTCAATCTGACCGTACTGGACATCAAAACTTTTATCAGGGGCATACTCTAAATGTCGTGTATATGCTGGCAATGGACCATTGAGCTCTCTGAACTCATCCAAGCTTTTGTGAACCTTCAGTGTGGGGAGAAAGAGCTGTGGCTTAGACATTTTGATCTTACTGTGGGGAGAGCCTAACTGCAAAAGAGGACACCTTTCTGCAAAAGCAAAACTGAAACCCACTCATACTCCCTTTAAAGATCATGTTCACCTTTTAGGTGTTTCCAGAGGGGAATGAAGTTACAGCAGATATTCACTGCAAGCTCTGATTAAATTCAGTATTCCTCTGCACAGCTTGAGAAACAGGAGCTAAAGTCAAAGGATATGCCATTCAGAAGACCATATCTGAAAATCAAAGGCAGTCTGGAAATCTCTTAAATCTTACATCCTCTCTCACCTTGACATGTATCACTACTACTGTAACATTGAGTTTTCTCAAAAATCTTGACTCTTCAGGTTGCCCCTTATCCTGTTCAGAGTATCCATAGCAACCCTCTATGAAGGATTACAGGAAATCCAGTATCTTTTACATAAAATCTTTTTTACAGGGGGCTGAAAAAGTAGGAAATTAGTTCTGGATATTTTCTGGACAGAATACCTTGCCCCATTAACTATGTAAGTATTTTTAGTGAAAAAAATTTTCTGATGGCCTTCCATGCAGCTATCAGGTTTATTTTTAGAAGTGTTATATGTTGCCATCTTCAAATGCTTGGATTTGTCTTGCATTGCAGAAGAATATCAGAACACTGTAAGTTAGGCATGTTTGCACAGAATGCTTTTCCTACTGACTCATTTTGTGACCATGTTTTCCCTGTGGGAATGCTTAAATAAGGCCAGCAATATTTCAGAGGAAATAATAGGACAAACTGAAGCTCATAACAAGTTACCTCAGATCCCATCATGTTCCCAAGAGTATGCAGGTGAACTCTCCTGTATGAGATCAGCTCAACACAAAATCTCACATGAAGCTGTCCCCAGTCTATCCTGAAGGAATAAAGAGCACAGACCAGTTGTCAGCATATGCCATGATACCAGTTGAAATTATTCTTGTGGTTATCTGGGATCTCTCAATACAAGATGTCTATGTGTGACCTTCATATCACATATATATAGAAGACAACCTGATGACTTCTCTGAGCTATTGACAGTCTACAGATAATCTGAAATTAGGATTTTATTTCTTTTCCAACCACACAGCAGCCATCAGAAAAGACAGACCTTCTTTTAGGGAAGTTGGGCCTCTTAGGGGCAAAACCTGCACACAAATTTGTTTACGTTCATGGAGCCAGAGGCAGGCAGGTGGAGAGCTGTCCTCACAAGATGTCTGTGCTGTGGGAGACTTGTGGGTGCCAGGGGTCCCATTCCATTTGGTGGTCATTTTTGCCATGCTCCTGGCAGGGAGAGAAACCTCATACATGGGAAAGAAACCTCATACATACTCTGGCTGAATCATAATGAGTACAGGCCCAACGGCAGATTTCCTGCCATAGAGGGAAGCTGAAAAAATACTTATCTACAAGGTATCTACACAAGGTGGAGGATCCAATGAAGCATAAAGAGATGCACTGGGTGAAAGGAAAATTTTCTATGTATTCTGGAACACAGCTGTGCTAGTCAAGGAGATGCCCAAGTGTAGAAGTTATTTCACTGACTTCAGGAGACACATGAGTGTATCTCCAATCTGCTTTCTTTACAGATGTATGTGATGTTTCCCACATTATTAGACTCATTAATAGTTTCCTCTCCTTCTACTGTTAGACATAAGAATGCTTCCACTGTAGTCCTCTAAAAGTTTTCGTGTGGCAATCACAGCGGTCATTCACTCTGCGTTATTGCCTGGGTTCAGGTTTTCTACTCGGAAACCCCCCCAAAAAAATTCTGTTCTGGGGAGTTTCCCTTAAATACCTTCCCTTACATACTCCAGTTTTCCAGAGCAACTGATGTGGTGGCTACATCTTTCATGTTTTTAAATGTAACTTTCAGAGGATCTTCTCCACTTCCTTTACTCCCTTCTTTCTCCTTTGTGTTTTCCTCTAAAACAGTGAGTCTTGAGATGAAAACTTGGCCTTCTGAAACCAATAGGAGTTTTCCCATTCAGACTCCATGTCTGGAAGAGAGAAAGGAGAACTCCACTACCTCATTACTGTCTTCCTCTGAAAACATAAAGCAAAAGACATCACACGCCTGAATCTTGGCAGGGTTCAAAAAATCTCTGCTGTAAAAATGCTAATGATACACCCTTTTTCTTACAGTGACTTTTTGAAGCAAGAATTTTCAATCTTTTCCAGAATGTTTTATTTACTTGTTTTATTTCTTTGTGACGCTTCTGCCTTTTCAGTCAGGAAGTAAATGAATAATTTTTAAGACAATAATTTATCTTAAAGGGGAGGAAGGGTGGCTGTATTCCCCCTGCTATGCACAGCAAGCACTGAGAAATGTGAAGAATTTGGCAAGGGTTCTGTTCACCTTTTTTTTTTTTTTTTTTTTTTTACAAGAGTAGAGTGCCCTGGAATGAGCACCCTGTCAGAGCATTTTCAAATAAGGGACATAATCTGTACTTTCTCCATTTCCCACAAGCTGTTTTCAAGTCACCTCAGAGCATTTGGCTGGCTTAGACTGACAAATTCATTCAGTGCTTACATGGGATGTTGTGTGGCTTCCCAGATGGTCATGAAAACTTAGGCAGGCAGAGGAAGAAATTGGGAATGCAGTGTTTTCATTCATGACTGAAGGAGAGCTTGCATTGGGCTACAGGAAAAGTTTTATCATGGTCAGATTTAATCCAAACCATTCTGTGCAGTTGTAATAATAAATTTTCCAGTTTCCAGGTAATATACTTTAACTACAGCAGGATATCAGTGATAGATTTCTTTTTTTATATACTCTAAGGCCCTTTATAGCTTTTCCAGTTCAGGGTAGATTTAAGATGTTGACAAGTGTCTTCAGAGACAATAAGGATTTTCAATTTCATCCCTCAACGCCACTGCTGAATAAGGCAGTCTGACTTCAGTAAGGATTTCAGCAGAAGCATGCAGGGAATTTTGTTTTTCTTATGTTGACTGTAGCAGAACACTTGATTTTTGTTTTGCAGACTAACAAGGGGGATGAGCTTTCCAATCGCATCCAGAATACGTTGGGCAACTATGATGAAATGAAAGACTTGTTAACTGACCGGTCAAACCAGAGCCATCTCGTTGGGGTTCCAAAACCTGGGGTTCCTCAGACATCTCTCCCCAAGCCTGATGAACATCTTATAGCAGACTCGAGACCACCACCTCCTCCTGCCATTTCCAGCACTACTTCTTCCACACCAGCATCCCTAGGTGCCCAGCAGAGCAAAAGTACCACAATGGGCTGGCAGAAGGCCGGGCATAATGCCACTTCAGATGGCCAGCAGAGAGCAAGCAAACACGGACACCGGTCGCTGGAGTCACACAAGGGTGACTTCAAACTGGCGAACCAAAAATCCAATTTGGAGAAACTAAAACGCTATGCATCGAGTCCCACCTCCTCCTCTTCATCCTCCTCTTCCTCCTCCTCCTCCACCTCCTCTTCCTCCTCCTCCAATTCTGCCCAGCAGAGCTCGCTGAGGGCCACATTAGGAGACAACATCAATAGAGTCCAGCAGCCAGCGAAGCTCAGTTGTTGCTCAGAAGGAGGAACTCAAGTCCAGGAGAGGCCAGCAAAGCATGGTGGGGGACACTGCGTCCAAAACTTCCCACCCTCTCTTGCTTCAAAACCCAGTCTGGGTCAGCAGAAGCCAACAGCTTATGTAAGGCCAATGGATGGTCAAGACCAGGGTCCTGATGAGTCTCCAAAGCTGAAGTTACCAGCAGAGACAACCAAGTCATATCGGGGAGTGCCTTCCAGCAAATCTGATTCGGCCAGGACCAAGTCAAAGATCACCAAGTTCAGCATTCCTAAGCAAGAAGACGTAAGTGTTTTTATACTTCTTATAACATACCCCCACAGATGGATGGATGGATGGATGATGCCTTATTGCACATATCTCTTTACATATTTTCAACATATTGGTTTGCGTGTTGATTTTTTGGTAACATTGACATAGTATATTGCAAATAGCAGCCTCACAGTAATTTAAAGATATCTCAACAGCAAAATGCTCATTGTCTTCAGGACCAAAACACTTCCTACAATGGCACATTTTCTAGTAGTAGATATTATTTCACTGACTCTTCCCTGAATGCTCATCTATGAAGTCTGTATTTTTTTTACTAGGCAGGTGTATTGCTTCTTACTGTTCATATTTCATTGATTTCTTTCTCTTTGGCAAAGATTAAATGAAATGCATGTGACCAGAAATAGTTCTGCCATCCTCAATGTCAAAGTAGTTTCGCAATCTAAATAAATTACTTACACAATATGAAATCTGTGGAATAGATGAGAATACAGCAATGAGACTCTCCTTCTAGTTAATAGTATCTGTTCGTGTTTCAAGCCAATTTCTGGGACGACTGAGGTTTCCTACTTAAAGAATTTCCATCTATAGAAACCTGGTGTAGTGGGTTGACCCAATCCACCTGGCCATGCTACAAGTATGAGAACATGTCTGAAAAAGCTTTTAGACAACATTTATTTATCAGCAATAGATATAAAATATATCTGCTTGTACTTACTGTATATTCACTTATTTCACATTCCTTTTATGCCAGGAGGACACTTTGCTTTACCACTTTGACTGTGATTGTTTTTTGACTATTTGGTGTTTTTCGATGGGAAGGAAGTGATTTGTTTTGGCAGAATAAAGGGGTTGCTTTTTTTTTTCAAGGGTGTATTCAAAGGCCTGTATGCCAATACAAAGATGGTCCCATCATCTTCCTGTGCAAATTGATAGATCTCCCACAATTTCAACAATTTATAGTATTTATAGGACTATTGGACTCTATTTGACTGAATCACTGTGACTTTCCCAGAGAAGAGACAATGATTGTTTACTCTTTTTTTGATAGCTGGGGTGTGTCTTGAGATATTTTAAGTCTTAAAATTTTGTTTCTGGCATTGTTAAAGGAGAGGAAAACTCTAATTTTTGGTGGAGTTCTCTGGCCTCTTAATGCCTGCTTTTCAGAAATGGCGTTGACTCTTGTATTCTCCTTGGGTTTGGGAAAGAAATCTCTCTGGAAGCAATTACTTCTGTGATTTTTCTCTAAGTGAAAGTTCCATCAGTTCCAAACAACATGTAGATGATACGTTGTTCCTGAAAAGGGGTTATTTTAGGCTCTTAAGCCAGATCTTATAAGCAAATTAAGCATTCACAAACTGCTGTAATTGTGCAGATAGATCAGGTAACAGCAGATAGTAATATCCATTTAGCTATTATTACCTCTCTCAGGCTTGTGCTTCTATCTGCAAGTGGGAAGTGTTGTTAGAATTAAAGATGCCTGTGGCAATTATCTGACTCTTTCAAATTTCCCCCCTTTACATGTATGCAATACTCTAAGGACTAGTTTGGAAAGGAGTTCTGATAGGCAATCCTTTGTTTGTCTTAAATTCAGGATTTACCATTTGCATTCCAAATTTGTCTACCTCCGCAAAGAAATTTAATTTGTTGTATGTAATCCATGCTGCTGCATAAGTTTATATTGCAGTTTCAAGATGAGGAGACATAGCTGAGATCACTTTAAACTACCTTGTTTAGATACTGATGGCAATGTAGTCTATAGTAGGACAGAGTGGACTGCAGGTTACCTACTAAAATACTCACCAATTTCTCACAGATTTTATATGATGCAGTATTAATGAAATAGCATATGATAATGGAATATAAACATTTAACTGAAGTTGAAGGAGGTGGACCAAAAGCATTGTCTGGTGGTTTAAAAAAGACTATTACGAAAAATGATGGACAAATTTCTAAGAAGAAAAATAGTAGGTGCTATAGGTGTTGGGGTTTGAAACTGGAACTAATAAAAAACGATGTTTAGGTCTGAAAAATCAATGAAAGACAACGGACCAGCTTTTTTTCATTTATCCTGATATTTTCTTTGTTCTAACTTTTTCTATCCCAAGTGACACAAGATGAAACTTGAAACCCACTGGTATTGCTACAGGGAGAAATATTGACCAAGACTGAAAGTTTTTATTTAGTGTTGCCTAATCCACCCGCCCTTTGATTTTCAGTTGGAGTTCTTTTAATTTCAAAATGTTTTTCCATTCCTATTATTTGTATCATAAGTCTTCTAGTAGAGTTGTGTAAGAATTCCCATCCTTTTTTAAAATTTCTGCTATTAAACTCATAAATTTTCTCCTTTACATCAAATGTTTGCCGTCCCCCCTTAGGGCCAGAAGTTTTAAGCTGCTTGCAGCACAAAAGCTGTCATGGTCCTGTGAATATTTGCAGGAAAAATGAGGCCTCTGTTGTTCCAAGTGAGGCTAAAGGTGTTGGCCAGGAAAGACCTAGTATCCCTAGTGGCTGTGGGAAGAGTAGAGATGTCATACAGGATCACTGTGAGGGAAAGCAGGCTGACACGTAGGCTACAGCAGTGCCTGGAAGCGATGTGGAGACAGAAATGAGAGTGGCAGAAAGCTGCTTAAGAGCAGCCAGGAAAGAAGGAGAGGGGCAGAGGGCTCGGGATAGGGTATCTGAAGTGCTAGTAGTGAAATGAAGCTCTATGTCTGATAAAACAAAAGGTGTGTGGCTGAGGTAGGCTAGGTAGGGTTCGTGCAGGCAGCACTGTGAGGCCTTCCTGGCTCCTGGTCAGCTTGTTGTCCACAGAACCCCCAGGTCTGTCTCTGAAGGGCTCATGTCCGGCTAGTTAGCACCCAGACTGTATTGTTGCTGAGGGTATCCCTCCCCTTACTCAGGAGTTGGTATTTCCCCTTGCCAGAGTATTATCGGTTTATCTAATACCAGTTCTAGGGCCCCCAACACAAGAAAGATGTGAAGCTGCTGGAGCAAATCCAGAGGAGGGACAATGAGCTGATCAGAGGGCTGGAGCACCTCTCCTGTGAAGACAGGTGGGGAGAGCTGGGATTGTTCAGCCTGGAGAAGGGAAGACTCCAGTGAGACCTTATGGCACCAGGACCTAAAGGGAGCCTGCAAGAAAGCCAGGGGGGGACTTTTTACAAGCGCATGTAGTGATGGGACAAGAGGTAATGACGTGAAGCTGAAAGAGGGTGGGTTTAGATTAGATATTAGGAAGAAATTCTTTACTCTGAGGGTGGTGAAACACTAGAAAGGGTTGCCCAGAGAAGCTGTGGATGCCCATTTCTGGAAGTGTTCAAGGCCAGGTTGGATGGGGCTTTGAGCAATGTGGTCTAGTGCAAAGTGTCCCTGCCCACGGTAGTGGGGTTGAAGTTAGATTATTAACATCCCTTCAAACCCAAACCATTCTGTGATACCTATGCACTTCCATTTGTGTTTACCAGTTTGAAAGAACCATCAGTGGAAAAATAAACACATGATGAAACAAAGTTAAGCCTCCCTGTAAGACTTGGGGAATAAAAAGCAGTGTCACACAAAGTGTGTATGTGTCATCAGCGGGATACAAAACCCTCTTCTGTACATCCCATGAGGTTTTCAGAGAAACAGGGCACAGATTTGGCTGCAGTACAATTATTATTCACTGGAAATAAGATCTCTTGAATACAAATTATAGACCATTACTTTTCAATACTTGAAAAAGGTTTGTTTTTAATGCAGTTCAATACCTCATTTTATATTTTTAATCAGTTTTGGAAAGCCTTCAATACCTTGACACAGATTGAAGCTTATAAATTTTTTTAATTGTTTTAATGAGAATAATTTGGATAGACCTGTGTGTAGAAAGGTAGCATTTACTCATTTGGGAATTTAATCTTTAGTAGCCAGGTTCATCAGTGTTAATTAGAATCCATACCCAACCTCCTGGTCGTTCCAAAATTATCATACTGCTCTGTCAAAATGATAGCTCGTCATCTCAAGTACTGCTATTTCACATTTTGAACTACTTAGAAATTGTATTGCTGTAAGTAAAAACCCACTGTATTGGATAAAAGGGAAGAAAAATTTGTTACCAGGGTATAGAGGAAAAGGGATGTGGAAATCAAGTGCCTCTCTTTTTTAAAATGTTCTTGAGTGAAACAATAACAAAAACCTAGGATGGCAAATCATGTTCTTTATATCCAAGTTTTGTTTTTGAATTTCATCTCATAGGCTGCATGCTGCTTTTTTATTACATTGAAGAAGCCTTATCTATTTTCCTTTGCTTACTTCTCTTAAGCGTTATGGAGCAAAGAAATAGAGGTTGTATTCAAGAATGACTATCAGTCTAATGGCAAAAAAGGAAGATTTGGTTTTGTTAAATTTGGAAACATATTTATGTGAAATGTAGGTAAGGTCATCCTGAGGACATGTAGCAATGTGGTCACATCCCTGAGTACTTACACAGCTTCTTCTGCAGCAGAAGTAATGCACCATAGATTAAAGGTTGAGTTTGGGGCTGTATTCTTTTTTTTTCCCTGATCTTACTCAGGCAAATTCCTATTTGCCTGGATAAGATACTCTCTGCAGTCACTCTCCTTTGAGTGGCTATATATAGTATCAGCATCTGGCACACGCACTAGCAAGTGTCCTTTAAATCTGCAATCTTTTTTTCACCTATCAGCTCTATCCCCACATATTAATGGAAAGCAAAAACACCCCACAGCTCTTTCCTCTCTCTGAAAAAGCTTCACAGTTTGGCATCTCAATATTGATAATTTGATCAAAATCAACCGCTTTTAAGAAGATACATGTATAATAAGCAGTTCCATTCCAGTTTAAAATGGGTGATGCAGGTTCATGTGCTGCTACATCTCATTGGAGAACAGAAGGTACAGTGTAAATAGGGAAGATAGTCATTATCAGTGCATGCTTCCTCTGGAAATACCACATATCTGCATCTGTGGGACAGTAGAGGAGAAACAGTATCTCCTGAGGAAGGAAAAGGGTTTAAAGGGGATCTGAGTAAGTGCTTTTCCTCAGAACACAACACCACATCCCCCTGGCTGCAATGGAGCCTGTTGAATTGTTGCAGGATTAAGAGTAGAATTCAGGTTTTTTTCTTCTCTACTTCCCAGGATGTTCAATTCTGGCCCAGAAAGGCAGAAATGAAAATAAAACTGCAGTCAAAGATGCTTTTAGATAAAAAGGGAGGGAGAGATTGAATGCATTAGCAAAAGGGTCCAGACTTCTTCCGGCACAGTTTCCGGATGCTCCTGAAGAGGCTGGAGACATAAGCACGGAATTAAGTGTGTTGATACTCCTCTACCATTTATTGACTTCATTGAAGAATAGCAGTGCCTAAGAAGCCAGTTAGCAATCACAGCACTTGAGTACTTGTAAGTATGAGCCAGTTGTAGATGTTTTCTTTCCCAGATGTTCATGCTGCATTTACAAGAAGACACAGATCAATTCATCCCTGTAATGGTAGCCCTGACCTTCCCCACAAATAAAGAATGTTTTCCCATGTTAAACAGGAAGAACTGCACAACAAGAGCAGTGTGGTGCAAAGATCCCTGCTAGTGGTGAGTTATTCAGGACCTTCAAGTGTGTCTGTGGGAGGGCTGTGCACTACTGCCTGTATTTATCTAGCAGAGTTCAATGGAGTAGGACTGCAAAGAAAGAGTATATTAAATAGAGTAGTATTGGAAATGCTCTTAACAAACACAGCAGAGACCACAATGTGAAGGAATTTTTTTCTCTATAGTTCTCAAATTGTGACACAAGCCTTTGCCTTTTTTACATTCTGCAGTCACCAAGGCACACAACAACTCTGTGAGGGCAGCTTCAGTGAACACAGTGGGCCTAATCTCTCTGGTTGTTCTTCCATGACAGCTCTTGTAGAATGGAAATGCTATTTACTTTACTTTTAGGGCTCCCTACTTTTACTGTTTCTACCCTCAGTGAAACAAGTTTCTTTTCTCTTTTGAATGAATTGTCAATATTTTTTTTACTGGGAAAACACTAGCTAAATTTATCTATAGGTTTTTGAAAATAGATAATTTAATAGAATCATAGCCTCCAAAGTTTTCTGTATGGATTGATTACCATATGGTATGTGCTGTGTGTTTTTTGCTATGGTGAATCAATTGTTCCTCATTGTTTTTCATTGGTAGGATGACTATGATCAGAGCAAAATGTCTTGAAATTAGTTGTAAACTTATGATTTTCAAGGATATTCCTTAATTTTTGCACCTGTTTTTTTGAAAGTTTTCCCAGAGGTTGTTTTTTTCTTATTATTAAAAACATACTTTGAGGAGTTAATTCAGGTATCTCTCTTTGATAAAATTGGTCTTTCCATCTTTTCAAAAGTTGCAAAAGTAGCCACTTTTGGAGTAAGGAAAGCTCAGTGGATGTAAGAATATGATTAATTGTGAGAAACTTGTATTCGTCTTGGCTTTTAGTTTTTAACCCCCCCGAGTGGATGGCTTGGTTTATGAATCAGCTCTGGAGCTTATACAAGAGTGCATGCATAAAGATGTCCACAACCCTGTTTAATTGCTTCTTTAGTTCCCTGTGGTAAGCACTAAAGTTATTGATGAAGGAAATAAGATTTCTGGAATTACAAACCCCAGATTTTAATTGCACATTTTGTCTGATTTTTTTTAATCCATTGTAGTGCTTATGATGATAACTGCATGTAATAAAAGTCCTCCTGACCAGAAACAAAGTAGTCTAATAGATGTTCCGTGTAAAATGTGCCTGAAAAGATGCACAGTATTGCTATCACTTTTCCACCTTTGGCCCCATTAGCGTGGATTGCTCCCAGGCCTGTGAGATATTCAGCAGCTGGAGAAAGCAACCTTTGTGGATGTGCTTGCAGAAGCTGCGTGCTGGAGCATGGCGCTCCCACCAACACAAGAAACTGTCCTCCATGCCAAGTTTTGGCTGAGCATCTTCTCCCCTTCTGCTTCATGGCTTCTTAAACAAAGGAATGCTTAGAGAGGGTTGAGGTACAGAGAGAGAGCAGGCTGGGCTCGCTATAGAGTTCAGATTACCAGTGAAATACTTGGATGGACTCTATTTCCCAGACCTCCCACTGCACAGCACTGGAGCGTTGTGTCAGTGTGCAATCAGGTGAAGAGTCCAAGCCCCTGCTGCTTCTGCAGAGTACTTACATTAATACCAGCTCACATTCTCCTTTCCAATAATTATAGCAAGGTAAGGCATTTCTGTCTACTCCTTGTCTTCACAGCAATCTGTAAGGGATCATGTAGGATCTAAAAGTGGTTTAGGATATTTTAAATTAAAAAAAATCCATGAAAACTATTTAACTTCTTTGTTCTGTAGTTTCCCAGTCTTTCATGAATCAGAATGACATGAAAGTGCTACCATTGAACATACTCACAGGGGTCAGGTATAAATGAGCAAGCGAACTAAAGGAAAATACAGTGAGCTTCACAGATCACTGTTAATTCCAGCTAAATAAATAATGTATATGTGCCGCTTGATGTGTAAGGTTAAAGAGGTCAGATCTCCAGCAACTGTAAATTCATCCAGCCAGGCCAGAAGCAGTTAAATTCTTTATTATTGGTCACATAGTCACATAACAAAAAATGAAGACAAATATACTTTTAAATACCTGCATGTAACATACTTTAGTCACACTGTGTGTTGTAAAGTTGTCATTTCTGTAGCACTTTTGAATATGGAAGATCTATCCCTGTAGTATCATGAAATAGCTTCCTAGAAAAGTAATTAAGAGGAGGCTTTTTTTTTTTTTCAAGTTCAGAAAAGATACATAACGTAAGCATCTGATTTCCTGTCACTCTTGGTTAACTTTGTATGAAAATGGATAGCTTCCAAATTAAAGCAGGCACCGGACTGTCTGGAGAAAAATGCATCTGTAAAGAAATGTGTACATTATATATTCATGTTGTTCGAAATGTCTTAATTGTGTTTTATATATAACAGTTGCATGTTCTGAAATATGGTACCTTTTTTATTTCATGGGTCAAAACCAGCATGCCAGAAAGGCTGAGGTTGCTCCTTACATGGCTTAGGACAAACATTTCCTTTCCCAAATGTATTTCCCACTTTCTTTGCTTCCCAGAAGCATGGTTCTCTGAGAAATGGAGGCATGATGTGAGGTCACTTTTCAACACATTTTATTCAGAAGATAAATATACAAAAATAATTCAAGCCAGTGAACCACAAGGTCAGGAATATTGAGAACCAGCATTTTCTCTCAGAACCAAAAATTGCTATTCGTACTCCTCTGCTTTTACTGCAAATGGCTGTAAGGGAAGCTTATGTAGCTAGGAAGAAAAGAAAACCAAGAGCATTTCTTGTTAGCTCTTATCACTAACAGATGTTTAAGGAGAGATGGAATGGAAGACTCTCTTCTTTGTAACTTCTTGGAAGTGAGATATTGAAAGTGATTTTTTTTTCTTGCACATGCTAGAGATTATTAGTATTCAAATACTAAGCAGCATGATCTATTGCTAATCAAATCTTGCATTTATTCAAGAGTAGTTGTACAACTGCAGTCAAATAGAGAGGCAGGTATAACTTTATGTGACTGCTGAAACTTTGAGACCTGAAGAAGAAAAGGGGAAGCTGTGAGATTATTGATCATAAATATGATCAAAGCAAGTATTAATACAAATTATTTGGCAGTTCTGCAGTGTTTTCCAAGAGGCCTTTTCTGATTTTAATTACAATCTCAGGGACATCTGATATAAGAAAGGATATTATCAGAGACATCTGATACAATAAAACATAATAGCTGGTTAACTTCTGATTTCATGGAAGTAGCAGTCCAGAGCAGAAGTATGCTGTCTAGAAAAAAGGCATGGGATGAAGGACCAAGTGCAATGTGAGAAGGACGGTTGGGAAAATGCCATTAGCAGATAATGAATTGTCTTCCTTACACCAAATCATTAATATTTTGCATGCAGAAAGAGTTAAAAATACATAGATAGAGCCATAAAAATGAAATAACAGTGAAGGAGTCTGAGAAATGAATTATATGGGAGACTGAAGAGAAGAGAATGAAATTAGGCTTTGGGAAACTCACTGAAAAGGAGTTAGTCATGGTCTAAATTTCTGTCCTCTTGGGAGGATCAAGTGCAATTTGAGACAGTTTGAAAAATACCATAAGCAGCAATCATAATTTATGATAAAGTCCACATGCAAGATCTTTCAGTAGGTTAGAGATGGCTGAGCAGGGCCCTAAACTTTATTGTTTTTCTGTAGTGTGTTTGTTCCCATGAGGGGGCCCTAGGAAAGCGTTCCTTCCCATGCAGTTTCTGTTCTCTGGTAGGAATGGACCTATGTCCAGAGTACACCCCTGAAAAAGAATCAAACTGCATGGTTCTGGTTATTTCTAAAGCTCGTCCTCTCCTATGAGAAGAAAAATTCTGATAGTGGGGCATCACCACCTTCACAGATGTGATTTCACTGTCTCAGGAGGAAAATGCATCACCTGTTTTGTCCCCATAAGCAGTATTGAAAAAGGCACAAATCTGGGCTTGTGGGTACACGTAGCTTCTGTGGGAGTTGGAAGAGGCAAAACCTCATGCTCACACAGCATGTCTAAATATCTGTGAACAACCTCTACACAGTGCTGACATCTGAAACACAGCAGGTCCTTCTTTTCCCACCACCCCTGCTCATAGGGAATGTCACTTCTGATAATACCCAGCTTCATTCTTATCAATAAACAAAAAATTCCGTGTTTTTAATACTGTAATCTATTGCATTCAGGAGTTTCAAAGCTCTTCGTAAGCATTGATGACATCTCTGAAAAGAATATTTTTAATCTGGTTACAAAAGGGATTAGCTGATGTGAAGGCAGATGGGGACACCTTCTGTGATGGTGCTGCTGCCAGAACAGACCTGCTTCCCTTGGCCCCACTTGCTGGTGGTCCCAGTTGAGGGATCAGATGGAAAACTACATGGGAGGCTGGTAGAGGAGAGGATGGCACATGTGGATTGTGCGCTTTACTCCATTCCCAGACCAAGGTTGGACAGAGCTGTGGCTGGCCACGGGCCCAGAGGCCCAGAGCCAGGGTGAGTTGGTGTCAAAGCTGAGTGCAAAAGTGCGAAGACTCGACCCTCAGTTCTGTGTCCTGATGTCTGTGCCACAGCTGACCCCGTACAGAGTGACACATGAAACTCTTCCATAACTTCATGCTGGAGATGAAAGTTAACACAGAAGCATAAGTAAAGGCTTCTTACTTAAGTCCAAATTAATGTTTCTCACTGTATTTCTTCCTGTCATTTAGGTCACTTGAGGCAGAGACAGTTCCTGAGTGGTTATGTCACTTATGGTTTACCACTTCCATCTGAGTTATTCACTACACATCCTCCACTGGAAATTAATAGGAGTTTTGCCATTGCATTCAATGGTAGCAAGACCAGGGTCTGACAGGGAGGAGTATTTCTTCTCTACATTGTATGAACTTCCTTTGGTCAAGAAGCTATTGCTTCAGGGAAGACAGTCTTTTGTCTTCAATCTTCCTTTGTTTAGTTCCAGAAGTGCAGATGTAACACTTGTGGTTGTTTTTTGACATCATTATTACTTTGAAGAAAATCAGCAATAGTCATACAGAAAAAAAATTGGGGCAGAAGCCAGCATTTGAATTCAGAAACACTATGCTGCATTAATCTATTAATTTTGGGTCATATCTTTAGAGCATCAAAGGAGCTTCTTGACCAGTCTGAGGTGCTTGAGTGATTTTTTTTCTCTCTTGTAATTAAAGTTTCTAGCTCCCTGTTCAGAATCAGTTTCCTCACCAACTGTTCAGTGAATAAATCTATGTGAGTGATTTCCTGACAGTTGTACATTAGGAATTATGGCATATCTCTGCTCATAACTTACAGAACTATCTCAATACAGAGAAGAGACCATAAAACATGCCAAATGGGGTTTTCTCAGATATGTTAATTGCTGCTATATAAAGAGCACAGGATGAAGAGCTGCCACAGAGGAAGTTCAACTAAAAAAGTACCTGCCACAAATCTTTGAAGGTCCACAGAGAAGTGAATCCTTCTGCTGCCACTTCTTGGCAGAGCTCCACTGAGCCAAGCCTTTGTAGCTGAGTGAGCTTGGGCAGGGAGGGCTGGTGGCTCCCTGCAGGCCAGTGCAGTGGCCAGACAGGAGCTGGGACAGGGATCTGCCTGTCCAGGAGCTGCTGCCAGCATCTGGGGGCCTGTGGGATTGGCACAGTACCAGTGTAGGAAGCAATCCCCACCTTCCTGGATTCTTCAGTGCGGTGTCCACGCGAGGTTCTTGTCTGTTCTAAAATACACCCAAATGCAGGCCTAATTAATTTCTCCTGAAATGGACTGGATCACATTTCCCACTCCCATCTTCTCATCCATGAGCTTAGCTCTCAAAATAAAGCTGCTGTTTTCTTCATACTGAATTTTTGTGTATTCAGAGCAAGAGCTAGACTAACTAGTGGACATCCACTGCCTCTTCTGACAAGCTTAGGTTTGCCATTCAGTGACAGGAAGATGCTGTCCACGTAAAATCATTTTCCCATCTTTTTTTTTTTTAAATTTATACCAAATTGACATCCATGCCAAACTTTGCAAATGAACTCCTTATCTGTAGAGTACCACAGAAGAATTTACAGCATAGAGGGGAAGATGCAGTTCGGCAAATCTGCTGTAGCCAGGTGTGAGTTACACTCCTGTAGCTTTTCTATAAGATGCATTTTATGCATTGACTACAGAAGGGTATTTTTGCACTCAGTGAGGTGCAGCTGGATCACTGAACTTATTTTAAGTAGGCCATTAAGCATCATTGTTTAATACTGGTTTTTAGCCATTGCACTTGAATCCTTTGCCTCAGGTTGGCCTAGCAGACAAAAATCAAAATTGGTGTGTCCCAGCAGCTAACTGCAGCTCTGCAGCTTCTACTGACACACCTATACACCTTTTCTTTTGTAAACAAGTTTTCTATACTGTGAAATACTTAATCTTACTGAAGATCATAATTGATATGGAAAGATGAAACCACGTAGTTGTTATTCAATAATCTTAATATAGACTACTTTTAAAATAAGTCAGCTAGACAAATCAAACAGTATAGAAACAGAATGTGCCTTTGTAGGCCCTGTGGGAAATTCAGCTAATGAACTGAGGAGTATCAGTTTCTAGACAGGAAAGAAAGTCTGCTTAATTTAAAGAAATAAGTTCAACTATTTGCCTCCTTATTCTAAAACCATGGGTTTGGGCATGATCATGCAATATAAAAAAAGCAACTTCACTGCAGCCTTGTGTGTTTTGAAACACCAAGCAAAATACAATTAACTTCAAAATGGTAAATTGTAATGCTAAAAAAAATTCATCTGCCTTCTGGGTGTGACTGTCTTTTTAATTTGATGATGTCACCCTGTGAGCCATTAAAGCATTATCAATGAGCAGGCTGTGCGTTTTCTAATGATTACTGTGGAGTTGAAAAAGAGTCTATAATGTTCCTGCAGTTTGTTCATCATTTTTGTTTGATAATTGTCCTGAAAATCAATGACAGCTACTGAGTACAGAAATTTGATTGAACCAAGTATAAATATAGGCAGCAATTTAGACTGTTCTTACTCAATAGGAAAATGTCTTTGGCTAATAAGTGGATTCCTATCTAAATTCATGAGTTCTTTTATGACATTTTGGGTTAAGCCTGAAATAGATTAATCTTTTTCTGATAAAGTTGCATAAGCTGTGATTTCTCTGGTGACCACATTTAATTGGATATTAAATAAAGTGCTTATCTTTACACCAACAGGTTTTATAGGCTGGATTTCACAGATTAAATAACAAGTAATAGGCATACACAAAATTTTTCTGATTAAACCATGATATGCTCAGATTAAAAATTAGACTGTCCTGATTCAGGTAGGCATTTGAGGTGCATGATTACAACTGAGGGTTAAATGCACAGAATAGAGGAAAACTGCTGGATGATGCAAAGAGCTGTGAGAACAGCTCAGCTCTGTATATTTTGCTTTCCTGCTTATTCTTCAGCAAATGTACAGCAGGGTGGTTTTCTGTTGGGTTTGACAAGAGGCTTGAATTCTTGATAATGTTTTTGAAAAGCCTGAGGTTGGGATTCATTATGCAAGGTGCTGTACAAGCACACAGCAAGAAGTATCCTGTGATAGAGCCTATCAGCCCTGGAAAGGCAGAGGAAAGGTTAACAGAAGCCTGGAAAGTAAATTAACCTATCACACCTGAAGAAAGGAGATAGCGACAAGGCTGAGAAGTACCCAAATAGAAAAACATAGATGGTGTTTGGGAGGAAGGAAGTCTTAATAAGGTGAGCAAAGACCACACTTGGGAGGAAGAGTGAGGTAAGGAGGAGGGGATGGAGAAGGTGAAGCTGAAAGCACAGCCCGGCTGTTACAGGAAGAATTGTCTGCTACTCCACTTGCTGGAGAAGGCAGACTGACAAAAGGGCTCCAAAGGGGCAGAAAATACTTAGGACTTGCTGCATTTCCTTTAATGATAATGAAGGACACTCTTTGGAGCTGAAAGGACACTTCTGTCCCAGAAAAGTGCAGGACGTTGAAGGAGTTTGGCTGGATTGCTCGGGCACATGTGTGAGATCAGTGGAAAGGAATAGAGCAGCTGTGCAGAATAAGACAGGAGGGGAACCACCAGTGTGAGCCGGAGGCCTTACATGGGGAGGAAGTAAATGAAGATATTTGCATTGAGCAGGCTGTGCTAAACCAAATGATGTGGAGCTCATGCTAATTGCAATTTTTTCCTCACTGGTATGACATACTGTGAATGCGAAAAGAAACTGATGCCTCGCTATGTAACCAAGACTACTTTTGACTTTCTGTGCATGGAGCTGGCAGCCCTCTGATAGAGTTTTGTTGATTTTGTTCTCATATATGGATGAGAGAATTGCAGTAGCACTAAGCAGCACTGAGCTCACAAGCTTGGACAACCCTTTCCTGGTGGGTTAATTTTTGAATCTCGTAAGATCAACCAGGAAGAGTTGCAGTGTTAGTTAGTTGAGTTTATTTAGTTTTTTCCCCCTAAATAAAATTGACCCATTGCACACAGCATGTAGTTGTTCCTGAGCTAATGTCAGATTGGCAAATGGTAATTTCTCACTGAAGGTAGCTTACTTCTTACAGCAAGTCAGCAAGGCTGGCAGTGCTACAGGTGCCATTGTTGCCCAGGCTCTAGTGACTCTTAGCTGCTGGCATCATTTGGCTGAGATTCAAGGCAGAAGGTGTTAAACATCCCAACTGTGTTTCTGAAAGATAAAAATGGGAAATAGTTTCACTGAGTAATGGGGACAAACATAATGGCCTTGTGCTATATTTCAGTCTGGGGTCACTGGGCCCTGTCTTTTTGCATAGTTGAAATAGCTGGTGTCCAGATGATAAAGATGTTGACAATTATCTTCTCCTTCCTCCAGAGACCACACAAAGCTAAGCCTTTTTCTTTTACTTCCACCTAATTTTCTTTTATTTTGGCTTGTCATGGCTTTTGACATTGGCATGAGGATGTTTTCTGGAGGAATTTCCTTTGCCTTCTTGGCATTTGGTAATGCAAAGCATGTTGTTAAGAATTTTTTCTTTGAAGCCACATCTTTTGTTAAGACCTTTCAGTTCTATTTGCTGCCTACCACAGAAGTCAGCTAGTAAATTAGCAGCCATTATTTCCCCCTGGGCTTCAGAAAGATGGTACATTACTTAAAGTGTTTCTCTGACTTGTTTTATTTTCAGTAAAACAAGTATTTCCAATGAAATATCAGGAGGGGGATGACAAGCTTCAGAGCTTGTATTGGTTTTGGAGGTCAAGAGCTGGTTGAGGGGCTGCATCAGCCCACAAACACATACACTGGTTTCTGATGAGAGGAAGGCAGCACAGGGCTGTCTGGTGGCAGCCACAGCCTGCCCTCAGAGACGAGACAGGATGCATCTCAGTGGACAGTTGTGAATTCCCAGGGATGTCTTCAGCCTCTGCTGGTAGCAAGCAGGTGGCATGTTCCCTATGCGGTTGAGGCAGTGATAAACTATCATGTGCCTAGCTTGGAGACTTCATGACTTTTCTTGGCAGAGCTGTATCTGTTTTTAAACCTTGTACAAAAATGTGAGTGCATAAGTTAGCACCTAGTGTACCCTTAGAGATGTGGTTTGCAAGGGGGCTGTTTGTGTGTAGATCTCATTTCTTCCCTAATAAGTAGACCTGTGGAATTGTTCAAGGGGAAGCAGATCTCTGCAAAAGTCTCTGCTCTGTCAGGGTGTCAGTGCTGAGACTGAAAATGCAGTATCTAGATCAACTCAAAAGATAGGCATGTTTCATTTGCATGTAACCAAGGCCTCTAGAGGTGTAAATTGGTCTCATGCCACCAACACTGGACATTTACCCCTTTACTTGCTGGTCTCTTACTAGATGCCAACAAGTTCCCAGTGTCCATGCACCTTAACAGTAGTTTAATCACTGGTTTAACAGAGGGTCTTTGTAAAATTCATGTACACAAATAGAGTGTTTCTAAATTGCCAACACAACAGCAGAAGCTTAAGTGCAATTTTTATTCCAATAAAGATGTGATGAAATTATGCCTAATGGTCTGCAGACTGCACTTTTATATGCACTTGCAATGCTCCCTTTGACTTCAACTGCTGTTGTCAAGGTACTTCAGTACTACTGAGCTAAGGATCATTACCCTGTGCTATTATAATACATTAAACTAATGCTACCATTTTTCCATTATAACAACAATACCTGGCGACTGAAGGCTACCTCCGACCCAATAACTTGCAATCAAGTATTTGTTTCAGATTTCAAAATGCATATAAATTGTGAGGCTTGACGATAATGTTCAGATTAGACTACCCATACCTCAACCCTGGTCTTTAATTCTTTGCATGCAGACAAAGCAAACCTGGCACTGATGAACAGTGTAGACATGCTTCTATTTCTAAGAACATGAGGATTTTAGTTGATAAGTAGGTTTAGTAAAACTACATTCGAACTAAGCTTTCACTGACTTTCATGCAAACAGCATTGAAATGATGTATCTGTACTGTACATATCCCAAATCCCAAAGCTTGTGTCCTTCAAAAACAAAGCAATTCCCAGACTGCTGTTGATGCCGCATGCATTAGGGAATACTTATACAAGTGTCCTGGAGCTAATCTCAGTTGTCTGATTTCTGATATTAAAACCAACCCACCATTTTTTTCTGAGTCCTATTTGCTCTAATGCAATGAAAAATACTGTACTTAAATGTAAGGGGGAGATAGCTTTTCACAGATTACTCTACTGGTTCCTAAGAAATTAATAATTTTAAATACCTAAAGGAAAGAAAATTCACTGATTATATAGCCTTTGCTACACTTTCTGATTGCTTGCTACTTCTTTTGTCTTTTTTTAACTGCCTAAAAAGGAAAACAGTAAAGAAAAAGAACTGCAAAATTCTTAAAGAGTTGACTGATATTACCTTTATGATAAAGTGAACCACAGACTAGATGAAAAAAAAAAAAAGAAACCATGACCTAGAGTTCCCCTGGAAACCTCTGCAAACTCATCTTAAAAATGTACACACAACATCTGCCAGACAAACAGGAATGAGGACTTGATAACCAAAACAGAATCCATATGTGCAAAAAAATAGGCTTCTTGCTGTTACTCTTATGTCACTTGCACTGCACGTCTGGAGCTAAGAGATACACAAAAACATAGATGATTCATATAGCAGGTCCTTCTGATACTGTTTTCTCCCCAAAATACAAGCATTTCATGTTTATTACTATATGTTATTTGCCATTACGATGGGAAACACCCTTAACCTTATCTAAATTTTTCTTTACACTTTTCCTTTTAAGAACCTGCTTTTAAGAGCTATTCTTCAAGATGAAAACACTGTTATGAAAGAACAAATAATAAAATTACGCACAGATCTGGAAAACTGTATTTTCATTGCAAAAGTATTTCATGGTTCAAAGTCAGGGCTTATTCTAATGTGCCTAAGAAATTTTTTTGTAGTACAGATTCAGCCTTGATTGCAGAAGTCCAAATTTTTCCTCTTCTCTATGCATGCAAAAGCTGCAGATAGAGAATCACCTGCTTGTGCATCTTACTTTTAAGTGACAGTTTATCAATGTGTGAGGTCCAGCACTGGCATTATAGATGTCTTCAAACATAACACTACCTGCAGTGTGGCACCTCTCATCTCCCATGCTGAAGGGACAAGTAAAACAAGAAAAAAAAAAAAGGATTGGCTGGTGCTGGATCATGTAGTCCTGTGCCAGAGGACACAGTTGCAGTGCTGGTTAGGTTCAGGAGACCTTGGTTTCTGGTACTGTTACCTTCTCGTGGGTATCTCCCACTGCCTGTGAAAAGCATGGCCAGATCTCTATATTTGCAAAAACAGCAACAGAAAGTGCTCATCTTCTGTCATTGGGGCTGTACAAATCATCTCATCACTGCTGCCACACTGGCTGAGAGTGGTAGAGGCAGCTGGAAGGTTAAATGGTATTTCTTGTATTATCTGGAGGCCCTTCCTGCAAAACACAAACAAGCTGTACATGGCAAAAAAGCATGTACATATTAGCACCACTTTGTTTTCCTGGCTGTGTAGCCACTCTCTCCCCCATTTTTAAGTGATATTTCGTTTGAATTCCTTACACAGTGGTTTTCTGTTAAAATCTTGCCATTCACCATTTGCAGAGAGTTACATACTTCTGTGAAATATCATTCATGATGCTGTGGTTTAATTATTTTCCTTTCATGGTGTCCACTCTCTAGAAACTGGATCTCAAGCAATAACCTTTTTTTGTAAGCACGCAAAGATGTGCATGCAGATATCTGCCGGAATACTTTATGAGTCCCAACCCCTCCATGTAAAGGTGAGTATCACTAAAATGTGCAGATTTTAAATCCAAGCTCCTGTAGTATACAGCGAATCAGCTTCTGAAACGAGTACCAGAAGAGGAGGATTGAGGACACGTCAGTTTGAGTACCTACAGTAAGAGCTGTATTGAAGCTTCTTTGATCAGACATACATCTGTCTGAAAAAAACTGTGCTCCAACTTAATCATCTAGCTCTGCACAATACTTTAAATAAACAAATTAATTCTACAGAGGGATTTAAATTGAACAAAAGTATTCACTAGGGAAAGCATAGTGGCATGACTGAATAGCTTAAAATACATCTAAGGCAAAACTGTTCTTCAAATTATCAGCAGATCTCCAGATTTGCTCTTTAAACAGTCTATAGACCTTGATAATCACTTTCTTTCTTTAATTATCACAGATTTATGGACAGGAAACAATTCCAAAAAACTATTATGACAGTTTGCACAAAACCAGCAAGATTATTTAGCTATGAAATAGCCATTGCTAGGAAAGATGTGACTTTGGAGTAAGGAGAAAACAAACTAAAGCATCATAGTGTTGTTAGAGAGTCTCTCAAGATACTGCAGCTTCTGATGGATATGCTACAGTTTTGGGGGTTCAGTCACTGTTGCATTAACAATCCCACCCTGCTTTCACAGGGCATGATGCTATACCATTTTTACTTTGAGAGGGTTGCATTTCTTCTCTACTAAGTGATGCTAGGTGACCTTTTAAAATGTGTGAATAAATGAAAGGGCAATAAATTGTGTGCTTGTCATAATTTAAAGAAGTAATTCTCATATTTTCCCCTCTTTTATCTTCCTTTTAAAGCATGTCATTTACAAATAGAAGTGCCCGAGGACAGTTCAGAAAGCAATTCAAAATTGTATCTTATTGGACATAATAACAAATTTTTGGTATTGGGTTGCATGACTGAAATGTGGACTTATTAGGTATTAGTGTTGCATTATATTTCATATACTGATTGAATGAGTTTGATGAGCAAAGACAGAGGATTATTATGCAAACCACCCCCATTGTTTCATATTAAAAAGTGAATATTTAAGAGCTGAAAAAGCAAATTTGTTTCAGTTACATGGCACACATTTTTCAGTATGCAAATGTGCCACATCTGTGTATTTGTTTTGCTGCAGATACAACCAGCAAGAGTTTAGTGATGAAATCTGTTCTTAATTATGATAGCAGCTGTTGGAGCAGTAGCCATTTTTTTCCTCCTGATGTGAAGTTGCCTGATTTACTCATTTTTGTCTGCATTTGTCAGGGCTGCCAGTGCAGAGAGAGAACTCTTTGTGACGGGTTGCAATTTGTTTTCTGTGTGAGAGCCAGTGAAAATTGACTAAATCTGCACAGCAGGGTAGTTTTATCTTTTCTTTTCCTGCATTGCAAGCTGTTGTACCTCTGCTCCAGCACAAGAGGCCTATAAAACTACCAAACAAATGAGGGAGCTGTTAAGTGTTCCAGCAAGTATCTTAAGCAGCAGTTCGTGTAAATGAACTATGCCTTAATGAAGAAGGAAAAAAGAAGTCTGACATCATAGCTGTGGGACAGATGGCATTAATATAATGAATCGATAAACACTTCGGAAGCTTACTTTTCCTTCCTCATTTATTTCATTTCCATATATGAGCATGAAGTTTGTAAATGCTAGACAGTTTAATACTGTATTTCCTCAATATTTTGATAATAGCAAGAAAGAGAAAGAGTGCGAAGATTATAAAAGGATGATAAAATCCTCCTTTCTGAATACACGATTTCTCCCAGTAATTTGTTAACAAGGCAATGCTGTTGCAAATCAAGGCAGAAAACGACCAAGAATGCTTCATAGCATAATGAAAAATTGGCCAAAAATTGCAGTGCAAATGAAAACAGAATAAAAAGAAGACATAAGTTATTGATACTAAAACTTCTGTGCTAAAAGCCTACTGAATGAAACATTTATCGTCTCCCTACAATCATAGACTAATCGTCTGTTTCACACTGGATTGTTTCCACACCAGTATTTTATGCCTTGTTTTTCTTTTGATCTAGGCAACACTAAATTTAAACAGATTTCAGCCCTGCTTCTTTTTCAGTTAACTTTTTGATGCCTTATCCTATATCACTGAAACCAGTGAAAACTTGGCCCCAGAATACAGCGAGAGCTTGTATAGTTCTTGAAAGGATATGCAAAATTTGCTGTTCTTTATTGAGAGAAGCAATCTGCTTTTGCTTCCACAAACAGAAAAGGGTTCAACAGATTGTGTAACTCTTCACTTAAGATAAGGATTCTCACTTTATTTTCTGGAATTCAACTTTTCCTCTTTTGCTTTTGACCTTTAAGTGTTGCATTTAACTAAAAGAAGCATAAGATCATGAGAAAATGAGAGAGTGCAGGTAAACTATAGCTTACTTATAAATGAAGGATATCTCAAAGTTAAGCTATCTGAAGTACTAAATCTGTAAGTATGGAATGTTTCTCAGCAGAAAAAAATCTCAGCAGAAGAATATGCTTATATATCATGGACATGGTCATAATAAGAATTGATGGTCAGAATAAGAATGTGGGCATGGGAAGGTTAGGGGAGTCATCAGGAATTCCTGTCCCCAGGTAGTTGTTTACTTTGAAAGAAACATAAAAGGAGGAAGAGGGTTATACAGTGGATTCCAGTGAGGAGTTGGAATGGTATAAGCACACAGTGGGTAGGCAGGAGGACACAGCACTTTATCCAGTGATGGGCAAAGCATACTGTCCACATGCAGGGCTTCCCTTGGGTACCACTGCCTGTCTGCTGCCAGGGCAGCCACTTTTGTGGTGAGTGACAGCAGGGCCTCATCACTGCAATAAATAACACTCCTTACCATTTACAAGCTCCTAGTTGACTTTATTTTTCTGAGCTTTCCAAGATGCCTGGGCATGGCCAATTTTACCCTTCTGAGCTGCATACATTGTTCCCATGTATTAGAATGCAGCCTTGAACCTCTGCAGTTGCCCATATTTTTCTTTAGGGTTGACTTTCTTCAGAAGGGTACTTTGTCTCCTATAAGTAAGCCCATATGCTATTGCTGTTGAAATAGAAAAAGGATTTTTTGGACTTCTTGTCTATATAGCATGCATGTTTCCATGTCATGTGCTTGTTTTCTTGAGTACAGTTGTGAGGACAGCAAGAGTCATAATGAAGTTACTGGAGAAGTGAGAATGGTCTAGATTTTTTTTTTAATTTCTCTTCTCTGACTATTTATTTTGACCATTTCTTGTCTTCTGGGTGGACCTACCATTAGATATTTCTAATAAAGAAGTGGTTATATGAACTAGTGACTCAAGGCTCTAGCTGCACTCAGTTGAAATAAATAGGCTATTTTTAGGTGCAATTAATCTGACCTTCCCAAATATCCATTTAGAATAAGATCAATCCTTAAAAACATGTAACCCTCTCCATCAACCAGCAAGGGAATGTGGAGCAGTCAGCTTACATGCAGATGTCTACAGTTAGTCAAATAAATCCCTCACTTTCTGTGTCTGTTTTCTATTGCTGCTGTGCCAAGCATGTTGCATATCTAAATAATTACTGTAGTTTTGAACAGTAGTCACTGAGCCTGTAGCTGTGAATTGCATATTATTCACTTAGTGGATTTTTTTCTTCTCAAAAAAGCACCATTTACAAGAGGTTATAGGTTTTAGCAAGGTGTCTTCACACTTTAGTATCGTGATTACAGTAATAAATATACAGAAATGTTGCTCTGTAGCATTATGTCACTGAAATCTGCTGACACAGTAAATTGTAAATGGGATACAGTGATTTATGGCTTATGACTTCAGCATATGTTACAGAGGGTACTTTAATAGAAGAGGGGCGTATGATACTAATTACCCTGTGAAATCACACTATAATAATACTTCAAGTAATCACACTTCAAAGTGACGAAATTTTCTTAAAAGGCATCTTCTCAGGGATGCTGCCTGGTCCAACTTCTTATGCCTGTCCCTTACTATGTAAGAAAATTTTTGTGTTGGCAAATATTTTTAAATATATTCCTTATTATAGGAAGTAAAGGTCTGATACTGCATTTGGATCCATGCATGGTGTTTCAAAGCACTTGAGGCAGCCAAATCTGCTCCTTCTAGATGACTTGATGTGAAAATAGAGGAGATACGGTCTTCCCACTGAGGCCGAGAAAAGATTTAAAGATGTATTATAGATGTCACCTCCTGCTGTTGGGTAACTCATGGTCTGTCAGCCAAGATAAGGGAAAAAGATGCCCTATACTCAACACCTCAAAACTTGAATGGTTAAGAAATGTGTTCTGTCAGGAATTTGGAGAGGAAACCATGCCCAGTCCTTGCTGATCCGAGCAGCAGCTTCACAACAGTTCCCCAGGGCTAGGAATGAAAAAGTGGGACGTCTGATGCACTTCTTCTCTAGCCCACCACCCCACATCCCTGCAATTACAACACATTGGAGGATAAAGTAGACAGCCCTGCTTCCCTGGTGGAGATCCACACAAATACCGGAGGACTCAGCTCCAGCTTCCCTCTCCATGTGGGATGTGCTTGTTCTTACAATGTCAGTTATCTCGTAAGCATCATTGCCACTGCAAGGTGTTTGTAGGGATTTTTTCCCATGGATAACATGAATTATTTCCTCCCAGATGATTCACACAACTGACTTCTGGAGCTACAGTTCAAAAAATAATAGCTCATAGGCAAGTGCATAATGCATAAAATCTGTATCAGTGTAGCTTAAAACTTCAGAGTACCAGGTTTGCTCACAGTCCTTTCTAGGAAAAGCACAGTATCTTTGTTCTGTAGATAAAGACAAAAGGAGAAGTCCTGACTCCACTGAAGGGAAAGATAAATTTGTCATGAGCCTCAATGGGTTTTTTAAGAAGAATTTGGCATACAGAGCTAGGTTAATTTTCTGTTTGTGAATAGTAGATTCTTCAAAGCAGTTGGTGTAGAGACAACTAACTGCTTTAGCTAGAGAAAATAAAAAAAATAAAAATGTTGAAATGATTAGTTCCAAAATTTCAAAGTCAAATGTTTCAGATTTTTAATGTGAAAAAAGTCTCTCATTTAAAATTTTTCCTTAGTTTCTTACTCTTTCAAGGGATAAAATTATCATAATATCAAAAACATTTGGATTCAAATAAAATGAATTGTTTTGATAGATGTAGTATAATTAATTTAGTATTCCTTCTTTCCTTTTTGAAGGAAAAACAAACCAAAAATATTCAGCTCAAATGAGAGCAGTTTTTCTTACAATTTTCACTTCAGCTACCAACCCAGAAAATCCATTATTTTCACATTTTTAATTCATGGTAAAGTCTTAGGAACTATTTTGGCCTGTCACTTGATGGGAGTATTGCATAAAATACCTTAAATATTTATGAGTGTATCAAATTCTATGACACACGTAGCTTGACTATCACATTTGTTTTCTGAAGTAAACTTCACAGATATAACTCTGTATAATGAAGACAGTCTTGCTTAAATTGATATCAGAAACATCTAATTATAAAACACACCATTTAAAATAGAAGTGAGGGAACCCAAAAGGTATTTTTTGTCCTTCTGTCTTGGGTCACTGTTGACTGAACTATACTAAATGTTTAATTCATGGCCAAGAAATATGTGATTTTTAGTAGCTTTTCCTGCTGGAGTACAGTTCTCTGTGACTTAATTGGAAATTTAATTTAATTTAAATTGAAAAGTTTTTTCATTTGTGAAGTATTCCCATCAGAAATCTATGATATCCTGCAGAATTAGACTCTGTATCATTGTTAAACCCACAATTGACTATTTCCCATCAATGTGTTCTCATAGTCAGAAGTCTCTGTGCTGAATTTTGCATTGTGTGTATTTGATGACACATCCTCTTCTTTAATGCATCAATTTTTTCCTAAAAATAAAGTGACAATGAAAATAATAAAATTTACAGAGAAGTTAGAAAGTGATTAATTTATTGATAATTTGCTGAGAAGGCATTGAAGTAAGCCCACAATACAGGTGTTTTGGATAAAGAATGAGGACAGAGTAGCAGGGAAGATTAAAACAAACAAACAAAAAGCCAACTACTGCATCTCTGACTGGCCACAGTCTGACTTGGGTGGTCATTTCTGCCCTCACTGGTGGCTGGGCTGCAGGCACAGGGAGTGCAGTGGTGCAGTGTCAGTGTTCTGGTGTTAAAAGTTCAGTGCCAGCTCCTGTAGCACTGCCTGGGGAAGCTGGAGAGAGCCAGCTTCACTCATGGGGTTTGTACATCATTATCCATGAGGCTGGAGAAAAGGCTGTGCAGAGTGGTGGATCCACACCCATAATGGCAGCACTATATTAACATTTAAAGGCCAGGCCAATTTGTTCCAAAACTGGAAAACTAAATGCTCATCTACAGACATTGACCTGAAGTTCTTCTCTTGAAGCCTTGAAACCAAAAGGCACCAGACCCCGCATATTTTGACAGTCTAATTTTTAAATTCCTGACTCAGACTTTAAAAATAATGATCCTTCAAATAATTTTCCTAAGCATGATGCGCAGGAAAAAAAACAAAAGGTGAGAAGTAGGTGGATCAATATAAACTATATATGGCCTTATTTTTATTTATTATAAGGCCCCTTTATCTTGCTTTAAAGAAGCCCTAAAATTAGTATAGAAATTGCAATTTAAAACCCATTGCATTCACTGTAAAGCAATTCACTGTCAGGATGAAGGAGAGAGGCATGGTTTGGCGATAATGAGAATCAGGCCCATTATTCCCAAGAAATTCAGTTTGCTTGAGTGAGAGAAGGGGAACTTCTAGGTCATTTCAGTAGTTATTTTATTCAGTAAAGAATAAATAAAGGAGACTCCGTACCACTGGCAAATTTGATCTATAATGCCTCATACACAAATCAGATTTTTCAAATGAACCTTGATGGCTGCAGAGAAGTGTAAGAGACACTGACAGGCACTACTTGGTTTGAAGAAAATAAGTCTTTGTTCTGCAGCTGATTGACTTGCTCACCTCTTCTGTAGGGCTGAGAAATGTATTTTACAGGTGGGTTTGTGGACACCTATCCCTACACTTAAATAAGGTTTTTTTACTGTGTGTATTAGACATTCTATATTTGTATGTGGATATCCATACACTTTGGGAAATACTGTATTTTGTTCCTTTAAGCCACTTTCACTGTAGTTTCCTCAAGTTAGGAGCACTCACTGTCACCAATAAAACTGCTCACCATGTTTACTAGTGTTTCAAGGGCTTTCTCCCTATTCAGAAAACAGCAGTAAACTATATTTACTCACTTTTGTTCATGGCTTAAAGATGGCTTAAGGGATTTAACTGAAACAACTTATCATATAAGGCCAAATGTGAACCATGCTATCCGAAAGGGTAAATATTTTGAAAAGCTGTAAACTGACAAAAGGGAGAAATTATTATAGAGACAGTTTTGCTTAGCTGCAAGTAGATGACCCTTATGAAATCAGGTGATTAAAATTTAGTTTTCCTCTCCCATTCATGACATACTGAGGTAAATTAATGGAATTTTTACTTCACCTATTGTAGGTATGCTAGCACCTATTAAAATATGTAATCTTTGTATACAGTAACCTAATCCAATGCTGATTGTAACACTCATAGGACATATTTGTGTTATCATGCTCTTCTTGCTTTGGAAATAATGGCATGTAGGTCCAAAAATACAGGTATGCCTTTCTGAGTTGTCTAATCTTCACTTCCTTTTAATTCCATAAGGAGTGGTAATACAATTGGTTCGTGAACACAGAAAGGGGAACTTGTGTTAATAGTTTGTAGATCAGTCTCTTGATCTCCCAGGAGGATTTTATCTTCTAGCTACAGTAGTATGATGAGGTATATGACTGGGTTTTGTTTTAATTAATGTTTTAGACTTCTCATTTCAGAGAGTTTGGATGGAGGTGGTGTGATCACATTGCACCACTGTGTCAGAAGTGTTGAATAACACACTTATTTCTCTGCTTGTAAAGACTTAATAATGAGTTCACAGATGTTAAATAAGAATTATTTTATAAAGTCAGGCACTAATGAATTTCTCAGCATTGATTAGGACAAACTGAAGAATAATCAGGTAACAATTTTAAAGTCCTGTAGAAAATTGCTTCTTTGCTCCAAGGCACTGCATTCCTGTATCTATCAGGTTTGTATTTTTTTTCCTAAAGAAAGATTAGCCTTATAGATGGGAACCCAATTGGTATAAAACAGTAAGTTTGACTAACTGTATCTCTCTCTCACTGTTATACAAAAACACCCTCCTATCCCAAATCATGGCTAAGGTTCTATTCCTTTTGGAATATTTCAACATAATGCAGAAATAGTGACTTCTGGAATTAATGAATGTTTCTGCTGGTTTGGGTGTCTCTTGTGTTCTGATTACAGGACTTGATATGAAGCTCTTATTAAGAAAGTGTCTCATTAATACACCACTTCCAGAAGGGAAGAATCCTCAGCAGACATTTCCCCCCATTCAGCTGATCACAACACAAGGTCCTTGCCACAGCCATTTAAAAAGGAAATGGAACCAAGTAGCCTAATTAAAATAATATCTGTTGAAACTCTATGTGCCACCAAAGACCCATACATGAAGTAACCATTTTCTGTAAAAGGTTTCATAAATAGAAAACAAAAGAAGCATCTAGTTTCAACGAAAAGCAAAAAAGAAAAAATCCAAAGGAGGAAACAAATGTGTATTTGTAATTAATAATGTGTAAGTCCAGCCACATCAAAACTGCCTTTGGAGAAAAATATTGAGGGAGGGTCTGTTTTTGCAGTATATATTACTTCATGAAATGTTCTCAAAAAATGTTGAATGCTACAAAATTGTCAAAGGCTATCTAGCAACCTTGACAAGATTTAAACCTCTAAATATACATGCAAACAAGGACTAAAAAAAAAAAAGTTGATAAAATTCACCCTTCCCTGAGCAGAGTTGTGAGAAGGTTTTTTAAACATTTAAAATCTGTTTAATCCCCTACAAAAGTACATGAGACTTGTGCTGATTCAGGCTAGGGTAAAATCACCTAGTCTGACTTAGCGGCATTAGCAGCACTTCAGCAGAGAGAGGGAGAGAAATTATCCTTTCAGAGCTTGTTTTAAGAAAGCTTGAACTCAGTGAATAAGTAGCTTCTGTTATTAGGGCATCTATAAAAATCCCTCCTTTATCTATGTTAGCATTCAGTTAATACTAATGTAGAGATAAGCTGCAAAACAGAGGAGAGGGCTTACTTTTGAGAGTGGCTCATGTAGCTGATGACAAGAGATGATAGAAGTTCTGCCAGGGATGAGCGCGGGCGCAGGATGCTGAGAGGAGCAGGTTTAACCTCACCAAGCAATCAATATGTGGCATCTGAAGGTCAAAGGAACTTGAGAGTGTTCAAAAATATATGAGGTATGTCAAGAAACCTGAGGGGGCTGCAAACTGTACATCTTTCTTTTGGTCATTTTAGGGAAGACAGGTAGCTGAAGTGATTTTTTCACAGCGTGTTTAAGGGTGGATTTGGGTAATGATAGTAAGGCCAGATATGACAGTCATTACCACTTCTGAAAAATGGTGCAGGTGTACTGATATGTTGTGACAAAGCAATTGCAGGTGTTTTTTTGACTTCTTATGTGGCAGTAAATGTTCTGTTCATTGCAATTGGTGTGATCACCTTGGCCTTTTTAAGGAATGATATCTAAAGTCCACAGGCAGAAGAAAGTCTGGAAATCTTAAGTCATTCCTCAAGAGTACAACAAAAATCCCCATCTCAAGTCAAGTACTTGGTTAAAGTACCAAATGTGTATCTGATTGAAGATAGGACTAGGTGAAACCACAAATTTCCAGTTTGCACAAAGTTTTGAAGTTTCAAAAATTTTTTGTGCTTTCATTCAGGATCCCCATCAATGTACATATTACATTGGCATATCCTGGCTCCTCCAGCTGAGATAGAGGCAGCTCCCCAAGTCTCTGGCTCACCTGGAGGCCCAGTAGTGATTGCCCCCAGCTCATCTGTCCAGCAGCATTGTTCCCTATTGGGAGAGCTTTCAGGGAATTACATGATCTAGTAAGAAAACAGTCCAGCTTTAAGTGGGCCTGGGGACCCCCATTTGAGAGATGAGTATCTAAGATTCACAGTTTTTTTCAAAAGTAGTGTACAACTGTGAGACAGACTGCAGCACTCCGAAAATAGGGTCTCTTTTTCAGATAGCTCCTCAGCTGTAGCTGAAGCCTGAAATGCACATTATTAATTCAAGTTGCCTTGTTCCAGCTGGAATGTATAAAACTGGCTCCATAGTTATTATCAAATATGGATGTACTTCTAACAGCTTCCTCTTAAGTGAACTAATGTAATCTGAAACATACTTATGTCTGTGTCAGATACCTGTGGAAATAGATAATTTCACTGAAAGTCCTAATGCATGATATTTCAAGAGGTGTTTTCCAAAAACGCTGCATTTTATAGACAAGCTAAAGATTCATCAATACCCTTCAGAACCATCTGTTTCATTTCCTGATCATCTTTTCCACAGTACAGTGTGGTTTCTGTCCAATTCCTTTTTTCACTTCCTTTCCTCATGAAATGCAGACAATTCCCATGTATCAGACTTACAAAAGCATGTGTTTTGGAGGATCATTATCTGCAAAGTTCAGTGCCAGGAAAAGTGAAAGTGTGCTTTGTATATGTACAGTGTATGTTATACATGGTTATTATTTAAAGTAAACCTGTAAAAGAGTAATATAAATATATGGTAAGAATTTTAAAAGGTTCAGCACTGGCCTTATTTCCCTCTGACTCAAATGTGAGCAGAGGGAGGTTGAATTCACTAAGAGTGTTCTTGAAAATCTCACCCATGGTGGTTTTGTTTTTTTTTTTTTTTCAGAAAAAAAGCTAGTTTGGAGATGGGAAAACAGTGAGCATGTTCTGGTCTCTGTCAAATGATGTTTGCTGTCACTGAGAGCAGAGAAAGTAGCAGAAATGGAGTACATTTTAGAGGATGCCACAGATATACCTTCCTTCCCATCAGGACTTTGATAAATAGTGTGTGCTCTGCTGTGTTTCTCTTGCAGGGCATCCAGAAGCAGTAGAATGACACACACACACTCATTTTGTTTATATGACAAGCCTTCCGTTTGGAAAAACTGATGAATGAAATGCCACATGTACAGCAGTGCAGGAGATCTCATTTCTCTTCAGGCTGGGAAACGTGTATTGCTGTGAAATCACATAATTGTGTGTGTGTGTGCGTGCAAACACCCGGCTGCTGCCTGGGATGGCTGTGCCCACCTGGCAGCTGTGCTGAGAGTGCAGCTCAGGCCTCTGCCAGGGCTGCCTGCTATCACCTCCTGAAACGAGGCCATGGGGATGCACTTCCCTGGCCTTGCCTCCCCCCTGCTGCAGTCTCCCTTTGCCTCTGCCCACCCCCAGAAGCACCATTCCCTGCCAGAGCAATCCCTGTGGCCTTGCCAGCCACTCTCTGCTCTGGATAGTGCAAGGAGTGGGTACAATGTCCTGTAGCTGATGTGATACAGGTGAAAGGATATACCCACTTATGGGTTAGAACTCCTGTTCCTCCTTCGTGCCATCCCACTGCTGGTTGATTCTGACCCCTGAGCTACACACAGCTCCAGAGAGTCTGCATGTGGCTCCCTGGTGGGAGTATATCCTGTGGCACTCCAAGGCAGTGCAAGCAAGGGGGTTAGAGGGGTAACCCAAAAGGAATTGCCCCACCACAGCCAGGTTGAGGCCTGGCTCTCTCAACAGCTTGCTGGAGTGGTTGGTACATGCCTGATGGGCCAGAGAGATGTTTTGTAGCTGGCCCAGAGAAGCAGGAAGGTTGACAGCACCATCAGAGCCTAATGAGCATAGCACTGGGCTCCTGCCTTTCACTTAGCAAGGCTCTGGCTCCAACTTTGGCGCATGGCATCTTAAAAGCACTGCCTGAATGTTCTGTCATGTCATCTCACCACGTAACAAACCAAAGCTTTCTGGCCAAAGGAATTGATCCTTTTTGCAAACGCTTGTCCTTCATCTGGCAGGCATGCCCAACAGTTCATGCTTCCCTCTGATTACTGTGCCAGGGACTCTCATTCTCACAGATCCTCTCCATGATTTTCTTATTTCTCATGCCATCTCCTCAACTACCCATAAACAGCTTGTTTCAGAGGCTGAGAGTCCTTGCCTGGCAGCTTTCTCCAAGGTTCACATCTCTGTTTCACATGGAGAACTTGCATACGAAACAGTTTGATTTTTGCATTGCAGGAGACCCCTTCATCTCCCACATACCCTTTGTGTTTCTCTGGGGCAGTGATGCCAGCACTGTCCTCCTCACAGTCCCCTTGGAGCAGTGTCATTGCCCTCCATGATGATGCTTCTGAATTAGACAAAACTATCTGCATTTTCTGTTTTGCAGTTTTCTATTTTAGTGCCTTCGCCGTCTGGTGTTTTTCTCTTGAAGGGGTCTAAGCCATGTTGTGTGCATGATTGTGGTAAAATCCTCCAGCCTTAACTCTGTTTTCTGTTAATACATGTGTAATCACACAGCTTGTGTGCAGATGTACATTTTTCTTTTCTTTATTTCTCTTTATGTGTACCTTTTGCATCAGGTGCAATAGGAGGTGAGTGAGCTTTTTAACTGGGAATGATCACAAGGTGTTGCCTACAGAAGTTTTGAAAGCTGACCCTGTAAACCATCTCAGTAATATTTGAGAGGATGTGTACATGCTATCTGCCTCATAAAACCTTGCATTCATGCAGTCAAACTATTTACTAGTGGCAAAGGTATGTTGGGTCAGTGAAGGAGGAAAGCAGAAACACCAGGCAGTTTCTTCCTACAGTGCATATGCTCTACCACAGATCAGAAAGGCAGTGGGTTTTGTATTTCAGGATCTTCAATTGTGTCAATATTGGCTTTATGCTGTCCATGCTCTATGGCACAAGCTCTTCTGATCAATCCATATCCAAGAGGATGAGGCCCCTCCTGGGCAGCAAGCTTGGTGCACTGCTTGCTGGATGCACACCACCACCATATATCCCACCTGTGCCTTTCTCTCCACACTGCTGGAAAGAGTTTAGGCTCATGGTAAAGGGATGAATGGTTTTCATATTTTCTCCTTGAAAATGCTTCAGTCCTGGCCCTGGCTTGCATTTCTGTGTGCTTGGCCTCACAGCAGCCAGCCAGATTCAAGCCAGCTAGCTGCAGTCCCCTCCTCTTTTGCTACAAGAGGTATCTCTGTTACCCACACCAAGTGTTTCTCTCTCCATCCAGCCTCCACATCCAGCCCTACCTGATCCTGCACATCTGTGGAGGCCAACTGCAAATGTAGAAATCACCTGCAGTGACTGCAACCTCCTGAACCCACCTGGAAATACTCAGGATGAGGAATGGAGACCACCTCTTGTAGCAAAGGAGAAGGAGGCCTGAGCTATTGAACTTGGAGCTGGCCAGCAGTAATGAGAGACGCACAATCTTGGCATGTGTTTGTAGATAAATACTGTTGTTGAAATGGCATCATCTGACTGGCTATGGCTGTACCATGACTGAAATTAGTTGTTTAGTTTTGTTTTCTTCAAGTGCTTGCTTATACCACAGGATGGTTGGACTAGACTACCTCCAGTCGTCCCTTCCAGCTTTAACCATTCTTGATTTTTTATTACCTGATACCTCACCTCTTGTTTGTCTTCCTGCCTTCAGTCTTTAGGAGTCTCAAATCCAGGCAGCATCTGCTTTTTGTTTGGAAAGTTCCTGGTGTATTGGAAATGCTCTTGAAGTAAACAAATGAAGACAATGGTGGTGGCAGTGTAATGTAGACAACTTGTGAAGCAAAATTAGTGATTCCCCCAAAGGAGGTCTGGGTCAAATGTGGCTCTTCTTACATCCATACAAGACGAGAGAGTGGAATCTGCTTGGATTTGTGGGAAGGCAGAAATGTGATTTTTCTGGGCTCAGATGTAGATTGGAAAGGAAAGCAAGAGAACTCTGCTCCCGATTATGCTGTAAATCAAATTAACTTTACACGTCTGCTACGTCTTTCAAGTTTAGTGTTCTCTGAATTACTGCCTTCATGTTTACACTGTTAAAAGTCTAATGCATTAGTAAGCAGCAATCACCACAGCTTTGCTCCACATTAGGGGAAAAAAACCCCACTCTTAACCAAGAAGGACTGTCAGGGATTACTGCATGTGCACGTCCTGACAAACCAAACAGCCTCCAGGGTGCTTATCTCTGCTGCTGCTCACTTCATGTTTTATCCATTAAATGAACACGATGATGGTATTTTTTTGTATTTCTTGACATCACTTTTAGCATGCTGGCAAAATTTAACATGCAGTCATCTTGGCTCAGTATAAGCAGTAATGTCATACAAATTAGCTTTGAAGAAATAATTTTCTTGTTAATCATGGATTTAAAAACCTCCCTTGTTCATTGTATGTGTTTTGAAGGGAAAGACCTAGGTTCAGCAGGTTTAAATTTGGCAAGTTTAAGACAGATATGCAAAGCTTTTCTTATACAACAAGAAATATTTTTCCCACAAAAAATGTTTTGTGGGAGGTATATATATTTTAAACTTATTTCAATAATACAGTTAGGTTCATTGCATAGAGCACTACTGTGCTCTATAGATGTTTTTAACATGTCATTCCAAAAGAAGAGAAATTGTTTGAAGAAATAGGTTTATTGTAAATGTGTTGGGATTACACTCAATAATGGAGTTGATGTTCCCTGGGAAAAAGCTTTTCCCTTTTTCTCTGTTGTATGTCAGTCTTTATTTGCATTTTTAAAACATTTTCATTGCACTCTGTGGAGTTTCCTCACTTCTTCTTTTAAGAATTTAACATAGCTGAAAGTGATATTTGTCTCCAATTTCTCTGGGAGAAGAATAACAACTGCTGCTGAGAAGACAGAGAATTTCTGATTGTTGGGTTTTTCCACAGAGCTAATTACAAAATTGCGCATTGCCTGGCGTGTTAGTCTTTGAGCTGTGGCCTCAGTTGGTTATGGCAGGATGAGAGGGCATACATGCCTGGCCTGCCAGATGGGATTTGTATTATCAGGAAAATTCTGGTTTTGACAGGGCTATCGTAGTGTCCCGCTGCTCGCCTTCCTCAGTATTGTACGGACTGCTCTATTCTTCAAACACTGGCTCATCTCTTGTGCTTCTGATGTAGAACACACATCAGACACATCAAGAATTTCCTAGATTCTGAGGTGGATTTCCCCTGAAAATGATTTAGCTTGCTGCCTTTATCTTCAATAAATCTTGGCAGCCAGACAGCACAATCCGTTGCCACTCACATCTTACTTTGTGTGAAAGTTACCCTTAACCTAACGGGAGCCATTTGATCCTTTTCAAGCTGCAGGCTGTCTTTGGTGAGGTCCTGCTTTTCAAATACTGTGCTGCAGCTTCAAACAATTGTTTTGCCCTTGTCATCACCGTCATCATCCATTGTTCTTTTTTCCTTCTTTGTACTTAATCTCCCATATCTAAATCCAGTCTTGCATGTAAATAAAACCAGAAAAATTCTCTTCATTTGGTTGTGTATGATAATGTCTAATAAAAACAAAAGTCGTGTAGTAGATAAACATTTAGGAATGATACAAGTGCACATTTATTCTGAGAATCATTTATTGAATGTTAAAAGGCTGTAATGCCTCTCTGACAAGAGTATTCTGTAAAAGCAGACCTTTACTCAAAAGTTATCTGTATCCCAGAGAAGAAACAAACCAATTTGGGAAAAAAAGGCTTTGTTTTGTGGCGTCTTTGTACATGTGAATAGTACTAATAATGAGATGGTGCCCATAAGTCGGGTTAGTTTACTGGGTTCTGTGCTCTAGCCCTGGTGCACTTTTGTAGGTTATTGAGAGTTCTCTCATTTCTCCTGTTAGTGTCCATCCCTCGGAGGCATGAATCACCCTTGTATTTTTGGTGTGAAGTAAAAAGATCCTGGAGTCAGAGCCCCATACTCTGAGTCTGTTGTGTCACCCAGAGCTTATTTCTCCTCTCCATCCACAGGTCCATGCTATGACCATCCACCAGTTCACATCCAGTAAGGGCAAAATGTCCTCCCATGTAGGTACCCCAAAGTCATGTGAAGTGTAAGGTGTAAGGTGTAAGGCCAAGGGATGGTCAGATATGACACAGGTATGATCTGTGGTACTCCGGCTAGTCTGGAGCAAGAGTCAGAAGCTCCCCACAAGACCTCACTAGTGGTCAACCAGACCCAGCAATAACTGGCCCAGGAATTGCAGTTGCCACCAGATAATTTTTAAGGTAAAAGTGTAATACATTCAGGAAGAGTTTTCTGCTTTAAGTCTAGGTGAACTGCATGAACTCAAGTCACCTAACATTAGATTTTTCATTCTGGGTTTCCGAATTTTCAGGATCGTTTTGCTTTACCACTCTGTCTTCTCTCTATCAACAACAAAAGCAGTTTGGTTATTGCAGCTTCATAATTCACAGTCTTGGTTTGCTTTTAGTACAGGATTTGGAAATAGAGATGTAAAAAAATATTTTAAAATTAAGAACTAAAGCCTCAGTTTGAATTAAACTGTGTCAGTCCAGATTGAAGTAATTGAGAATTGGCTCCATAGGCCAGTTTGTAATTGTTCTTGAATTTGGTTAGTTGGCAGAAGACATTTAAAAAGCCAAGTCCATATCCAGTAGGAATGAAAGCTAACAAAAATTGTTTTATAACATTTTTCAATGAAAAATCATCAGGTTTTGCATAACAATGTGTATTTTTCTTCAGAATTCTTTGATTCATTCATTCTTTTTAGGCTGAAAGAGCCAAAGCCTGAAAAACACTTCAGGTATTATATAGGAATTGCTTGAATGTTTTAGCAGAACTTTGCAAGCAGTTTGAGCAGCAACACTGAGACAATAAAGCTTGCTTGGAATTTCAGATCATTAATCAGGGTTCTTTATACAGAAATGTTGCTTGAATTGGCACAGTCCCACACATTGATGGAAAAGAACTGCAGAATGAAGAAGTCCTTTTATTCAAAAGCAAAAAATAACACTGCAGAAGCATGACTAGCAATATTATACTAAAAATAGTTGCTTTCTTTGGCTTTTTAGCTGATTAATTGGTTATGTAAGAGGAATATTTATAGCATAGGAGCTGCTCAACCTGCTGCATGCCCAGAAAGCATAGCATGACATGCAAAATTTGGGGAGAATAGCTGAAAAAAAAGACTTGTCTTTACTTTCCTTTCTTTCTAATGGTATGTTACAATATATGATATATAATTTGATTTGATGATTTGATATGATTTAGTGCTGGAGCCAAGAGACAACCAAAATGAGGATCGATTTAGCCCTTTTAGTTGGTTCTTGGGGTGGTAGATTTTCTTTGCATAAATGAATGGATGAAAGAATTTCCTACAAGCAGAACTGGTCGGTAGGTTTCAGTTTGATTGGTGGATTGTAGTAAATTGAACATAGCAATGTTAATGTCTCATAGTAATGACAGTTTCTCAGATGGCAGTGTCATTCCTTCACAATTTCAAGTGACTTTACCTTGCTATGTTTAGTATTTTTCTTGAAGAACAAGTGAAGGTGCCATATGCCAAATATGTTTCATGTCATGGCATCTCCACCAACTCTCAACGATACATTACATCTGTCTTCAGAATTTGACTCAATTTTTGTCATTTATGTAAGACTGCCAAGGTTTTCTCAAGGCGACTGAAGGCACTAACTTACCAATCTGTTGCCAATGCACCAGGAGTAGAGAAGGAGTAGAGCCTAAGAAATAGGTGAAATGTATTCTTTTCCCTCTTTCTAAGATTTTCAACACTTCTCATTTCCTTGATTAAGGATGGGCTCAGGAAAATGAATTTTTGTGCTCTGCATTTTGTCTGTTACAAGTCTTTTATTCTATGCATAATAGAACAAAACTTTTCCGAGTTAATAGAATATATGAGATTAAATAAGAGGTGAGAGACGAACAGCCAAATAACAAGTAAATTTTGGCTGCAGCCAAAGCAAAGGAGGAGAGAAGGCAACACAGAAGGCGGGAATAAGGACCCCCAGAGTGAGAACACATAGAAGTGCTGTCTGCAGTGTGTTGTTACCAGTTCTCTTTTCAAAACAGACTCATGCAATCATCATCATTACCGTTGCCCCTTCTGATGATGCCCTGCCATTAGCACTGCTCCTTACATTAGAAGACTGCGTTCCATGTAAACGCTCAACTTCTGTTTTCTTGAAGGCAAAGTGAACAAGCTGTCCAATAGAGTGAAATACTGATCCTGCCCCTTAAAAATTAAACTAAAAAGCATAATTTTTTTTCCAGTGCAACTACATTAGTGCCCTAGTTTGGATCAGGAGTTGCATCTCAAGTCAATCTCTTGGTCATCCTCACTTACCAGATTTTGGTTAGGCTTGCAGAGCAGTCAGAGTGTACAAACTAGGTTCCTTTCAGGTGAAAGTAGCCCAAAAATTTATTCCAGATGCATACCTAACATGCTAAGGGGCACTCTAAGGAGCAAACTAAGTGCTAGTCTACGGTAAGACACAGAAATTCAAGTAGGGGGCCCTTGGCACAAACTGTTTCAGTCTACTGCTCCACTTTGTCCCCACTAGTCAGTGAAATACTCCTCTTTATACAGGTTCTCAATCACTTACTGTAACCTTGGTTCTGTTACCAGTCTGTGTGTCTCCTCCAGTTCTGCCTGCACTGAGGCTAGTTCTTCCCTTCACTGTAAAAAATCAGCAAAGCATAAGGAAGTGAGTGAAGTGACATAGCTTCATACCAGCTGAAGATCTCAACTCTCCTACTTTCATCTGCCAGCTCTGTCTCTCTCATGCTCAAAAGATGAATAGAAAGAAAAGCTGATGGAAGAAGTAGGGCTTGTTGGGACATAGACAGCAGCATTTTTGTGACAGATCCATCCAGTTTTGCTTCAAATCTACTTCAAGCAGCGTTGCACCTTTGGTTTGATTTTTAAATGGTGATGTTTATTCCTTATTAATAACAAGACTGTCTTATAGTAGACAGTTTTGGACCAAATCTGTCCAGTGCTCACATGTTTAAATAGTCACAAAAGAATTTTAACAGTTGCCTATAAATTTAATTGCTTCATAGCAATTATTATACAGAATAGTATATGTTTTTTATTACCCTCAGGTCCCTTTTAAACAGGAGTGGTGTGCTTTGTACAAGTCAATTATTTTTGATAGTTACAGTAATTAATGTTTAATTATATTTTATTACTCTCATTTTGTTCCACTATCTTGGAACCAATCCAAGCATTTCTAAATGCTATACTTTGTGTGTGCATGTGTGCACACATCTGCATACTCTTTTATGTCGATATATGCAACCTCTGAGTGCATTATTCTCACAGAGGGGGAAATATGAGACTCATCTCAGAAGACTACAGAAACACATGTGCTGTCCTCTTTCCCATGGCTATCAATGATATCCCTCATGCTCATCTCACAACTGCAAGACAATCTCCCAGTTTTCTCCTACACAGATATATTTCTGATGTCTCCTGATAGATGTTTCTCATGACTTTAGAACTGTATTTTCAAGACCTTCCACTGTGCACGTGTATGAGTGACTTTTTTTCCTCTTCATTTATTTTCACTTATTCTTCTTTGTTGGCTTTCTGCCTTCTTCTTTTATTTCTCGTTTCCCTAGGTATTACTTTTGCTACTATTTCTGAATCGTCTTCGTGCCTTTTTCTTTTTTTTTTCTGTAATGTTTTTCCCTTTCCTTTACTGTCTTTCTTCCCCACTTTAAAGGGAGTAGAAAATGTCTGTCTTTCTCTGAAATCTTTTTCCCAACTCTCATGTTACACCAGGTGTATAGCCTATCTCAGAAGTAAAACAGCTCTAGCATTTTGTATTTTGTTTCACTTTTTCTGTTTGGGGTGGTGATTCTGTCCTCTGCTCTCTCTTTCTTCTCACTTTTGTCACTCTCTCATCTCTCCCCTCCTTCATGAATAAGCAAATTGTGTTTATTTTGTTCTTTCAAAAATGCGTACTTTTTCATTCTGGCTTTTCATTGAATCTTTGTGCCCTTCATATGTTTGTCAATTTTCTTGTGAAATGACAATAGCACCACAAAAATGATAATCATTTACTGGAACTTTTTCTTTTTGAAAGAACATACCGCCATCTGAATTGCAGTGACCAAGCATTTTTTCCCAGCAAGTTTCGGAGTTTGTGACTGTAAGGCTCCACAGAAATTCTGTTGGCTACACACAACTATCTTTCTTGTTTGGCTTTTTCTAGGTTCCACGTTTGACCTTTTTCCATCAGTGCAGCAGCTGTGACTAGTTTTGTTCTGAGCACTATTTATGTTATGGGAGTATCCAAAGGCCTTAGTCAGTCCTGGAGCTTCATACCCTGGGTGTCTTACATTCCTAGAAAGGAAAATTCCTTCAGCTAGAGGATCTAATGCTTAAATGGCTGCAATGAGAATTTTGCTGTGTGCAGTTTTGAAAGCTAACCTTTCCAGCATATTTGCCCAGAACACAGTGCAGTAAAAGGCAGCTGCTCATGACTTCTTGAGGCTGTCATTCCACTGACAGGTGTTTTCTGTTCCCTTCAGTGATGATTGAGTTCAGCATAGTGAATTTTGCACATAAATCAGGGATCAGAGTCACCAATGAAGTGTGGGAAGGGGCCTGAGTCATCTCACTCATTATTTCCTTTATATTGATATAACTATGGTAAACTAGTGTTGACATGTCCGATTTTGGGGACAGATATTTTGCATTTTGAAGGACAGCCAGTGTTTTGAATCTATCTCTGCCCGCTGCTTGTTCCTGCTTCCTTCCACTTTGCTGTGAGTACTTGCAATGCAGTGTGCTATTCAATATAATCCTTCTCACACTGGTTTAATAATTGTCATTGGGCAGCAGTTATGAAGAACACACTGAGAATAATAGGACTGGTTGTATACTGACCACATGTTAAAGAACATTTTAGAACTCCTGAAAGAAAAACTTCTCTACACAGTGTATTAGATAGAGCAAGGGAAACTGAGGAAAATTATCTTTTCTGAGAGACTAGGAAAAGATAAATAAAAAAAATACTTCCGGCAGAATAAAAAGCATTGACAAATGCCACATAAAGACAGGGTTCTAAAAAAGAGATCACATCTCAGAAAGACATCCAGGAGAAACTACGTGTGGACTACATGACTCACTGAATGCTCCTAGAGATGGACAGAGTGGGGTCTTGCTGTCCTACAGATACTGCAGCAGGATTATGGTACAGGTTTACTTTGAGACTTCTTAAAGATTCCTGTTTTGGAGTGGTCCTTGCCTCCCTTCAGGCAGAATGCTTTCACTAATACACATTATCAGATCAGACCAGATATTTTCTCAATGTACAAAAATTCAGATTCTTCCCAAATAAATCAGAGTGAGGCCTTGAGTGAGTACCTAACTATTCATCTGCGTGAAAGAATTACAGTTTTTTACCACTCTGCCGTAAGGAACCCATCCAAAGCCACTTAATTGAACTCAATGTGTTCCTTTGAAAAGCTTGAGCAAATCAGCATTTTCCATTGCTTATCATCAGAAATTTACCAGCCGGCTCTAATTGTCAAATCTAAGTGCCAAATGCCAATAAGAATTTGTAGGGGGACTAAAAGCGCGCATCACTCATTCGTCCTTAACCCTTTTCCTGAACAAAGACTGCAGAAGGCACAAACAGCTTTGTCAGAGGCACTGCTTGTCCTTTCTACCAAAAACAACCCTGATGGCAGCCTGCTCAGAGATATTCACCACCTCATAAGGATGTGCAGTGAAGTACTCGAGGAAGTTCATCAGTCACATTACACTGTTCAGGAATTATTCAGCCAACTGAAATGGCCCCGTTCCTCACTTCACTGCAATAATGCTCACGGGCGTGACATTAAACAAACTCTTACCATGCATCTAATTAAATGGGGCCTGAGCACTGTGTCCCTCGGTGTTTTAACACAGTGTGGATTCTTGTGGCTAGCTCACATCAAGCCAGCGATGGCTGGTTTATAATGAGATTACAAGATCTGATAATAGCTCTCCAGTTATTATCTCTATGCCAAGACATTTGTAGCTGTAAAAGGTATTATGAATAGGAGACTGGAGGGTGCACTCCAAAGCCTCTAACTAGTAGATGGGAAACAACTTTACAAGTTGAACAGATTTACTACTTCCCCCAAAGAAATCTGTGTCTTCCAGAACTGAGAAAGACAGATTGCTGGAGAATGCCCAGATGTGATTGTGCGCAGCCACTTTTGCTCCTGTCAGCTCCAGTCCCAGGCATCTGCTTGCAGGCTTGGACCCAAGCAGCATCAATCAGATGAGCTGCAATGGCACAAGAAGAAACACCCATTCTAAAACATACGTGGGAATTCTGTATCTGGTGTTTCCCAGCAGAAGACTCAAAAAAAAAGACTGAAAACTTTGGTGTTTCCAGTGTGGTTGGTACTAACCTAAGTATGCAAAGGCAAATTCAAAGAGATCATTAATTCAAAGAGATAGCACTTAAAAACAGTGAAAATACCAAGCACTGTGCAAACTATTTTTTAATCTTAGTAATAAATGTAGACTGTAAAATATTAACAAAGATAATGACTAGCAGATTAGAATTTATTATGCAAGACTTCATTCACCATAACCAAGAGGGATTCATTAGAAATAGATTACAATGTACAGCAATAATAACAGACAATTATTGAACATAATAAATCTATGTAAAGAGAGGGATGAGTTAATGTCTGTCTTTTCTATTAGATGAAGAAAAAATTCATCTGATCATGTAAACTCAAGTCACTCTGTTCTTACTGTCCTCAGATTTTCCAGGGAGAACAAGCAAGTCTCTGTGAGAGAAGAGAGACATGAAAATGTAGAAATGGACTGAAGGAGATGTTGTAGAAAGAGATGTAAGCTCAAAATGCCCCACTCATTTTTACATTTTAGGGGTTTTTTCCCATATTAAAGTATAGCCTTAAATAACAACCACAAGTAAATGGATTGGGCAAAGATAAAATAAGTGACACTTAGTAAATAGTGCATTAATATTTTTATCACAACAACATATGCTATTTTTCTTTCTTACTGTGTTCAATTAGATTCTAAGAAAGGAGGATGTGTAGGATTTTTAACACAGCTTTAATTAATATTCAGAGAACTTTATGGCATTATTTTTCTAATATTCAAATTTTTATGTTATTCTAAGTGTTTTATTTTAAAATTGATTCCAGTGGGAACTTGTTTTATAGTGCTTCAAATTGTCAAATGTTGTTATCTGTGGCAGACTTTCTATGATTCCACCTGCAGGAAACATCTGCTTTGCAAATTTTCCAAATATTCTAGGTTCTGTTGTCTTTATTTTGGTTTTCCTCCTGCCTTTCAGTCCTTTGCCAAGCTCAGCACAAGAGCTAATCTCAGAATGACCCAGTGATCATGTTAGGCCATTTTTCTTAATATGAACAGACAGTCTTTTCTGAATGTTGCCAGCTGACTGTATTGGGACTCAGTATGTTGGACTTACTCATGAAGCTTCATGGATCCTAGAATTGGTTGTACTTTACATCCAGCTTCTGGGTTACAAACAGGTGGACACACTTGTCTGTGTCTTCTTCTGCAAAGAGCAGACCCTGTTCTACTGGCTGGTGACAAATAGCACTGTTCTTATTATTGCTGTTATTACTGACAATAATTACAGTAATAAACGTCTCATCAAGACTTGCTTATTTAGACAAATGTGTTTCCTTCTCCTTTTTCACTAAATATATACTCTCTCAAGATGGTTTTTTTTTAGAAGTTAAATGCTTTCATTTTAATGAAGCAGTCCAGAGCAGCTGGCAGAGACTCACTGTTCTGCAGAATGACTGACCTTAAGCAGGATGGAACATCCATAAATTTAAGATTAAAAAAAAATCATGACTTTGAAAACAAGGCACTTGATGCTATGCTGTGAATTTTAGCCCTAAATCTAAATTTCTGATCTCTGTTGAAAAATACAAGTAAAAGCTGATAAGCTGACAAATCACTCTCTGATTTGAACTGAGCTCCATTAGAAATAGAAGTTTGTTGCTTATAATGTACACCTCGGCTCTCATTAAATCCTTGTAGAAGTGATACGCTGTACTTGAAAATCATAGACTGGAAAATAAATACATTCAAGCTGCATTGCTGGGCCAGTACTCTGTATCCCAGTGGTAAACTTAGCCTATTAATGGCTAATGCTTTAAAGAAACACTAAAGCCCTAAGGCTACACTTGTATTGCATTGTAGCTGCATAGTAGCTGGAAATATTAAAGCCTTTAAACTTGTGAAGTAGCACATCGTCCTTGATCATCTGTAACTGAATCTAGACCAACTTTTGATGCGGTTTGGCTAATTGCTCCTGCCTGAAAATGTCTGGTATCTTTTATAAAATAGCTTTATTCTCCACTTAATTGCCCAAATAAAAGAGACATGCTCAACAGGTCAAGCAGCAATGTTAGATGTTGGATGGTGGGGACCTGATTTTGCATGGATGTCCATGCTCATCTGTTCCACTGAGGTGACTTCAGGAAGCCCCACAGAAGTCCCTCTCCCCCCTGCTCTCACATCTCCTTCCTCACCTTTGCAGTGAGCAAAGATCCTCAGTACTGGACCTGTCTTTCTGACTTTCTTTCCTCTCTCCTTCCCTTGCCTTCCTCCTACCCTTCCAATGCAGTCTTCATCCAAGGTCCCGTGAGACAGGGAGAAAGATCTCTCCCTGAGATTAGAGAAGAGTATTTGCAGCTATAGAGATCACAAGAACATCCTTTCTTCCTTCCTATCCTTGTCCCTTAACAAGATCACAGGGCACTGGGGGTTTTGCCAGAGTGTTTGCTGTTCTGTGCAGCTCCATGCAAGGAGAGAAGACAAAATCCTCTTGTGGCCTTTCTTTTTCCTGTGTCCAGTGGACACAGACATACTAGAGGAATGCCTTTTCCTTCAATTCTGATGGTCTACATGAAGCACTCAGTGTCAGCAGGTACCAAACTGCCTCTTGACTGTCTCAGTGGTGCCAAGAGTGTTCATCAGTGCTCCTGGCTCAGGTCTGGGCCTGAAGGACCAAATGTTTTAGCCTTGCAGTTAGCTGACAACTATATTATGCAGTCACCAGAGGACCAACACACAGAACCTGCTACACATATGTTCCATCATTTTATCTCTGTTTCTGTACTTGTTACATGACATAATTGCATTGAAATCCTAACAAGCAGGAGGGTATGGGATGAGGCAGCCTCTCATTTCCAGAGCTTCCTCACAGGGGCATGCTTGCCACCTTGTGTGTCATGAGTGGCTGCATCCAGTTCTTGTGAATTAACACTGCAGCAACATGGAAAACTTGAGCTATGTCACTGTGAAAAGGAAAAGCTCTAGTGATGTGAAGTGAGTCACCTTGGAGTGGCTGGCAGCTGACTGAAGGCCACAGTGTGCTTCTTGGGACAGTAGTTGCTCAAGTGTCTGTTTTTCCCAATCTCTTACATGAGGAAGGAGCTAAAAAAGAGTGTTCTGTGCATTTTTCAAACTCCAGGAAGGGTATCAGTGAGTCTGTCCTTTACCAATTTTGAAGATAAGCAAGCTCAGTCAGGAAGAATTGTTCTCCTACTGTGATCTGTTTGGGCAGACAGCAGGCATAGGGTCCTTGAAAACATCAGACCTCTTGCTCTGAGTGTGGAAGCTGTTGGGCTTGGCTTAGATCTTTCACTGCCTGGTTTTGGTATTGTTTCTGATTGCTCTATTTACATGTAGTTTATGGGTCTAAATTGTTGGTGGTGTTGCACTGTGCATTCAAACTACAGTAATATCTTTCTTTTAATTTTGGTACTGCTTGCTTTCTATTTATCTCAGGATGTACAAATCTGCAGTGTAATTTCTTCACAGCTAAGGCTACCCTTATTCAGTTAGAGAGCTGAAAAACTGAAGTTGCAGATTGCTGTCAGAAGACACAGACCAATATTTTAAATATTCTTTTTACAAAGCCATTTCATTTTACACATCCAGTGTTACATGGGAGAGTGATCAGAAGGAAACTGTGAGGGAATTCAGTATGAATTCAACTTGAAAAGGTTGCCTTTCACACAGAGTTGTATCATTTCACCACCTTATTCTAAGTTACTTTCCAAAATTTAATTGTTTAGATTATGCAATTTTATTCAGACATGTACAACATCAGCTTGTTGAAGATTCCTGTGGCTATGATGTCTGCAGTCTCAAGATGAAGAACTGGACACTGAAAATGATGCACAAATTTAAATTAATGAAAATCTATTAATTAGTTTTAAAAGAGAAAATAATAAATATTCATAATGATAAAGTATAACTAGAATCCCCAAAGGACTGAGCTTATATCCTGGATGAGTGACTTGCAAATTTGCCTTTAAAGCAGGGGTGGGGAGAGGACACAAAGCTATTTTTTAGTTGTAAGTTAAGAAGAAGAAGCAAGGTAAGCCAGCAAATATAGATAACAGCACATGGTTCTGCTCTTCTCCAGATTTGTTTGAACTGATTAGGGAACAGAGTGAAACCTATTTCACAACTCAGAAAATGTGAATAAATGGATTTTGAGAGCTGTAAAATTAAATAGCAATGATTCCTTCTCACATTCAAGCAGTAGCATCAGGCGTGAGAATAAACATAATTAAAAGAATTAATAAAATTAGTTAGAGGACACACCATCGTACTGAAGATTTTCACTGAGCAGAAATATTTTCAGCTGGTATAAATCAGTATGGCTCCATTGACGTCAAAGACTCTGCAGCAATCTGCACTGGCTGGGGAAGCAGTCTTCGGTGGCTAGGAGTGTTTTTACCCAGCCCAGACCTGCTGCTTTAAGGATTTTAGAAAAAACAGAAGAATGCCTCATGGTCTTGTGACAATTGCTTATTGCTGTCGGAGAAAATATTGTACTCAGTGTGCATCAGCACAGGCTGCTGGAACAGAAAGACACCTTCATTTGTGAGAATTATATCTGAGCACTTTGGACATTATTCAGTTTTACTGGCCTGTATTTACTTTAACTAGGTTTATTTATTTTCTTTCCGTACAAGAATTTACTGCATACACATAATACTTTCTCTCTTCTTTATGATTGGATTTGCTTTATTAACTTATCTCACTTAAATTTTTTTTTGTTATAACTGAGCTGTTACTTTTTACATATAAACACTGAAATGTAGGAATTGCCATTCCAGGCAAGACCAGCTATCCCTCCAGTCCAGCATCCTGCTTCTGGGCTCAAGGCAAGGCACTGAGGTTCAAAATAAGCCACTGACGGGGAGCACTGATTCTTCAGTCTTGAGGTTTCTAGGTGCTTTTTACACTGAAATGTGAGGCTTTGTACTTCTCATTAAGAAAACTGTGTTTGCCAACTAAGGTAACAGAAATATGTTCTCATTACCTGTATAAAGATCCTGTCCTTTTTTAATCCTGCTATGCTCCAGGCTTTTCTCATTACTTTGTGACAGTGAATGCCACAGTTTAATTATGTTTCACCTAAAAAAAAGTTCAATCTGTCTTCAGTGTCAACTGTTCTCCTATGTTGGTATTGCAAGAAAAGTCAAATGGCAGCATCAAATTAACTTCTGTAGCAATAATATGTGACCCATTCTTCTCTCAGCTAAGCCATTCAAGTCTTTTCCATCTGTGTTCATCTGGAAGTGCACCCATGCCTTTTATCATTTTTACCAGTTATGTCAACTCCTCTTTTCACTCTGTCCTCATTTGGTCTCTGTCCTAACTGTAGAGCACTTGTGTCCCTTGAGGCTCAGGACTTCACAGTCCTGATCCCCCAGTTACCAGAGAGATTTCTGGAGCATATTGGTGCCTTTTTCCTGCCTGCATACCTGCTTTTCTACTAGAAATCAAAGGACTGGGTGGTGCTTAAAAATCTAAGCAAAGGATGTTACACAACTAGGTATTCTTCTCCAGTTAAGACACAACTGTTGGGACCTCAGAGGTGAGAAGTTCTCACACACCCCAGAGTTAGACAGCAGAAACTAAACATTGCATTTCAAGGCAGGTCATTAGTTTCAAGCAAACCAACTCAGGTCTTCCAACTTGGGGGGATGGAAAGTATGAGAGGTGAAGGATCTCACTAGATGTGACCTTTTAGCTGTTCCTTATGAGATGTGTCCTCCTACCTGAAGTGGGGCAAAACTGATTGTAGATTTGTGCTGTCATCTTGTTGTCGTCACAGCATGGTGACTTTGTCTAGGGTGTATTTACCAGAGTACAGAGTACTCAGCAGTGCAGAGACTAGGGTGAGTAAGTTAATCATACAACACATTCCATGTGACACATATGACCCAGATGTGAAACAAAAAAAATTGCCATTATGATGAGATCAGTTTTAAAGCAGAAGAGAAGACAGAAATTTAAAAATCTGTAAGATTGCCTAGGCAACATAAAAACCGTAAAATGACTTGCAGCATTCGGCAGAAAAAAACACAAATCACTATGCAAAGTAAAAGATAAGTGTGTGGCAGAATTATAGCCCTTTAGGCCACACAGTATTTATGCATACTGTTTTTACTTGTAGCAATGCAAAAAAGAATAAATGTAAGTATTTTCCTTTTTTTTCGATAAAAGAAGAAAAATAATGTTTTAGTATTGTCCTAAATTTATAAACAACTTTTCATCATGAAGGATCCTTGACTGACAGGGGAATTGAAATGCAATATCATCCTTCAAAATGCTATACTTCATATTTGTGGTAGCATTGTTCATTTATTTGAAACAAGAGCTTCTTAAAGCTCTGTGTGTCTTTTCTATGTTCAATATAAGTTTAACATTTTTGGTGCTCAACAGATAAAAATACCCTGTTGAAGCAGATTGCTCTTCTAGTCTCAGTAACTAAACTGAAGCCCAGAAAAAATGTCCTTGCCTAAGCTAATGACATCTATTGGTATGTCTTGGTGTAAAGACCTTCCTCTTTTGCAGAGGACAGGGTTGTTGCACAGCGGAGTTTTTGCTATATTCACAGCAGAGCTGTTTAAATTGTGACTCACTTATGCACCTTGTCTAAGAGTGTCCCCTGCCATCTCTCGCATGTAGTTCTCTTCCCCTGAAGGTAATGCTGACCGCAGTATTGAAAAGGAGAGTATTCTTGAGTGCAAGGTAGGGTGCCAGAGAAGGGCCTTCACACCCAAACCCACAGCAGAGTTGTTGCTGGTGAAGACATTTGTGAGGATTATGGCTAATGTCACTTGACAGGTGCAAAGGACTCTTCCTTGAACAGTGTCAGTGGCTGCTGAATTATTAGATCTCTGTTAAGGATGCAGATCTTTTTGCACAAGAAATAGTCCCATGCTGATTTTTGAACGAGTGCAATTTTTCAGAAGTTCATTTTCCCACTCTGCCTTGGGCCCTGAAATCTAGTGATATTTAGCAGTGTTTCAGCAAAAGCTAGTTTTGAGAGTGCCTCTCTTCTTTTCTGTTTTCTCTTTATTTTTCAATACTGTTGGCTCGCTCCTCTAAATTGCCAACCTGTGCTTTATGAGCATCTCAAGTTTTGTTTCAACCAGTATTAATACAGACAGGCTGTCAGCAGCCTCATTGTGTAACTACTCCATTGGTTCCCTCAGGGAGCCATCTTGCTTTGAGCTACTTAGCCCTTGGTCTACTGGTTGGCGGCTGCAAGGAGGTTGGTGTCCCTGAGGAACAAGGTTAAACAAAACCCCACAGCTTGTCTCGTCTTCGTTTTTCCCCCTCCTGCCTTAATGAATGCAGAGTGCTTTTGTTGACGGCTGCTAAATGGATCCCTTATATAAAAAAGCAGCAGTTTCTATCACTGATGGCCATAAGGCGGAGTTTGACTGGGAGAAGGAGGACCACAGAAAGAGTTATTGTGAATAGTGGCCCTTAGTTTGCACGTCAGAAGTGTACAGCATCACCAGGATACAGCCATGTTGCGCCTTCTCAGCATGTCCCCCAGTTTAGCGGCAAAGCAGAAGCAGCTGTCAAGATTGCCAAGAAAATATATTGGAAAGGCAATTTGAAGAGATAAACACATGCAGACCATGCTGCTGGACTGGAGCAGCACGAGCAGCCTAGTGCTGCATTTCATGTCACACTGTTGTGCAAGCTCTCTATTGCCTGCAGCAAATGAACTCTCAAAGCCATAATAGTGGGAAAAGTGACAGGATGAATTAAAGAGCTGCAACAGCAAGGCAGTAGTGGAACCACAGAAATGCTCATAGGGTATCAGAAGGGACATCCAGTAAGACTACAGCCAGCATCTGAGGACAAAAAAGATGGTTAGGACTTCTCCACAGCATTACGGTCATAAAGTGGCATCCATGTAGTGTTACATGGGAAACCCTAGTGAGCTATCAGTCTCCTGGGATAGTTTAGCTGAATCTTTCCATATGGGTGCTGTTGAAAAGAAATCAAGCACTGACCAAGATCGTCACGAGACATGTGATCCTAAGGAACTACATCAGTGACCACCAGCAGGACAGAAGTCTGTGGGAGAAATGCTGGGATGTTCTTTATATGCTTCAGAAAGAGCAGGATTGATTAAAACTATTTGATTTCCACTACCAGGTAGCAAATTTTGTCAGAGGGTTCTATATCCACATCTAATTCAAAAAAGATGCATTCTATCTCACTTCAAAAAATCATGTAAGTGGATACATAAATAAATGTGTATATATGTGTATGTAAATATACATCTCTCATGTGTGCATGAATGGATATATAGAGTCATAGAATTGTTTAGATTAGAAGGGACCTTTAAAGATCATCTAGTCCAACCTTCTCTTGTCGTGGACAGAGACACCTTCCACCGGACATGGTTGTTTAAAGCCCCATTGAGCCTGGCCTTAAACACTTCCATTGATGGAGTATCTGTAGCCTCTCTGGGCAACCTGTTTCAGTGTCTCGCCACCCTCACAGGAAAAATTTTCTTCCTTATATCCAATCAAAACCTACCATCTTTCAGATGAAAACCGTTACTCCTTGTCCTGATAAAAAGTTTTTCTCCATAATTCATAAAGTCTCCTTTATATATTGAAGGGCACATAAGGCCTTCCTGAGCCTCTTCTCCTGGCTGAACAGCCTCAACTTTTTCAGCTTGAATTCATATGAGAGATGCTCCAGCCCTCTGATCATCTTCATGACCCTCTGGACTCCAAGAGGTCCATCCCCTTCCTATGCTGGGGACCCCAGAGCTGGATGCAGTACTCCAGCTGGGGTCTCAGCAGAGCAGACAGAACCTGCTGGCCACACTGCTTCTGATGAAGCCCAGGATACACAGTTGGGCTGCAAGTGCACATTGCCAGCTCACATCCAATTTTTCATCTTTCAGTATCCCCAAGTCTTTCTGCTCAGGCCTGCTCTCAATCCATTCTCCATCCTTATGTGTTTGCATATACATAGGATACCTCAGGAAAAGCAAGAATATGTGTTGCAGTCTCTCCTTTTGATCCTTTCTTATAATCCATTGATTAATTGTTTGTTGGAAGGAAAATCAGAAACTGGAATTCTTCACTGGATGAGTGGCATGGCCACACAATTTATTTTCTTGTCATTAAATTCAAGCTGTGTTGTACTGCGTATCTTGTCATGAGAACTTTGCTGAATAAGCACCTACTTTTACACTGGACATCGTGTGATAACATGAAATTTTCAACACCTAAGAAAAGATATTTAATATTTTTGAGGCTATAGTTAATATCAGTATCTCTGTGTCAGTCTATTCAGTCCATCTTTTGATGTTGTGTTCAGTCCTAAACACAAGTGTTCCCCTTCTGCCATACCCATAGCGTCAGTTCACAGAGCTGAATTTAGGATTTGACAACAGTTAGGTAGATGATTTTTCTGAAATTTCGAAAATAAAGGTGAAAAGAGCAGAAGAAAACCAAGTTCAGCATTCAGGGAGCTGCATTATAAGTGTCTCAGTGCCAGACACTTTCTCTGGGGGAGGTCAACCATCACTGACAGTGCTGGGATCTACTGAGAGCTGAGCACATAAATATCAAATCCAGGGAGGCTTATATTGAGATGGCATCAGCCTCCAGGAAAGCACGCTTTTCCTTTATACCAGAGAATCCTGTGCCTATGGGTGCCTAGGAGTATGTTCTCAAGCATTTTTGAATATGCATTAAAACTTAAATTTTTTTTTTTTGATTGTCAGAGGAGCCAGTGCTAACTCCTGGTAGTGATAAGCAGACCTCTCTGGAGTGTCTCAATCCCTTCCCTCCTCCCACTCCTATACAATTTATAATGTTCCCAGGCTACTTTTAGACAGTTGCTGCCGTGAATTGCAGGAAATCAATTCAGGGAAAAACCACTAACTGATCTGTTTTGCTTAAAACTCAGAAGATTCAGTTCCCCTATCATTAGTCAGCAGCAGTGGGAAAGAAGAAAAGGGGGCACAGAGCCTTGAGTAAGTTATATGTGTTTTCCTTCAGTTCTCTAACCAAAGAAAAATACATTAAAATATTTAGGAATTAGCAGAAAGTAAAAATACAAGGAGTGATTTTTTTCATTAAAATAAAAAACTAGGGGAATTGTTTCTAATGGAACAAAGCATCCTACTCAAACCCAAAGGTAAAATGCTGCTGTAGAACATACTTGTGCTGAAAGCAAAGGCTCTGTCAAATTAGACTGATAAAATGGGACAAGGAAGAGATGGCACAGGTACCTCCACCTAAAAGCATTTGAAGGACAGTATGATTGCAAGCCTGCAGAATACTTCAGAGAGAACTGAGAAGGATTTTCCACCCTGTTCTACTTTCTCTTTGCAAACTGGTGCCTGGCATGAAGAACAGAGCCCAGGCATTCTGTGTCCCAAATGAATTCCCCATAAAGCAAGGGAGTTATTTACTAGCTCCCTTTCTTCTTGAGTATTCAGTGAAAAAAAGTGGAACAGCTTTAAGAGGAAGAAACTGCATATGTCCCATCTTCACATTGCTGAGTGGGAGTTCAGCCTTGCTGTTATTGGGACCAGGATGGATCTAAATGTAGCACTCTGGTCTTCCCAATGAGCATCTAGTGAGCACGCGACATGCACAGCAGGGCCAGGCTCACTCTGTTTCTTCTGTGGGAGATATTCCATTTTTGCACCCTACTTAAACATGCAGTGAACCAGAGAGAGAAAGTGTGGTGACCCAGGCTCAAATCCCTGCTTGCAATCAATCAATCAAATTGCTGTGTATATTTGAACCTGATTCTCATACATGCTGTGTGCTAAAAGTGGGGCTAATGCTAAGCAGATTGCTGTCAATGTAAATGTGTACCTGATTTTCTTTTTACCTTAAACAATTTAATAAGTTTATAAACAGTTCTGGGAAGGCCAGCATTGAAATTTGAAGTTCAGTCAAATATTTCTACACTAAAATTTTGACTCTCTTGTCTTGAGAATGTGATCCAGGCCTCCTAGGACTTCACAGATAAACTGCTGAATTTTCATGCAGAAACAGTATGAATAGCCATAAGCCCCTGTGCGATATGGTCCAAGAGTGATGTTCCTGCCAATAAGCTGCAGAAAGCAAGTCCAGGTTTTTATTCTTAGAGAGAAAAATTGTGCTTTTTCAGGTGATGAAATTTATAACAGCTCCATTTCAACTGCTCTTCACCAACCTCCAGATCTAAACCAAGCAGTAAATTCAAAGGTTCTAGCCAACACTGTGACCTTGACCTGTGGTCTTATTGGCAGGCCACAAAACTGATCAGGAATTTCAACCACTACTGTGAAGGTTTTGGAATGTAATGGGGAAATCATTATCTAAATCTTTTATTATATTCACTCCAGTACTAGCAGTAGGGTTTTGCTGTATTCAGTCTGGAACTGGAGTGATGACACTGTGTTTTAGGGTGGTCACACATGTTATTTTTTAATTCCCAATAGTCATTAAATTCTATTTTAGAGTTATCTTTCATTCCTGTCTTTAAATATTTTATGTAGTTATTTCAAAGTTTTAAGGGTCAACAGTTGAGTGTCAGCCCTCAAAATCATTCACAGGCCACTGTGTATTCATAACACTTTTAGTTGAAAAATACATCAATGAACATACTGCAAATGTACCTAGAGACCATTTACCATGACCGCAAGAGTCACCAGTGATCACTGGAGCAGAAATCAGAAAGGAATCACACCAACAGCAAGGCCAACATAGAGAATATATTTCATTTGATGCATCTTTTCCCATTTCAAAGTGATGCACTAGTGTAGATCCCTCTTATAATCAAGCAGCCATGATATTTTAAAACACTGTGACATCCAAGATTTGATTGCAGTTCTGAATCCCTGTGTGATACCGAAGACAGTAAATGAATGACTTTGACATTGTCATGAAAAGATTTTGGGGGGAGGCTATATGGGTCATACAGTTATTCTCAGGAGTTTTTAGGTTCACTGCTACATATCTGCTTGGGAAGAGGTAAAACTGAAAAGTTGAACAGGAAGTCTGATCCTCTAAATACTGTTCATTCTGCTAGTAAATGCTGACTTCTCCCCCACCAGTAAACTGGTATGAAAAAGACAATTGAAAACTAAAAATTAAATTGTGCATTTCTTAGGTGAAGACACCACTAATAGAGACCAGTGCTGTGCTATTTCATGCGTTCTTTTTCATTCTCGTATTTTCAGGATTATTCCTCAAATAATTTAAAGATGCAAACATTTGGGAAGACAGGGTTTTTTTCTTTCTTAATGATAAATTAAGGCCTGTCTCCTGTAGAAACACTGTCATTTTTTTTAGAAATACTGAGACTTCTTCATCTGTGAAAATGTAAAAAAATCTTTTGGATGGGAGCATTAACTAAATGCCTAGAACACAATCTCATTTGCTAAAAATGTAGGTACTTGAGTATTTATGGTTGTTCCTCTCCAAGAACTCTTAGGTTGTGGGACATTCTGGGGGTGCACCATCCAGGACAAGGAGAAACTTCTTTCTGCAGCTGTCAGCGGGTAGAGTGCCAGCAGGGTTGATGCTCTGCTGGCTCCCACTGTGTGGTCCTCTTTTAGACATGGTCACCTCCAGTGTTAGCAAGGTGCTCTAACCTTTCTCTCCTGAGTTTCCTGACAACTCTGTGGGGTAGTTCCAGACAGCTGTGAACCAATTTGACATCACCCACTTATATTCAGTTATATTAAGAATCATAGAGTCACAGAATTGTGGAATGGTTTGAGTTCGAAGGGTCTTTAAAGGCCATCAAGTGCCAACCCTCCTGCCATGGGCTGGGACACTTTTCACCAGGCCAGGTTGCTCAAAGCCCCATCCATCCTCACCCTGTTATACATTAAGAATATATATCTGCCTGTGTATAAGCTATATAGGGATTTCATTTGAAAATGTGGAAATTCTGAAATTTTACATAAAAATAAATCAATGCAGTCCATACTGAGTTCAAAAATAAGAAAAATAAAATGAACTCTTCTCAAGCTGTCAGCATCCTGTTGTTGAGCTCACTTGACCGAGGGTATCGTTAAAAGAGGCAAAGGATTTTGAATGGTCAAATTGTAAACAGAGAATGCTTTATATGGTAAATGCAAAGTAGAATAAATTTTTAAAAATAATAGGAGAGAAGTACCAGATTGAGCAAGCAGTAAATTATTTACTCCCTTTGGACAACTAAACTACTCTGAAAGAGAAAAGCTTTTATAAGAATTGATTGTGTACTAGCACATTATGACTGGAGCAATACCACACCATACTAGTTCTTCAGGGTTTTTATTTCTGTAATATTTTTATGTAATAGCCAAAACAATAAATAAACCCCAGAAATTTCTTTGTACTCTTTGTGTGGTGGGATAATGCAGCACCCTTGTCAGGCAAGAAACTACACAGTCTGTCATTTATTCTTATTATTGGCTAATATAGTATCTGATGTGGGGATGTTAGTTCATGAGAAATCTAGACAGGAAATAACGCGAAAGGCTGTTAATCCCCATTAAGAAGAATAACAGTGTCATGAGAAATACGAGGACGCTGTTCCATTACGGGTGTTAAATGATGGGGAATGCACCATCCTAAGAAGCTCTCACTAACATCCTTTCTATCTGCAGGTTTCTGTGAAAGTGCATTTATAGCCTTTGCACAGCATTTGTCATCATGAACATAACCTTTAGAAGGTTTCCCTAGTTAGCTCCTCTCTCTCCCCATTTCCAACACCTGGCCTGGGTCACAGTGCATCTGGTCCCTACCACCGCGGGCAGATGGAGGACGCGGGAGATCTGTGTTTGCACACATCCAGTGCAAACACTGTGAGGATTACAGCCCCCAGCTGTGGGGAGAGGACAGCAACTGCATGGAGGAGCAAGTTGTGACCTTCTGCTTGGTTTTGTCACGGTCTCCAACTGCTCAGGAAGAGCATCTGTGTTTGAGACCAGTAGTTTAAATATCACAGTTTGATCATTAATTGCTGTGCAGGCGCTAACCCTAAATCAAAATCTATAAAATGACAGCCATAAGCTTTGGGATACAGATTTTACCGCTGACCTCTTGGTGATATCATGGCCAATTAAAATTGTTAAGGTACGTTCACTGTGCTCCCTGGAACCTGAAGTTCAGTTCTATTTCCAATACATAATTTGCAAATGCTACTGCCCTGAATTCTATATATGTGTAAGAGACTGAAAATGTCTGTAACTTTAGTATAATTAAGGAAAGTAGTTAAAACAGGACAGTGGATGTATAGCAATATATCACTATGAGCCCTTTTTTCAGAAAGTACTGTTTGAAACAATAAATTTTAAAAAGCATTTATAAAAAATGAACTAATTTTTTAGAGATCGGTCAAATTTGTATTTTCAATCTATCACATTTTAGATTAATTCTGCTATCTTATGTATCTAAAAACTTGATTTCTTGATGGATCTAGATTGTTCCATAATTCCGTATACATCTTAATTTCTAGCAGTTTAAAATTCCAGTTTATTATAAATTTTTGCCTCATTAGACAGTGCCTGAAAAGCATAAACTCTATATTGTTAGAACAAAATAGTTACCACTTTTTTAACAGGATCATCAAGTTAAATAAAAATCTGAAAATCTTCTGAAGAAACTATTAATGTATTTCAGTGTGGCAAGCCAGGGTTGTGACTCTTTGCTAATAATTTGTACTAATCCAAATTATTAAGTGACATTTATGAACTGTATTTGGCATAATACATAAAATTTTAGCTAAAGGTAGAACTACTTATTTGCACTTCAAGTGGCAAATACTTTTTTATTGGTCATAGTGGTTCCCACCCTGAGATTTTAATAACATTGTTGGGTTAAGTTAATAAATAGGAAGTTAAATTATATAGATTAATCACTTCCACTTATCAAAATTTATTCCTCTATAATAAGGAGAACTTGGCATTTTTGTATACATTGCACTTTCCATTTCTAATAACTGCTACCTTATAGAATGTTTTGTTAAGGTAGCAGCAATATAGTACATCTAGATAGCACAATGCATGGAGAGTCCTGTGGGTCTGGGAGCAGTGTCCAGAAGTCCTACCAAAGCTGTCCATGTGGAAATCCTGCAAACAGGGCTGTATTTTCAGGCTTCTCTCCTCCCCAAGGCTTATGCCTCTATCTCTGGGCTGCAGATAGAGGCACTCAGCTACTCCAAATTCACTTGCTTGAGCCACTAGGGACCCTGGCAAACTCCTCTAAGGCAAAGCCATCTGAGGTGTTGCCTGTTACTGTCTTTCTCCACTCCTTGTCCAGCAACAGGTCAGCAGTGAGAGCACTCACCTAGAAAAGAGAAAGCCCATTTTCAGCCTCTCCTTAGTCTGACAGGTTTTTAGTCCATGTTGTCTGTCTGCTAGATGCTCTCAGCTTCTGCCCTCTACCACTGCTTCCCCTAAGGGCAGATGGCTCTGCATCTGTCCCTGCTGGTTTTTTTTTCTCTGTAATAGTGGCTCTTCAGAATGCTGGCACCGTGTTCCTTAACCTTAGCAAAGCATCCTTGCCATGGAGGCACTGGCTAAAAGGAAGCACCATTCTCCTGAAGGTCATGTGTTTTTTGGTACCAGCCCTACAGTTTGTTACTAAAAGGCTCCTCACGGTGAGAGCAGCAGGCAGGGAATGAGGGGCTGGGAAGACCATTGCAGGACTTTACCTTGGGACACAGGTTGTGCACATCTCCAGAGCCTGAATAAAAAGGTGCCTGAGCCACTTGAGTGCAATCCTGGTGCCCACACTGTGTGATAACTAAATCCCATTACAGACCCAGTCAGTATTTTCCCCAAGGCAAGGAACATGGAAATAAGTGTGATTGTGGTGGGAGGAAGGGGGGAGCACAGCAGCCCAATTTTGGTCATCTTGGCACATCCAGTGGTGAAAAGGATGCAACGTGTGCAGGGACAGGGGACTTCAAGGTGCAAAAAGTTCCCTCTGAAGATCCCAGGCTTCCATGTAGTAGAGAAACTGAGGTACCTGTGGCACAATGGACTGGGTCTAAGTGGCAAAACTGCTCTTTGTGGGTTGTTGATGGTTTGAGTTCTCTCTGTTTTTAATATGGGGACCTTCTTGGATCATTTAGTTGTATCAGCTCCACTTGTATATTCTAATTTGTCCAGTTATTGTGCTTTGTTTTGGTCTATTACACTTTGTTAAGTTTTGCATTTTTATGGTTTTTTGTCCTACTGCTAGTAGGCTTAATGGTATGCTCAAAAAATCATCATATAATTGGACTTAAACTTTTTTTTTTGTGTACTTCACAGTAATGAGTCTGTTTGTATCTAACATAGTCAAATAAAGGTTAGAAAGAAAATAAAATCCAAGTACTTGTTACTTTACAGAAGGGGGAAAAAAACCAGCCTAAACTGTTGCAAACTTACTTACCTGAGTAAAATAAAGGCAAGACTAGTGCCCAAAACATCTGACACAAAGGCTATAAAATCATCTTTATCAAGGGCACATGAAGGAGGCTGAAGTTTTGCATTTAATCTGAACCTCCGCATATCCTTCAGAAGTGGCTGGCTTGTAATATAAAATTAATTAGCCATGATACAGGGGAGAAACAAGAAGGACTGGAGACAGCTGCAAAGAGTTAGGATTATGCCATGTAGCCCACGATGCAATTATTCAGGCATTTCAGTCAGGTGGGAGGGAGGATATTCAGGGAGATGTAGGCAGGGCAGAGGTTACAGAGTGCAGGGTAGTCAGGGGAGAAGGCTCTTGCACCACAGATTTTGTGGCTGTGCCTGGAGCTGATGGCAGGATGGGTTGTGCAGCTGGCAGGACTCACTTCTCTTGGTAAAGGGTTTGCTGTCCATCTCACCAGCTACTGATTCACTTCTGGTCTCATTGTACATTATATAATGGACCCCAGGAGTGCCCCAGTGAGTAAATTGCTGAGCGTCTGAGCCTGAGTGTCTCCCATTTCAAGGCCCCTGGGAAATAAAATGTACCTCAGGGTACCAGACCCTATTTACATCAACATAGGTGATACAAGAAGAAAAGATGGCACATGGCATCTGTGCTAGCTATGACCCATGCTGAAATCCCAGGGCATTGCCTCCTGGCTCTCAGCCCTCCTTAGTCTGGGTGGGTATGCACCACTACAGCACCCAGGACCACTGCCCCCACATGGTTCAGAAGGAAAGTCATGCTTTTAAAAGGAGATAATAGGAGTTTTATGGGCCTGGACATATTTGTGCTATTTAATTTGTTTGGCAAAAGTTTGTGCAGATAATCTATCTGAAGTGCACATCTCATGATGGAATAGAGTCTTTTATGTCCATAATGCATGACTATTATATTACAGTAACAGGCAGGACAAGGAAATAACAAATGGGAAGATAAGAGATTACTATAGTCTTTAAAAAATGTCTATTATTATTCAAAACTCTATAACTGTCATTGCTGAAGACAAACTATAGTGTAAAAACACAGTATAATATTACCCGAATTATGGAATCATGGCTTCTAGAGGCATAAATACCATCATTTTGGCATTTCTGCTATGGTGTCAGTACATAGCTCTGCTTGTTCCATAGAATGTGGAAAAGCTAAATTAAAATTTCCTGACAACTTCTGATTCAGCAATTTTTAAAATAAGTAGAGGTTATACCTACCCGAAAGCCTGTTTGAAATATGAAAAAAAAAAAAAAAAAGGAAGGGAAAAGAGAGCATGAAAGAGGAGAAGGCAAAGAAAGAGACCAGAGACCTTAGAGAGGTGGCGGGGCACCTACAGGATGCTTCATCCAGTTGGCAGCCAGTCACTACTGGGGTTCCCCATGGCTCAGTATTGGGGCCAGTCCTGTTAAATATCTTTATCCATTATCAATCAGTTTGCAGATGACACCAAGTTGGGTGAGAGTGTTGATCTGCTGAAGGGCAGGAAGGCTCTGCAGAGGGTTCTGGACAGGTTGGATTGATTGGGCCAAGACCAACAGCATGAAGTTCAGCAAGGTGAAGTGCTGGGNGAGGTTCAACAAGACCAAGTGCTGGGTCCTACATTTCAGCCACAACAACCCCAGGCAGTGCTACAGGCTGGGACAGAGTGGCTGGGAAGCTGCCTGGTGGAAAAATAGCTGGGGGTGCTGGTCCACAGCAGCCGAACATGAGCCAGCTGTGCCCAGGTGGCCAGGAAGGCCAATGGTGACCTGGCCTGTATCAGCAATAGTGTGGCCAGCAGGACCAGGGCAGGGATTGTGTCCCTGTTCTCAGCACTGGTGAGGTGAAACCTCGAGTTCTGTGTTCAGTTTTGTGGCCACTCACTACAAGAAGGACACTGAGGTGCTGCAGCGTGTCCAGAGAAGGGCAGCAGAGCTGGTGATGGGTCTGGAGCACAGATTTTACGAGGAGCAGCTGAGGGAGCTCGGGGTGTTCAGCCTGGAGATAAGGAGGCTCAGGATGGGCCTTATCACTCTCTACAACGACCTTAAATGTTGGGTGGGGGTTGGCCTCATCTCTGAGGTCACAAGTGACAGAATGAGAGGAAATGGGCTCAAATTGTAACAGGGAAGGTTTAGATGTGATTTTAGGAAAAACTTCTTCACCAGAAGGGTTGTCAAACATTGGAGCAGACTGCTCAGGACAGTGGTTGAGTCACCATTCCTGAAGGTAAAGACATTTAGATGTGGAGCTTGGGGACGTGGTTTGGTGGTGGACTTGGCAGTTCCAAGTTTATGGTTTGAGTCAATGATCTTAAGGGTCTTTTTCAGCCTTAATGATTCTGTTATTCTGTGAATACCAGACTGAATGAAATCTGAGACCAGCAAACACGGTTAAAGTATAGTTATTATCCAGTTAACTCAAATTGACTTGAACACACTTGGAAAAGGTGTTCAGCTGACCTGGTTAATGAACAGTTCATGAACTGACAGTCTTCCTTCTCATGGAGAGAAGAACTGGGTGTGATTTGTACAGTTTAAATGCCTGAGCAAAATGCATTCATTTCAGTGGCATCTACTCAACTTGTGTAAATTATTTGCATTAGTTAGATTAATCAATAAAGTTAATTTCCTGTCTCCTCTGCCCATCTTCTAAACAGACCAGAACATACAGAGGAGAGGCAGTATTCCTTGGCTCCACAGCAATACAGAGTGTTAGTTTGAATGTTGGCCCCTGCAGACAGATGCCTCTGCAAGGCAGCAGATTCACAAGAGGAACATAAAGACCCAATGTCAGGACAGGAACCTGCATGGCTGGTGAGGGGGACAACTTGCAGCTTTCAAAGAGTTTGGGCACACATGCTCCAGAAAAGACAGACAGACTGTGATATTCAGGAAATCTTTTGAGCCTTTTTTTACATAGAGATGCTTTGCATTTGTTGGCCAATGCAAACTTCTGCTAATAGCCTCTTCCCTCTGCATGAAAAGCTAAATCATTAAGTATACCAGTAAACTTCCTTTTCCCTCAAATTCTTAAGAAATATACTTCTAACTGGTATTTTAATATCATCTGCAGCCATTTTTTTAACTACAGTTATTCACAGTATTTCTTTAATATGTGAGTGTCTTGCAACATCATATGGATTTTCTGGGGTTTGGATTAACAGTGACCAGTAAGTTGGTAAGCCAGCTTGTCCTACATGGTGCTGGGGATTGATTTTCTTTTTGAAATTATTGCCCAAATCTTTCCACACAAAGAACCAGCTCATTCCCCCTTTTCCACCTTGGTTTGTAAAGATGGGATTCAGCTGATCAGATTTCACTGCTGACATCTGAGCTAATTGTCTAGACTGTCCTTGCTGTCACAGGAGACAAAGGGGCCTCATGGGTCTCAGCTCACTTAAGGCAGACATTTAAAACAGACCAGATGAGTGATACATTCTCAGTGCACGTTCCTCTCTGATGATCCATGTGACTCAAGATGATGTGAGTGTGGATGTTTCAATGTCAGTGAGCCTTTACCACCTGTGAGTGACACTGCAGGGGAAGGACTATCCCCCTTTTGCAAGGATTGCAGTTATAAGGGACCTTACTGAACAAAACAGGCTTTTGATGATTAATTTCCTGCTATATTTCTTATAAACACTTTGTCTCCAGAAGAAGCATGCATTTCAGAATGATTCTTACATGCTGGGCTTCTCTTGGACTGGTTTGGGTTTTGAGGAGGGAGGTGCTTTGCTTTTCTTCTTCTTCTTCCCTTGAAATGCTTAATTTGTTCATGCCACAGTTTCTTGTGTGTCTGTTGCACAAATGTTCATGTGCAAAGCACAGTAATCCTTGAAGTCATGGCACTGAATTTCATTGCTTTTTAAAGACCCTTTAGGAGATTCCTAGAACCAGCTTGGGACCAGGCAGAAATAGTGCTGTGAATATTCACGTTTTAACACAAGATGTCATTCAGTGGAGCAACATCTGCTGCTTCCTTAATGTGCTGTTTTTTTCAGGAAACTGAATCAGTAACAGTTAAGTTTTATCTTGAATTTGTGCTGATAGTGTGATTCTTTGGATGAGAAGGGGAGAGTTTATCTGAATAGCCAGGAGCAGTGAAGAGCTCTTCAGTTTCTGGAGATATTATGAAAAAGTTAGGCAGCCTGTACATTGCTGCTAACTAAAAGAAAACCAGCACCAACCCTATCAAAGAAAGAAAGAGTCAAAATAAGCCCTACCTCTGTATGGCCAGTTGAGTGGATCCAAGAACAGATTTCACCCTTGCTAAATAGTTCAGACACTTGCCATGGGTTATGAAGTCTGTGTATACAAGAGCAAAATTCTGCCTTTTGCTCTCCTGCTGGTAAGCAGGGCCATATCCTTAATGACCTACTTTTTATTATTTGATAAAACAATATATATTATTCAGCAGGCTTCCCAATTAATTGATTTTCTGCTATTTGGGATATAAGAATTCAAGCTGATAACATAGATGGTGTTCATGATGGTAACACAGGCAGATAATGCTAAAAGGGGAGATTCAGGGATTTTTGGTTTTTAACTGATGCAGCGAAGTGTGTTCATTTGTTCATTAGAAGTGCATTTAAATTGGCTTAACCATATGTTCATTTAGCTCTTCATAATACTTTAATACTGGCAGGAGTGAAGCCTCCCAAAGAACAATTCCCTTACGCTTCCAAACATGATGTTAAACAGATCTACTTTAATATTCTTTCACTGCATAAAGCAAATGTATAAAACAAACTCATTTATCAAATGAAAAGAATACAAACACTGAAATACAATTACTTTTCTGATGGCAGTTGAACAGGTGCTATATTGTAATGTATGACAGAATACCAAACAGATTCATTATGATTATTGCTCACCATTACAATAAAGGTAACCTTTTTTAGGATCTGATCCTTCAAGCATTTGTATACCTGCCTAACTTTGAAGATGACTTCAAAGCAACTGGTCCCAAGGGCATGTTTTCAGGATTGAGAATTTAATGTCTGGACTCTTAAATAATACATCACTTAAAATGTAAGAAAGTGGATGAGTTAATTATTTAGTTTGTTTTTTCCTGTCAAAAACAGTTGCCAGCAAGTAGAACAGATAGGTAAGAAGAGTCACAACCTGTAGAGATTTTAAAATACAGAGCAAAACAGAAAGCATTATGTTGCCATTTGCATACATTCCTAGAAGTAACAGAGAAACTCAGCTCACAAATCAGAAATTGTGAATGAATTCAGCAGATTTGTCAAACAGCATGATTTAAAAATAACTGATGGGTATAGCATATGTCAAAACAAGCCAAGCAAGGCAGCTTCACTGCCCGTGCTCCTTCTTCTGTGGGAGTCAGCAGGGACTTGCTATCAGCCTTGCTGAGGAGGGAGGTTTACCTCCCATTGCTGGGAGAAGGCAATCTCCCTGGAGCCTGCCTGCACCCCTACCTCACCCCAGCATCCCTCAGCCACTGTCCCATGCCACATCTGCAGAGCCCTGCCCAGCATTGGCCCTTTTATCCCCTTCCTAGCAGAATTTCTGTTCTCTTTAGAGTCAGTTGCCTTCCCTGTCCTGTGTGTTTTGGCTCAGAAACATTCTGCTTCTTCAAAGCTTTGCAACAACAAGGATTTGACAATCTGTTGGTGTTAAGCCAGGTTTATATCAAAGCACAGCAGTGAAGTAATATCACATATAGTGGCTGTGGGACTGATTTTTCCTTTCAGAGGTGTGGTTGATTTGCCATCTTCCCCAAACATATGTAAGATCTTCACAGAACAGCATTACAGAAGGGGAAGAGTTTTATTGCTGTCCAGTTCTTGAGCCAAAACAGCATATCAGACCAGAGGAAGCATACCCTGTGTCATATACAAACCAGTGGGACGTAAAAAAAATGGGCAAACAAAGAATTCATACTAAAATATATTTCTACTGAATATATATTCTGATATCTGAAAAATATTTGTATATCATACATTAATATTGTAACATGGGAAATGTTACATCTCTACTGTTTGTTTCTGGTTACTGTTGGAAAATTAATGGTTTTCTGGAGCAAATAAATCACCACTTAGCAGCTGTTACTGGCAGGACAGAAAGTAAAACACACATATGCTGTGCACAATATTTGTCTCCTTTTCTGTCTTATGAGTGTGAATGAAATAAAGTCCTGGTAGGTGTTTCCAGCCAGCATTAAGCTGCTCTTTGTTAGTCTCCAAACAGGATAAATACATAAAGATCAGCTGTAGTTTGTTTTCTTTAGTGCCCAGCTCTGGTTCATTCCACAAACTGAAGTCATATGCACCTGGCCAGATTCAGACACATGAACAGTTTTCTTGAAGCATGTTTCACTAAGAAGGGTCTGGATGAGTGCCTGGGATATAGCCTAAAGCTGGCAGAGCCTTGTCATTGAAAAGTAAGGCATTTTCTTCCTCTCCTGAACTCTCAGTCGGAATTAATTTGTTGTCTGGTAGTCATCTCTGCTCAGCGAGGAAGGGTCACGTGTGCACCAGTGAAGTTTGCCACTTGGTACCCAAAAGCAGTAGTCATTCACTGCTTTCATTGGTGCTCATTAAGGCTCTGACAGTGTTAAAACCTACACAGTAAGTTAGGATTTGTAGCCTCTCTTACCAAAGACAGGAAAAAAAAATAGTTATCTAATGAACAACTCCCAGGATTCTCTATTATGTCTCTGAGCTGAATGGTATATGTCCCTGGCTCTAGGTGGTCGTCTGAGGAACTGTGTGGGGCTGTGTAGCCCTGATGTGGCCAGAAGGAATTTGATGTCAGCTCTCATTGCCTGATCTGCCCATGGTGTGCCTGCACAAGATTGCAGGATGTGTAAGGGCTGCCTTACTATGACCTTAGGCAGCAGGGCTGGAAGGACTCAGGAAGGACATCTTGCAAGGCTGAGGTACAGTGGTACTTCTCAGATATCAATTGAGATGTCAAATCTATTTTTTGTTCATGCATATTAAAAAACATGGTCCTGGACTGTATCAGTGTATTTCTTTCAATAGAAGTTTACATGCTTAAACCAAAAGGAAACCTGTTTGTTTATTAAGTTCTGTCAGCTTTTGTTAGCTCTCTTTTCTTCATGCCCTTCGGTTTCCTTGCATAAACCAGCTAACACAATCCTTTTTTCTTTTATTTAGCTAGCTGTGCTTTTGTAGTCCTTGAGACTTTGAAAAGCCTCTGTGTCTAACCTCTTCCTTTCATAAGAAAGTGCCTCTGCCACTTACAGACTTCTGTGGCCATTCATGGTGAAGTTTTCATAAAGTTCCCTTTCCTTTTTCTCTGTCTCCCCTGTAGCTGCAATACCTTAGATAAGGTACTCAGAATGCTTGCTCTTCAAGGGAGAGCAGGGCACTGCCTTGTGAGTTTTATAGAATTAATATGCTGCCTGAGGGGAAATCAAGCCCTTGACTTATCTGAGCAACCCTGTGCTTTCTGACTGCCAGAAAGGTGGTAGCCTCTACAGCTGCTCTTCCCTGGGTTTCTTACAAGCCTGCTGAGGAGTCATAAATCCGGATTTAAAAAAAAAAAGACACGGAGAGATTTGTTCCAGTGTCATCACTGATATCTTCATTTAAGCTCATGCAACCATTTAAAACTGCTAAAAGTTTAAAACCATCAGTATGCCATGTTTTGTTTGGTTATGGTTTTTTGGGACTTTTGGCGGTGTTTTGGTGGGTTGGGGGTTTTTCTTTTTGCTTTTTTTGGGGGGGGGAGTTTTTTGTTGTTGTTTTGATTTTTTTTGTTGGTTTTTTGTTTGGATTGGTTTGGTTTTGGGGGTTTTGGGTTTTTTTTTTAATTTGATGACTACAGGAAAGGCAACTTCATTTGTTGAACAACTACCTCCTGCTGTTTCACTTTGGTGAATTTAGGATGTCTTTCTTATCACTCATAGTCTGCATAGGATTCGTTTCCCTTCACTTGCAATGTTTGAAACTTGCATGTCCAAGACTACTTTGGACTCCTTTTATAGTCAAAAGACCAAAAGAGGTGCCTTCAAAAGGTGATTTGTCTGGTCTTTCTTGGGCAAAGACCTTGGAAGAGGAACCGCTTGCAGAAAGTGGCTGATTCTTTCCATGGACTGTGAGCAGACCAGAGAGTGACTGGCCATGACCAGAGGTGTCCAGTTTCTAAAAACTTTAATTTAGATGGATAGCATCCACCTATTCCCTAGGTATCATACAAAAAAGTGCTACACACACCTTCTCTGTGGTTTTATCTCAGTGTCACTGCATTTTTGTCTTTGCATATATAGCTTTGTGAAAGTAGACTCATAGTTTCTCACCAAGGCACAAACCTTGTATTTGTCCTAATATTCTCCTACCACCTTAAATTCACGTCAAAATCACAATGTAGCAGGCTCTACATACCTTTTGCTCTATAATTTCTATAATATCCTTGTGAAGTTGCTATTATAATATCCTCTTGAAATTGCTGTTATCCTGCTTTATGCAATTAAAGCTGCATAAAGTCACTTCAGAGCATTCTCATCACTTATCATCTTGGATACATCAGCTGTTACCATGTCTTATTTAAAAAAAAAGCAGAAAGCATCAGTACAACTGTGATTCAGATTCATTGCAAATACAAAACTAAAGGCTCTTCTCCCTTTTATTTTCCTATCATATATTTCCTATCCTGTGGAATATTCTAGTTTATATATGGTAATGCTCATCCTAATTCCCCAAGCCACATTCAGAATAGCAAACAAGGCATTGTGCGTCAGTGGTGGAAAGTCATATTTTGTCCTCCTTGTTAATACTCAAAGCAGCAAAAATATTATCCTGATTTTTCAGCTCAGTTCCAGCAGTCTAAATATGTTCCCATTGTTCTCAAAATCTTCATATGGATAGTATTTCTTCATGATAACATTTATTTATCAAAGTTTATGCTGCTTTGACTTCTTATAAAATAACAGCAAAGATAAATGAATCGATTGACCCCAAGAGCAGTTTATTTATCCCTTTAGTCACACTTCAGTGGCAAAATCAATACTCTTCTGAAATATCTGATATTACAGTGGTTCCAGTAAATACTGACATTCCTGAGCTATGTGAAGGGGGAACAAAAATTTATTATCAATGTAGATTTTTAGTACCTTTATTGATTTTTCTGGGGATGCTTGAATTTTTATTTATCTGTTGCTAAGTAAGTGACCTTTGTTTCAAAAAAAACCCAAAACCCGCAAAGCAAAACCAAAAAGCCTTAAGTTTAAATGCTGTAAAAAGCAAAAGGGGAAAAAACCACACATCTAACACTGTCAGTGACAACAATCTTTGCAGAAGAATGTATCTGGTTTTAAATGATGCATAGCACATCAGTGTGTGTTCTTTTTCATGCCATCTCTGCATTTGAAAGAGCATAACATGTAATTTTTTTTTACATTGATACTGTTGACATCCACTTTGTTTGGCAGCAAAGATGTTTCTGAGGCATGCATTACTACCAATTATTTTGATACAAGGCTGAAAGAGATGAGTGACCTGAAGGAAAATAAAATAGTACACAACAGGTTACATATTTCAACCAATAAATAGATCTAATGCCTGTAAGCATTAACAGGAATTATGCACACATATGGAAGAAAATTTTCTCTCTGTTACCCTGGAAGCTTTTAAAATATAAAAACTGGATGAAAAAGGTAAGATTTGAGGGAGTTCCTGAGGGCAGTGTGGGGTTTCCAGTCTGGGGAATCTCACTGAAACAGTCTTTGGACAGTATAGCAGAGAACAACTCATTTTCTCAGTTGTGCTAAACGAGAGGAACCCACTGTATCAGAATTTGGAAGAGAGGTTTAACTAAACCAATCTAATGTTTGGGACAGACATGGTTGGGAAAGCCTAAGTTTAGCAGTCACCAAGAAGTGCAGGTTCATCCTAGGTGGACACAATGGATCAGGAGAAGGCCATCAGGGGTCTCTGCCAGCCTTGCCATACCATGCTTACGGGCTCTGAGTTGTGGCATAGTTGTCCCAAGATTTATCAAAGATAAACTAACAGACACTACAGAGCTTTGAAGATTCCATGTGACTCTGCTGTCCCTTCTGAGCATAAGGAGGATAAGTGGAATGAAGCGAATAAGTGGAAAAATCAAGGTATGAATCAGCTTTCCCACTGCTTTGTGTCCTGGCCAAATGCTGAATATCACCCATGTTATTTGCCTGGGCAGAAGAATTTGAATGTAAATTTGAAATGCATATAGTGGGGGTGCCTGCAGCTGCATGTTTATATAAAAGAGCAAAGCTCCTTAGGGAAGTTATCTCGGAAGAAGAATGACTTTTCCAGTAGCAGAATATTTGAGACCTGAAAAAAATTTGTAGAAACTGGCAAAAAAGCAAGACATAGTTTGAAGTTTGAAAAGTTACTATTTCTTGCCAGTTCCTTTTCTTGCTGGGATAAATGTGCTTATTTCTGAACTGCTTTATGTTCTTGAAGCCACATCTAGATTTAAATCTTGAACATTCTTCACCAAAATTCATCAAAAAAATAACTGATAGTGACTTCTTTAACTTGGTTGACATTCCTTCAGCTGTCAGTCACTCTTCAATCCTCATACAAGTCTGTCCTGGTTTCCATTCAGAAACACAATCTGCCACCAGCAAGAACTAATGGTATCTGTTTATGGTTCCTTGATAGAAGTGTAGTTCTCTCTAACACTCCTGTTAAGAGGAAAAATGGAAAGGCTCAGTGGTCCTGTACATATTTGGGATGGAGGCCAAAAGGTGTGGAAACCCAGCTTAAGGTTGGTAGGTACCGTGGTGAGTCTCAGTAAAGCAGAGGTCTTCTGTGAATAAAACTCTCTCCAAGGGCTTTTCACTGTTTCCTGGTACTGAAGTGTTCAGCAAGCCCATTTAATATTTAAAAAACCCTCAACATTTTCTATGGTTTTTTTTCATTCCTTTCCAGCTACATCCCTTGATAATCATCAAATCATCCAGAGAGAACTATCTCACTGAACATTTCCTCCTCCTTAAGACCTGCCAAAAGATTAATTTTCTCCACAGAAGGAGAATTCCATAGCTTCATTCCATCTATGTAAACCAGGAAATCACTTTCCTTCAAAAGACAGTGTAATTAAAATGCATTTTCAGAATTTGTATGAAAACCAGAAAAGTTTTAAGTAAAAGTTCTGATCCAGATGAAAACTAAAATACCTGTGTGGTTTTAAACTTAGTCATTGCATAAACTTCGTGTAGATGACAGGTTAATCCTGACCTTCACTTCTTTGCATAGTCAGCAATATGTAATATTGAAACCAAGAAAAGCCCCCCAAAACATCAGCCTATTTCAAGTTGTAAAGCTAGAAGAGAACTGCCTTACTGAAGAAAGATCTGGGAGCAGATAACTTTCCAGAAGTTTCAAAAACATTGTGACAGTGATTGTAATGCCCTGGAGCTATAAACAAGAGAATACATGAGGCCAGCCTACAAGTATTTTTATGCCGAATCTAATATTGAGAAAAAACTTGCCAGAGGACAAAAGAGAGAAAATAGACTGAAAAATGTTCAGAATGGCTGTTACATGGTGGAGATTTTCTCTCCAAATGTTGCATTACTCTTTCCCAGAGGCCTTTCCTGCTGTGCTGCTCTGCCAAAGAACTGATACGTTCTGTCTTATTTGCTTGTCTTATATCTCTAATTTCATAGTTACAAATCTGCTGAGAATCAAGTATATTTTGAAATTTTTAAATAAAGTACCACCAGAAATTACTGCATACACTGCAGATCTAGAGTAAATTTTCTGATAGGAATATTTCTCACAGTTTCTCTTAAGTCTTGTTTCACAAAGTACATGCCTACAGACTGAGTATTGATTGCTTAATTCCCCAAAACAAAAGAAAAATCTATTTACCAATGGATTCAAAATTGGCTGAAATTTTATAACATGGTGCTATTTATAAATGAATGGATTTCTCTACTTTCATTTAAAATCAGGGTGTCTGACCAAGCAGAACCACATCATAATTAGTAACTGTAAAGACTACTCGGTTTTACTTTGAAATAGCCCTGGACACAAAATGGTTTTGAAGCTGGCTGAGTGAAGAATGGTCCTCCTGCAGTTTAGTGTGTCAGGTGCTGAAAGGTTGTACTAGACCATGTTGTTGTGTGTGCAATTCTCCATTAAATATAGGCAACAAAAGGATGTTAGCAGATGTACGGGGAGCGAGACTTAGAAGTCTCTGCTGCTTTTCATTTCTAGCCCGCTCCCTCTGTGGCAAGTGCCAGCATATGTGTTTGGAGCACCAGCAAGGGTTCCTGCCATATGCCAGTCCATTTCAGTGGTTTTGCCTGTATGTGTTTGCATATGTATTCATATGCATATATGCATACAGGTGCAAATGACATAAGGTCAGTGTTCTGTGCCAGATACTGAAAGCAGTCAGCATGGAGGAGGGGGAGAATCATAACTTTGACTGCTTTGAACTGAAATTAAATGTGAAAATGAGTAGTTACTTGAAATGGATTTGTCAAAATAGCCAAAGGGAGTTTGGACCTCATCACTTGTATGTGAATGGCTTATGAACAACTAAATCCCTGGACTCCTTGAAAATCCCAAATCTAAAGCATATTTTTTAGAGCTAGAAACAAGACTCAGTGCCACTGACATACTTCTGAGAAATTGGCATCATGAACCTTCAATCTGATTAGTTACACAGGTACTTGTGAAATTGCTTTATACCAAAGCCTTAAAAAATTTGCAGGATATATTCCAATGCTCAGAGAAATCATCACTGTAAGAAATACATGGTGCCAACAGGAAAAAACAAGTCAATATTCCCCTGCCTTCATATCTAGCCAATCTGCCTATCCAAGTATTTTCTGTAAATTTAGTATAAATTTAAAAGGTTTAATGGCATGCAGTTGTATCATCATTTTTAAGGCAGCCAAATTAATTCTTTCATGCAGTGCTTGAACTTAATGGAGATTGACTGTCCTGTTTTCCTGTTGTAATGATGTGTACCAAGTCGAAAATGAAGATGTTGGAGGATAAAAAATAGTGCTGTGACTGCTATTGATTAGCTGTCTTGTTTGCTTCATTGTTCAGGCTCTGTTGGCCTCTTGGGCAGAAGGACACCCAAGTATAACATCCCTGACATTTTCCTGAAAAGATGCATGCCTTAAAAGTGACAGCCTTACTTAAAAAATACAGTTTTGATGTATAAATGCAGTAGTTTTACCTGAAAGGATTCTGATGGATTAGAGCAGACAAAAAGAAAGATTTCTGAAACATACCTCAGGTCAGCCTTGTATTGAGAATAGATTTAATAGCAAGTGTCTTACATGATGATGACACTTCTAGTGTCTCTGCATTTCCGTGTATGTGGGAATGAGCAAGAAAAGCGGAGTTTATCTTCAAAGACAGAGCGATTAGGTTATTCTGACTAATGTGCTCGTTTCATTAAACGCTTTGAGTGGTCATGAATTCCAGAAGACTTGACTGTGTGCACTGAAGAAGAAAAGTGGCCCTTGAACTGGCACATAATTTTATCAAAAATACTGCCTGTATTTTTAAAAGTCTCTGTATAGATTGTTTTTTACAGCCTTCAGGCAGTGGGCTATTTGATAGCATTTTGTTTATTTTCTTGCCTGTTTTTAATGCGAAATATTTAGCACAAGAGTCACATAATTAAATTTGTAAAAACAATTACTGTTAATTGCATACATATGAATTGAAAGCCACATGAGTGTGTATATTCAGATATGGCTCTCGCTTATACAGAAAAACAACTCATAATTTACTTAACTCTCTGTCAAGGTATTTAAAGGAGTCAAGTACACTAAGTGATTTCATGCATCACCTTTAATGAAATGCACGAACATATGAGCATGGCTGCAGGACTGGGTTGCAGCCAAAGTTAGAAATGCCTCTGCTTTTATCAGTGTTATGTTACAAAGGGCCAGATTCTGCCACATGTACTGTCATGTCTGGGAGAAAACGGATTTTCCCAGTGAATGACCTGTTGCTCAACAGGGTTGGATATATTAGACTCAGTTTGCTAATGGCTCTGTGGCAAAACCATGCTTTTTATTAAATCATGTAACTGCTTTTCAAAAACCTGGGCAGTCAGGCAGTAAGTGGAAATCAGCCAGGAAAAAAATGAGGTTTCTAATGTGCTTCAGCTGGAGGTATTGCAGCACCAATCTGACTCTTCCCTTCCTCTCATCCTGTGCATCTGAGGGCAAGCCAGGGTACTGCTTCTCTTTGTTTCATGCTTTATGAGTGTCCTGCCTTCACAGAGCACATCCTAGCCTTGCCAGTTTCTTGGCTTGGTGTGTCTCATCTCCTGGTTCATGGCAAGGTATTTTCATTCTGCTATTGCAAATCCCCCTCACAAAGACCATCAGCAACCTCAGCCCACTTCTAATCTGCCAGATCAAAGTTACGTTTCTTCTTTTCCCCCTCACAGCCACTGAGAAGCTTGTTCCTGTCCTCTTCTTGACTTGTCCCTGGTGTGCTGAGTTCTCTGCTCCAGTGGGAACACTGTGTCTCCTGCCCTTCTACCTGTCACTGTGGACAATAGAGTTCTGATGAAACGACCCTCAAGGTCACACCTCCTTCCTTATTCAGGATCTCAGGAATTCATCTAGCCTGCAGCATCCCCTGAAGATGTTTATTTATTTAAAGTAAACTTTAGAAAGGCTGACAAATCCAAGTCAGTCCCCAGCCCACTCAGTCCTCTGGTATGTTTTGTTCCTCTCTGTGCATGGTGTTCCTTGAGTCCATTTTAATGCCAAAATAGTTTGGGGACAGAACCTGCTTCTTGCCTTCTGCTTACTTCACTGTTTTGAACAAAATTACTTGAAAATGAAGTCCTCAGAACTAAAGTAGCAGCTTAATTTTGGCAATGGCAATCTTAATGACAATCTTAATTTTCTTCCCATGTACTGTAATTTGATGTTTCATTATATGGTCATGAACTATTTCTCAAATAATACAACTTTTTTTTTGCTGAACTAAGAATCATTATACACATATTTGCAGTATCTTACAATCATTACCATGCACATATGCATTTATACAATTACTCCACATAGGAAAAATCTTCAATAAAGTGTCAATGCAGTGAAAATGGCGTGTATAGATAGAAAGCATATTAAAATTATTTTAAGGAATATATTATCAGGTATAATTTATTGCTGAATTAGTTACATGCATGTTACTTGAAGCAGAGTCCATGTTTCTAATTCTATGAGCACTCATTTCAAAACATGCAAGTACAGGATGGAAGAGTGAGGAGAGTACAATGTCAGCAGGAGAGTACAGTGTCAGCTGTGGTAAGGAAAAAAGGGTAATCTGACATATTTAATGTTCATTTGCATCCTTCAGCACTCTCCAAATCTATTTCTTCTTCAGCATTCACATTTTACGCATTCCTGATGGGTTTTGTTTCTAACTCCTTTGTGCTCCACAAGAATATTCGGAGGAGGTTTATGACTTCCGGGACAGCAAAAGCTGCTAAACACACTATATAAAGGATTTTTTTCTTTCACTCATTCTCTTTTCTGACCAATTCCCTTTATAATAGTCATTTTTGGAGTCTGTACAGTCTAGAAAACCCTCGGGTGAAATGGAGAAGCCATAGCTAATCCTGCCAGAATCAGACTTCCTAACAATTCCCAAGTAACAAGCAGCAGCAAATGAAACCAGCCAAGGGAACAGGACACATGAGCTCAGGGAAGATGGGAGCATTTACCACAGATAAGCTTAATTCTTCTGCTTCCTTTGTGTTTTGGTCTATTTCACTTCCATCATTGTTGTCAACATTGTAATCATTGAGAACAAGGTGAATCCTGCGTAAGTCCACTCTTTATCAGGACCATACCTGGGCTAAAATACACTTATTTTAGGGTGTGTTTTAAATGGCTGCAGGTGCCAAAGAAGAGCAGAGGTTGTGAGTTCTGCATGGCACCAATGTCTAACTTTCATGTGGCCTCTCCATCTGCTGCAGGAAGTATTGAGGCTTCAGTGATACTAAAGAAAGCCAGGATCTTTGGGATCAAGCCTCAAGGACAGATCCGTTCTATTAACTTTTCCTTTTCTGCTATTTCTGTTAGATTTTAAAAATCAAATGAGCACTGATTAAAAAAAAATTTAAAAGCCATCAAAAAACCTGCATCCTATTCTTTTCTAAGTATGCCATTAAAATTGTGGTATTATGGATGAACTTATAATACCATAATGAAATGCTCTATTTTCTGACTGATAGAGAGTCAGACTAAAGAGTTTTCATTTTTTAATTTGCTCTTTTCTGGCTCCTCAGGTGTACTAAAGTCTAACAGGAAGATTTTTCTGGAGTCTTTGTAGCTTTGTGCTTCATTTTTGGACAGCTGGCAGGAAATACACTAATTTGATGCAGTACATAGCATCCAAGGATCTGTGTTTTGACAGTAGCATAAAAAAGTAGGTAATAAGAGGTACTTAAATACATCAGTGTCCATGAAAAGGATAATAGGTAAAAATACAGGTAGTGTACCTAGGTTTATCACATGCACAAGGATGTGAAAGGCAGGCTTTTCATCTAGCAGGTACTCTTGAGTTTGAAGATTAGTTGAACGAAGTATAAACTCAGAGGGCTGCTGCATCGTGCAACTCTTTGCGACATGTTGAGTATGTTTGAAGTATCTTCAAATATATTTTCAGCTTCAGCAGCTTATTCTGCAGGCATAAAGTCTTTACTTAATTTGTAAATTACTGTCTTCATTTATAAATTACTATACTGTATGCATTTATTTTAATCAATCACTGCAGTTGTGAATGCCAGTCTGATTTCTGAATCAGCACTCAAAGATAAATGATAGAAGGTTTATTAAGCTCTTTCAGCTAGGGTTCATGGTGCTTAATTTTCTTAAGTGATAATATTTCATGCCATAATACTGATCTTTTTTTATTCTTCTTTCTGCTTAGTGGAGTTTAACCTAATTACATGTATGGTCTCTTTAACAGTTGCAGTATGGAGCCTTCACTGAACTTTCATAAATCACCATTTTAACTTTTTCAGAAGAAACCCTTCAAAAGGTCACCTGCCATCAAAGATACTCTAGCTAAAAGTTGTAACACTTAACCCCATCTCTAAGCTCTCTTAACTCAATTACGCCAATGCATCACTCATCTCTCTTTGGGTTTTCAATAAAAGGAGTTTTGGTATAGGGCCATTTTTTGGATCCATGGCAGCAAGACACCATACATGTCCTTACCTCATTCACAGCTGGATGGTTTCATTGCAACCCCTGGTGTCTCGCTCCAACATTTTGACCTCATAAAAGCATAATGTCACTGAATGCTGAGATTTTATGTCATTTATTCTGAAGATTGTGGGGTTTAAATCTTACATATGCGATTTAATAACAGCATTCTTGTCATCAGGCAAACTTTGCTCTCTCTGTTAATATTTTCATCTTCATTTTGTACACACAGAAACATATATACACCCAAATTAAGCTGAAGATGATTTTCAGAAGCATTAGAGGAAAGGAAAGAGAAGGGAAGAGGCAGAGAACAAGATAGCTGAAGACTAATCATACCAAAACCAGACATGCTTTTGCTGTGTTTTTTTCCATTCCTGTTATATTTTTGTTTGGACTGGCTCCAGAGAAGCCCTGTTCCTTGTCGCTCTTGTTGTGTGTGTGCTCATGCATAAATTCAGGTCAAGTATGAAACCTCTTTTCTGCATTCCTGGTAAGAATGTGTAATGTCCTTATCAACAGATAACAAGAAATCTGAACTCATTTAGCTCATGACCCTGGATTCTTTTTTTTTTTCTGCCATTAGCAAAAATACAGTGTTTGCTTAGTTGTTAATGTATTCAGTTCAGTAAATTAGAGCTGCTTGAAATTTCTACTAATCCTTTTCTATTGAGGGTTTCCCTGTACTAAGTGACGCTGAATAAAACAAAAACCACATGCATGCACAGGTTTCTGAGATTTTCTGGATCAAATATAATTTAAGGAGCACAGCATTTTTAAATGAGGTGGTGTGGTTTTTTGGGGTTTTTTTTTTGGTTGGTTTTTTTTAGTTTTGTTTTAATTACTGTACCAAAAACGTCAATGAATAAACAGTGTTTACTGAAAATACGCTTTGCTTGAACTTGGTCATTAAAGCATACAAGGGCTGAGGGGTTATTTTGCAATGAAAGAATGCACCAGTATATAAGGATAAAAGTAGAAAAAAATGTTTAACACACAGCACAAAGATGTTTTTGAATGAATCAGTCTTTGCTATTTAATTTACATTTTGAGGGCTCATTAGGATGATGAATGACACTGCTGGAGAATAAAACATACTTCCTGAACAAAAGAAAATCTCTGTAGCCTAATAACATTTTATGCCAGCACTTACATTTGTCAGAAGTGGATGCTATTTATCCCTATGATTATTTAAAAATCATTTTTATTGTCCTTTGTGCTGCGTCCTCTTCTGGGAATTTTAATTCTGAGTTTGACACCTACTTATTAACTTCCATGAAGTATGGAGTACAAAGGCTTATACTATATAAATGATTCTAACCAGCCATGTTTATATTGCCTGTAGCTGTATACAAATTAGCTGAGTTTGGATTCATTCTCTTAGAAATGGAAAAAAAATTTGAGTTGTGTAACCTTTACCACCTCAGCAAAGTAAATGTGGATTGAGCATGGCTGACCTGGACTTACCAGAGTATGGCAGTGAGTCAGAAGAGCAAAGAGGAGAAATTTATGGCATTAATGCCATGAATTAAGACTCTCTGAGTTGAGAACACTCTATTTCATTACTTCTCCTTCCTCCTCTGGATGGATGAGGGTGAAATAAGAATGCTAATGTTTGAAACTTCAAGCCCCATCCACTCCTTAATCAGTAAATAATTACTTGCTGTCTTGTCTTTTGTGCTTGTACATGCCTATACTCTAGTCAAAGATATGCAAGTACCAGAAAACAGACTATCTCTGGAAAAATGTCAAAACATTTTGGTAAATTATACACTATAATAATAATAATTGTATTTTTATTGTTTGTCTCAGAAGACCCGCTGCTTTTGTATTAAATATTAGATTTTAGACCCCTACTGGGTACAAACCATCCTTTCACCTACATTCCCTCTTCCACTTTCCTTGTAGTAGATCTGCTCAGGAGCAGTGATATTTGACCTTAAGAGGGAAGCAAGTCAAAGATTTAGTTTGCCTTGCTGGGGGAGTGCACTTGTTACTCAGTTAAATTTTTGTGAGGGCATGTAAAACAAGATGACATGCAGATTTGTTTGGTCATTATGACAGGACATGGGAGTGTTTAATCATGTTTTCCTTCCCCTTTCCAAAGCCATCCTCTATGCCTTTCAAGAGGTCCAGCTGACACTAAAGTAGATATCAGTGTTCAAGAAAAAGTATTTTCTTACATATAAATCCACAGCATTTCATACTGATTTTTGAGGTGGTGCTAATCATGTGGAACATGAGATCCCAAATTTAACTATCTTTTTTATTTCTGAAGAAATTGCTCATCAGCCATCAATATAATCCATAGATTTTAGCTGCTTCATATTTTGTGGGTAAATAAATTATGGGAACATTTTGTAACACCATGTTCAGGCATTACAAGACTGTCTGTAGGTAATGGGTGAGCAGACAGAGACACTGGGCTACTTTTCCTCCCCAAATGTGGTAGAGGTATTTCTGGGCATCAATGGCAGACTGCTGTTTGGAAAGCTCCTACAGAGTTCTTGCAAACCTCCTGCCCTTGACTGGGCCCAGTTGCTGTGAGTGAAAACCCTGGGAATACTGCTCCAGCATGAACTGTGCCCTGACTCCCATCTTGTGAAGGACTCAGCCTGAGAAAGCTTTATGTCTGCAGGCTTGATTTTGAAAAGCTGAGATCTTGTGGACAGGCCTCGTGTTTGTTTTCAGAATATCCACTGTAGATTTTTAAGAGTGAGTGTGTGGGTGTGCGTGTGTGTGTGTTAGAGTTTGTTAGGACTGCCCTTGTTACACTTGGTGCTGTAATTTTCCCAGGAATTACATTCTGCCTACCTAAAATGCTTCCAACTCTTTATGCTGCACAATGTACTCTTCATTGTCCTTTCTGAAAATATACAGTGTTGCCCATATAGAACTGTAGCCATATTTGTGTTTTTAAAGTTATATATATCAATACATACCTAGATTGTGAAGTGCTATATAAGTCTTTGTGGTAATGCACATGCATGCAAAATACAGATTATTGCAGACTATTTTCAATCAAGATGCCTGTTTAACATTTTTGTTGGTGACATGGACACTGGGATTGAGGGTACCCTCACCAAGCTGTGTGCTGGCAGCAATGTGCTGAAGGGAAAGGATACCATTGAAAAGGACCTTGACAGGCTTGAGAGGTGTGCCTGTGCAAACTTGGGTCAGGGCAATCCCAAGCACAACTACAGGTGGAGGGATTAATGGATTGACAGCAGCCCTGAGGAGAACGACTTGGGGGTGTTGGTTGGCAAGAAGTTCAACATGACCCAACAATGTGAACTGGCAACCTGGAAAGCCAATTGTATCCTGGGCTGCATCCAAAGCAGCGTGGGCAGCAGGGTGAGGGAGGGGTTTCTGCCCCTTTACTCCACTCTGGTGAGACCCCACCTGCAGTGCTGCATCCACCTCTGGGGTCCCCAGCACAGGAAGGACACAGGCCTTTTGGAGCAAGTCCAGAGGAGGACCATGATGATCAAAGGGCTGGCTGTGATTCTGTGACTTAATCTTTTCCATCTGATCTAATAGCAGGATATACCACTTTCAAAAGTCGCATCTTTTGTGTTGGTAGCTTTGATTGAGTTCTAATGAGACACAATGGTTGACTTTGGGTAGGTTCACATGGCAGTCTCTGCTGTGGTTAGTCCTTGTACAGGCTGAGGTCTGATGCACAGGTGGGCACAGATGAAGAGCTTCTGTCTCTGCTGTAGAGATCCATCAACTGTTTATGCAAATTGCCAAAATCAGTGCTAGTTTATTTTAATATGCTAGACAGTAAACTGTGGCAATTCAGCAGCTGCTATGCAAGCAGGGACCTCTGACAGAGTATCAGTACAGAGAGATAAGAATGGAAATGTAAGCTTGGCTTCTGTCTCATTTTTGCAGGTTTTTTCTTCTTTAGCTTAGAGGTACAGTTATTCTGGGTAGCAAATTAAGCGATATCACACCTTTTCAAAGGCAGTGGTTTGATTTTGCAATTATTTTCTAGGAATGAGCAATCCCATTGTATCTTGAATTTATATATAGGTGCTGTCAACGAGGCAGGTGGGGCAGTGAGTCAGGGGTAGCTGTCACCCCACAGAGCCCAAGACCTGTGAGGGTGATCTGTGCAGATGAGCTGCTGTGTCTATAGAGTCCCCATGAATAAAGTGATACAGGTATTCAGCCCATAAATGTTGACTGTTTTCCCAACTGCAGGGATTTAAAATCCCATTGTGTTTCTAGCATAAATGTGTATAAAATTTATATTAGGCAGGAGCTGCTCTTTAGTGGGGATTTTCCCAATAACCCCCTAAGGCAGAGGCAACAGTGACCAGCCAGTTCTTGACTGCCAGGTCTGCGCCTTCCCCTGCACAGACACAGTTAAAAGTCTTTGCCTCCAACCCTTTTAGAGTATCTTGTTTCATAGTTGTATTTCTCCAGCAGAAAAAGAATAATGAAAAAGAGAGGGTCTTGCCAGGAACATTTTATTCTGTTCCTCACAAAATACCTGTTGCTGCAAATGGTGCAGGACAATCCATGTTTTGGAGTGGCTTCCCCATCTTCTACCTGCCTTAATATATAACTGGGCTACAAGGGACTTGGAGTGACATCTGCACACAAAACATTCAGGAAATGCTACTGGAAGTATGACTGGGAAAAGGGAGCCAGAAAGCTTAAGGAAGCCTTTTGAATATATGTAGCCTTTTGCATCTTCATTTTTGTCTGGTGTTATTGCCTGATGTCCTTCTGTTGCAATATGGGCACATAAATAAAAATCAGGGCCCAAGTGTAGTTTTGCCTTTCTCTCCTCTCCAAGAAGAACCAGGACCTGAAACTCCAAACCCTTCAATAAATAGTTAATTCTCAGGAGAATGAGCCACTCATCATTCCCTTCATAAACAAACAAATAAATAAAAGATACAAGGATCTGATCTGCTTAATACGCGCTCTCTGAAAAAAACAGAGTGCAGACTAAATATAGTAATCTGATGATTACAAATTATTCAGTCTTATAAACAAAGCATGACAATTGATGACAATGTGGTATCATATATCATAAATGCAGAGCTTCCTCTCTCATCCACAACAAATAATTTGGAGTATTTCAAACCCATAACAAATATATTTAATGTAGTTCACTGTAAAACAATGTGTGTTTCTCTGTTTCTAATGCTATATTCAAAAGCCGGCCAAGAGCTTTTTGTGTTTTATTCATTATATTCATTTATGCTGCCAATTCTACTTACTATTCTAGTATTCTGATTTGAAAAATCAAAATTTAATGTATTTCAAGCAACACTTAAAGCGTGTGTGTCTTCAGACTATAGGAGATGGTTTATAAAGTGAATTATGAGACCATAATACAATTCCTGAGTTTCAGATAGATTTTTATCTTGCTAGTTATAGTATTGATCCCAACCCTTACATTCTATTGGTAGCCTTCTATGTGAGGCAAATCAGCTGCCATTGTTACCAATGCTGAAAATCTCCCTGAGTAACCCAGGATAGGTTTATTACATAGGAAGCTTTGATTCTCAGGACTCAACTAAGATATTCAAAGTTCTTATAAAGGTGTCTTAGAGACTGTGATACAAATTCAGATGTCTGCTGTCAAACGACTCCTATTCAGCAAAGCCCTATGAGCCACCTTTGAAAGTGAAACAGCAAGATGACACCATTCATAGCTTGGCTTTTGGAGAGGTCTTTGTGCTCCCCTGCCTTTCGGTACCTGACAACTCGTTCCAGGCCCTATCAAAGTTGCATAACAGAATTTGTAAAAAGCTGCACAGAAGGGTTTAATGTGTTGAGAACAAATAACTTCTTTGTTGATATCCACTGCCAGATCAAAGAGACTGAGGGTAATAGGCCCAGGACTGCATTACCTTCAGTTGCACTGGGGAACAAAAGAATAAAATACAACAGCAAAAGGCGGCAGAGAACAATAAAAAAGGGAAAATACAAACAAGTTTAAAGGATTCAACACCCTGAAACATGAATAAAAACCACAGAAATAAATTCCTCAAGATCACATAACAAAAGGGAAGCATGTGGCTTCTCAGCTCAAAGGTTTTCCAACTGCACTCCTGTTTTCTGTATGTGTTGTTATAATTCAGGGTGCCACAAGACCTGCCATTTTCAACAGGGACAGAGAGCTGGCTCTGCTGCTCAAAAATACAGATTTGTTGTACTTGACCTAGATGAAAATGTCTGTAAGCAGTATTAGGAATTTTCTCTCCATTTAGCTTCCATTTAAAATAAAATGGGGCTACAATGAACACTTCTTTCTCCAGAGACAAAATAACCTGTTTTTAAGTAGAGGATTGTTTAGAAAAAAAAAGAAAGTGGAAACCAAACCAAAACCTAAGGGCAACATAACCTTTCTGTGAAAACTTGCAAACCCCTTTAAGACATGGTGATCCTTTAGCTGTGTGGGAGAGCTCAGTGCTAGCAGGTGGGAAATGTCTGCTTGCTAGAAGGACAAGCATACTTTTCCAAAGACAGAAAATCTGGGAAAACTGAGGCCAGTTTTTCTTTCTACTTTCTTTCTGTATTTCACTGTTACTTGTAACAGTGACAGCAGAAAGAAAATCAGAAAGCATTGTGACGTTCAGATGCAACATCCCCTTTAAAAGCAGATAACTTGAGAGTATATGAAAAGAAAAGTGAAAGCCAAAAGAAAAAGCACTAGGATCATTTAAAGCCAAACTTTTGTCCTCCAAGACCGAAGGACCAGTGTGGCTTCCATCAAAAAATGTTACCAAGTACTATACAACTATTCGGGAACTACCTGCAACCCTTCCCCAAACCTGGTCCTGGTCCTTGTGATTACCCAAAAAGCCGGGTGCTGTCATGGAGCCCACAAGAAAGCAGGGATGAGCACTGGGAAGCTGCCACTCCGTGGGACAGATGGTTTTACAGGTGTGGAGATATCTTCACTCTGGAGGAAGTGAATAGGATAGTGCATATAGCCAGGCATAGGATAGTGCCTGGATCCTGCCTAGCTCCCAACAAAGAGCACTGATATGGGCCTGCAATGAATCAGTGGTGAAAAATTTTTTTCAGTGGGATTTGGGAAAGAGAAGGCAGGAAAAATAAGGAAGGTATTTCTCTATTCTGCAACTTTACAGATTTGCTGGAATTATTGATTCCCATATTAAGGCTACTGTTGATAAGATTTGGGCACTTGTTTGGTTAGTTTGGGCATTTCCAGGAAACTTTTGCAGAGTTTTTTTGTGTGGCGTGTACATACATACATGCGTGTGTATGTGTTCCTTGGTATACATATTTATACCTGGATGTGTACATGGTGTCATGTACATTCTTAACTGGAAGGAAGTTACATCTGTGAGCTCTAAGACATCCAGCCCTGACATTTTAGTTGAAATTTTATGTGTCATATTAACTGCAATACCTTCATAAAGTACTGGTTTCAGTAGTTTTGCAGTGAATGTCTTCTCATCAGTCTGTCAGTGACCACAGTATGGCTGGATTTTTCTTTTGACTTTCAGGAATGCTGAAAGCACAATAAAACTCTGCTGAGGTTTTCACTGCAGCTTGAAGATTTTTCCAGTTTATCAGCTTCTGTGCAGATTTTGAAAGAATCCACCTGAGCTAACCAGAGGCATCAATGGATTGGTTTAAAATTGCAGATGCATACAATTGTTTTTCTTCATTGATAATTCTTTGTGTTTTCAATAGCATATTATAACCCTCTTGGGCAAATAAGTGTCCAGGTCATAATTGCCATGACCAGAAAATGTTTTTTGCTTTCTTAGCAATGAGACTGAGCTATCATTCTCAAAAACATGTAACGCTCTCTTCCTTACACATAATAGACTCTTTTTAAAGCTCCCAATTCTGATCCATATAGTTGCAGCTGTATTCTATGCAAGTCAGCGAAGGCAGTGTAATATAAGTGTTCTAAATCACAATCCAAAAAGGAAAGGAAATATGCATCACCTATGCCCAGGCAAGGTAGAAAAATGGTCTAGCTCTGGATTTGCAAATAGGTTATTTGACTCTGCTGGCTTTATCACCAGATGCTCACTGGTCAGACTTGCACAGTCCAGGGTTCTTGATGCTTGTTGCCCTCACAGTAGCAGTTACAGTGAAAGGCTGAGATTTATTTTCCTAGGGAGGAGACACTGTCAAAGCCAAAATTGTCAGATGTTATTGACATCCTAAGACTAGCAAAAGCTGTTAGCAGAAAACCTCTGGTCTCCAGATCATGCTGGTTTTTACCTGTTGAGTTTAGATCAGGCCTCAGTCTCTAAAACTGAGGAGGCTGCTATCAGCATTAGGGATTAATGAGAGGTTGTTTCTTCCCAGGAAAGTTTTTCATTTCTGTGTGTTATGGGAAATAATCCAGCCTTACCTTCTGGATATACAGGCTGCTGCTCAGTGTTTCAGGCTTTTGGCTGCTGCTGGGAGATCCTGTAATCCTCTTTGAGCCCTCTGTGAATGCCCATGGTTTTCATCTTTGAAGTAGGTATTGGGTAGAGTGACATCCCTGTTACCCATCATGACAGAAAACACCCTTGTGTCCTTTGTCCTGTCCTCAGCTTTGTTAACAGGATGGTCATCCAGATTTTTGGTAGCATTTCAGTGTTAATATCTTTCCTTTAGACTTTGTAGAGATGTTGTTTGGATGAGGATTTTTGTTAATATTGAATTTCTTGCGTGAGGTTTCATTTCTTACTGCCTCCACCACTGCCCAAAGGGCAGATCTTTTTCCCCCATGCAGTGTTTCCTAAATGGATGTAAATAGGCTTTAAGGAACACCTGGTAGATGTTACTCTTTCCATCAGCACTCGTACAGGGGCTTTCTTCCATCAGGGGCCTTTTGTGGGAAAGATTTCTCCAGAGCTGTGTACTGTAAAACCTATCTGTAAGAGATTTAACCCTTTCCGCGCAACAGTTTGTAATCACATAACCTTTAGCTCAGTGGGAATGAATACCAATTATCATTTATAAACAGTTCCTCTCATTATGCGCCTATTTATGGCATCTTTTATAGCTTGCTAATTACAAGCACACAAAACAGAAATGTTTGGAGTTAAATAATGTAAACAGGGATGTAATTGATTTTCATGTTGAATAGTTTTTATTGATTTATCGTTAATTAACACTTCTAAAGGATCTCTTGGCAAAGTAATCCATTTAATTTATTGAGTGTTATACTAGCTGATGCTAAATTCATGTTAAAATTCACAAAAATAGCAACAGTGCCATAATACCTGTTTTTCCAACTGTTGCTGTTATTTATACAGATGTTATATATTCTCCCCAAACAAACACAGACAATATATTAAATGCAATCGATCAGGCTCAGTCCAGGTCCAAGCCGACAAATGCCCACATCACTAAAAGCATCACATTCCAGTTGACACTAATTGGCCATCTGTGCAGCAAGGAGGACAGGCATCCAGTGATGATGGGGAGAAAAGCTGATCTCTGTCGGTCTCAGGGCAGGGTCCTTGGGTGGGCTGTTGGAGGACTGCACAGGCTGAAGGAAGGAACCTGTGACTTGATTAAAAATCCTTTTGTATTGCAAAACCAAAAGACTCTGGTGTCCATAATGGAAACTTTCTGACAAATAGGCCACTGTGTCAAGCAGCAATCACTTTTGATATGTTTTGGGCATGCATATAGTGCTGCAGAAAATGTAGTATGCTGAAGACTTTTCCAGAGGTCCTCAGGGGCTTTTTCCAGTTTTTTGGTGGGAAGCAGGGATGGTAGAGTCCATTCAGGGGGGTTTTGACAGCACTTTCATGTTTGTTAGTTACCTTCCTCTCCTGCTGACTTTTCTGAAAGTACAAGTCACTTACTCAGCACCTGCCCAGGATCAAGCATCTAGCAAGGAGTAAAATTGCAAGTTGCAATCTTCATTATCACCAGCCCTTTATATTTTTCGAATGGGTAGTAAGAAAGTGTAATCACATCAGGCCCTGTTTTTTCATTAGTGAAGAAAAACATTAATATACTGTGACATGGTATTGATTTGATACAATCAATCTTTCCCAATAACAATAAAACCTTTATATTTTATTAATAGAACAATGCAGTTCATCTCCATTACAGCTTCACTTTATTGTTCTGGGTCACGGTGTAATTCTGGCATGTTTGGAATTTTATTTTTATTAATATAATGTAAAAGCCTGTAAAATCACTCCACTGATCTGCCAGTAGGTTTCATTTGAGGCTCACAAGCATCTTTTGCTAGATGAAATGTTACCGGTGCAGCCCCAGTCATTGATTGTTCAGTGACCCTTAGGGGTGGAGAGAGTGGGGAGGGTTAAGAAGGGTTCTTGGCCTTTAATTGTCTTGATTTTTTTTTGTGGTGTGGACACTGAGACTTGGACTCAGACCATCTCATCAGTTTGATGACCTCTTAACACATGGCTGGACCCAGCCCTTCTAAATCCCCTCCCAACTGGGCTGTAGGAGTCTAAGCTCTGCTGCAGGTCCCAGCAGCCATCCAGATGGCCTCCCTTCAGCATCATTTCACTTTCTGGCCCTGGCTTTTCAACACTTACTTTCAGGCCAGACGAGATGTCTCAAGCTCTGGGACAGGCCATGGGCACGTATTGGAGGAGTTACATAATTTTCCTACTCTTTTAAAAACAGTACAATATGGTGAATAGCTTTACTTACACATCCACAGTACCTCCATCTTCACCTAGACGCCAACCTGAACCTCAGTCTGCATATACGGCCAGCCCAACCTAAGGCTTGTGATACTTTGGATTATGGCTCTATGAACTCCTCTCCAGTCTTTCCTCTGGAGGGTCTTGCTCTCCAGAAGCTGCTGTTCTGCCTCCGTTGTGGGGGAGCTGCTGAGCACACTGCTCTGAGTGTCATTCATTAAGAGCAAAATGGGCTCTTGCTTCTATTTCCTAGTGTGCACTGCAGGTCTATTGGATCATTTGGCATTTCTCTCTATCTACAGATATTTTGGATTCATCTTTGATTAGCCAGAACATATTCCTGTTTCTAGTACAAGACTGGGGGGTCATGATATTCCAGTTGCAGTGATGCTCCCAATTAGTACAGTCAGATATTTCATTAAAGCAAAGCTGGATGACTTTCATCACTTGCTCTTCTTTTTTTTTTTTTTTTTCTTGAAATAAAATATTTTTTAAACCTACTCCCCTTTTGAACCAAGTACAGTGTTGCAAGATCCCTTGGTAGGAAAAATAATCCCCATTAAAATGTGATGGCTCCATTTCAAAAGAGATGGGTTTATTAAAGGTAACAGTTTATTAACAGTGACTGTGAAATAGACGGATTTAATGACTTTAATTAGTGCAATACTTTCTGACACAGACCTTGAGGAGAATTTAGCTCTTCTTTCCCATCTCCCTCCTGCACTTCTCTGTGTCTAAAGAACTGTCAGCAATTCCTCATAGTAAAAGTGAAACAGCTCCCACTCACAGCAATGCAGAGCACAGGAGAAAACTACTGTGTCAATAGACCGTGGCCACTGGCACACCAATTAGTGGTAAGGCATAGCATGAGTGCAAAGTAAAGCTTTCAAATATCAGGAATAGAAAATCAAGCTTCCTGAGCCATCTTTTTATGTCTCGTTCCTTGATGTAACCCTACACAGCTCAGCCCTGCTTGCCTGCATCCGCAGGGAGAGATCAGGAGTCTTCTTCACCAGAGGCACAAGCATTACTAATGCCATCTGGTGCAATGAGGGTGACTACAGTGTGCCATGGCTCCCTGAAGTCTATCCCTCCAAAGGTAGGTGGAAACATTGCTGGTAGGTCTCACATCACCCATCAAGATCATAGTTAGAGAGGGAGGGGAAAAAAAAAGATAAATATCATTTTTAATTCTGTTCTGGTTTTTCCTACTCAATCCTTTCTCTATGGGATGTCCCAGGTTATCAGAACTGAAAATGTCTTCATCCATGTTGATTTTGACCAAGTCCATTTTCATTCTTGTTTGAAGAAAATGTTTCTTTAAAGTAAAAAATTCCCAAATTTGGAGAGAAACATTCGATATTTTGGTTTAATTACTTCTTGATTTAGGCCATATCTTATTCTATGATTACAGATTATATTTATATTTCTTAAAATTCATCATTGAAGTATTTTGACCTGATGAAATTTTGATTTCTCAACTGAATTGAAGAATGCTTCTTAAAATTTAATTTTTAAGGGGATGATGTGACATAATTGAATTCAGAATGGGAGCATAGCCAAACAGATAAAATCAATAAGTAGGTAGCCTGCCCCCAGGCCCCCATTCAGAATGAAAACATTACAAAAAGTGGGTATTTCCTGAGGGGCAAAAAAGTAACTTTTTAACTAGGTTGAGGTCTAATCTTTTTACCAGCCCACCTTTCCCGAGGTTCAAAGTACTGCTTTTTCTCTCCACAGCCATGTGGGTTCAGCACAACCACTCCATAAACAACATTTTGGGGGATGTAACACACATAAGGAAGTCAGTAACAAGTTAAGCCCTGAATGTCTAAAAACCCTTCCTGGGCATCTGCAAATGATACCTCCCCAAAATTCCTTTCCGCAGCCTGGCTATATTTCTACAGAACCCTCAGAAATCACATCTCCAATCTCAGGCATGAAACCCTGTTAAATTCCAGCAAATTCCACAACTTGAATGTGTTAAGATCTCTTTAGAGAAATGATTGAAGGGAAACTTTGAGAGTAATGGTTCTCCTGAACCCAAAAGGCAGAAGCCACACTTACGGATAAGTGAAAAGATAAGGAGTTTACTTCTTCATACTGGATATTCCTTTCTAGCAACTGGATTGCATAGAAAATGTTGTACATATGCATGTGCATGTGTGTGTGTTGCCTGGCAAAGCAGCATTTCTAATATGCTTTCTGGTCAAGGTCCATCAATGTGGGAATTTTCCTCCCCTTTTATCCTATTTTGTTTCATCGTGGATTTAGGTTAATGCCTACCAACATTCAGTGCCTGAAGCTTCCCTTTTGGCCCCAGGGGAAATCCTGCAGCCTCACAGTGAGCAGTGCTGTGCCATGCCTGTGCAGCATGGGGCAGACGTGGGGTGGCCACTGTCATGCTGCTGGCTGGAGGTAACACAACCAGCCTGGCTCCCACTGAGGGGAAGAGGATGATTATGTACCTGAGACTTCTGGAGATCATACTCATGCCTAATTGATACTGGAGACAAAAATCCAATAACTTCTGAACACTTTGTAAAGACACCTAGCACAGTCCAAATAATGACAGCACCAAAAGCTTGCACCATAAAAATCTCTTGGGCTAAAATGGAAATTGATACTTGCAGAAGAATTTTTTTCTTTCCTCAACATAAAGATTTGAAAGGAGGGGAAAGTGTCACAAGATAGGCAATTCCTTTCAGAGAGGTTTCTTTATATATCTCCATGTGAAAGCTCTTGGTAAGGGAAGAAAAAATAAAGCAATGCTCTGAAATAAAATTTGCACAGAGGTAGCTTTTTTTGAAATGACATCTCGTTTCCCAAGATTTCGGTGTAGCCTTTAGTCAGCCTTGTTTCTTACAGTTCTCTGTGCTTTGCATGGTAATTAGCTGCTCGTGTTATCAGCATCACGGCACTCCCGGCTATTTCTCCAGCAGGCACCGCCGTTATCCTGGGCGGCAGCTCCCGCATCCTCTGCCAGACCGCGCTCAGCCGCCCGCCTGTGCAGATGTTCGGCGTTCTGCAGGCTCTGCAGCCTGAGTGACAAAGGTGATGGCCACAGCATTTTTCGGGGAAGGGGCTGAGCCCACCTTCCCTGTCAGCTCCCCAAGACTTGCCAGCATCTCGCTGATGGTCCTCTGGAGGTTCAGTGAGGCAAGTTTGTTATGACAGATCGCAAAACAGAGAGGGAGACAAACGAGACGGGTTCGTCAGTGTTAGAACAAACACAGGGGAGCAGCGCCTCGCCTCAGTTTGCAACAGCAGCCTCAAAATCTTTATCTGGTTTTAATTTAACTTAAAAAAAAACAATTAAAACATTTATTGCACACGTGGCCTGGGGCTATTGAGAGGGTGAAGGGACTGCTTTGCAGAGCCTGCCAGCACTGCCGACATCAGCCCTACGCAGGAGCTGCGTCACACAGCCGGCACCAACGCAATAGTGCTCGGATGGGGACATCCACCGAAGCAAACAGCGTGTCAAGGGCTCCGTGCTCTTTGTTCCGTGCAGCTAATGCAACACCTTCTTTTAATTCAGATTTCAAGAAATATTTACCAGCTTTTAGACATTTATATTTTTAAATTAAAATATGTCCACGAAGTTAAATTCAGTTTGCCGAATTCCATGGCAGCACATGTTCCTCTGTAATGTATGTCAGTGTTAGATGTTCTAGAAAGTTTGATATCAACAGTAATGTTAAGTTCTTTGCAAGTATTCAAAACAAAAATAAATTAGGAAATTTGTATTTGGCACTCAGAAGATGAAAAACAAATAAGAAAATATAGAAATTGAGTTATAGAACTGATAAAATATATCAGTTTTACATAGCTTGTCTTTGGTTTTGTGTTTCCAGCTTATTTTTCACCCTTTGAAAGGCTGCATGATGATATTGAGAGAGAGATGTGAAAAGGTTTTACTTCCTGCCCAGAGAGATTATGGGCTAGAAAAAAAAAAGCTAAAGTTTTGGTTCTGGGGTAATAGAAAGCAAAATTTCTTGATGATGAATATTTGCAGATTTATTTCACTACACTTCTAGAAGAGTTATTTAATTTTGCAACAGACGCTTGTCTGAAATAGCCGGTTGCCAAATCCACATTCAGTATTTTTATACTCACAGAGAAAGAGAGACCATAATTTTATCATATGTTCAATGTATTCTATACAGCATAAGATCATATGGTCATCTCATCCCTTCTTCTGTAAGATGTCAATAGACTGGAACAGAGAACTTAAGGATGGCAGTAATTTTGATGCCTTGTAAACAAGGCACTCATGATGAGGGCTTTATACTCTCCACTGTTGTTAGTGTGATAACAAGTGAACAGACTGGGGCTTGAAGAAGGAAGGGGAAAAATACATGGAAACACACAGAGAAGAGAGAAATAGCAATCATCTAATATTATTTTTAAAATTATTAAATATACAGAGATTGCTGTTTCTCTCCATCTTACTGGGTTCACTAGCAACACGAACGCTTGTCCTCCTGCTTCTGTGACAGGAATATCGCACATGGTGCTGTGCAGCTCCTCAGGGGCAGGACTGAGGTCAGAACAAGGCTATCTGCTCAGGGCAGCAGCTTCTCTTCAGCATCCATATATCAGATATGAGTAATTCTCCAAAAGCTGACTTCACCACATGTTTAGTACCTTTGGCTTTGTAATCAGCGGTGTAGCTTGTAGTGAGCTGTAAAGCTGATGGACTGTGTTTCACCAAGAAGAGTTAATGTGATTCATTTGTTTAACAATCAAGGGCCATACTCAGCAAAGATGTAACAGGAGTGCAGACAATAAAGCACTTATGACTTTATATGAACTGGCATTAAATAACAGCCTCAAAAAATTAGAAAACATAAATTGTTCTTTTGCATATACATGGCTGTTGTTCTCCTGACCTTGGTTACAGCTTGTGAGCTTTAGGCAGCTGAAGATCCAGACCTCCTCAGTCCCTCAGCTCAGACTGGGGAGCGGTGGTAAAAGTGTCCAGGACTTGCACAAATTGGTCAGTGCAACCATTTGGCTTTAGCAGGCACGGAGATAGCCATTTTTGAAAATGCTTCATGATTTTTTGGGTGCACAAATACAGATGTAGTGAAGAAGTCTGATTTCCAGATGAGAAGAGCTCAGCAGTTTGGAAAAACAAATTGCTTTGATATATCTTCAGGTGCACACCTCAGAATTCAGACCATCCAGGTGTTTTTTAAAAATGAGAGGAGAAGACCAAGCTCACCTCCCTGCTTGTTCTTTGGGTACAGTAATTATCAGATGGGTTTTTTTGTATCCCGCTCTCCCACATGAGAAGACCTCAAGTCCCAGTCCCCAGCTTCCTGAGGTAGTTCTGTTCTGGAGAAAGAAGAAAGCCTTTCTTTGGGGGATTGTCAGGGTGTATGGTGTCTGAAGGAAATTCCCAGACAGATGGCTGGATGCAGCAGCCACCTGTATCTTGTGGAGAGCTGTAGGAGATGGGCCCCACCTTGGCATCAGTACCTCCATCCAAGTGTGCCCTCTCTTCCCAGTTGTGCTGGGCAGAGGGCAGGCAGGAGGTGGGGGGTATAAGTGTGTATCTCATGCTGCCTCATCCTTGCTGGCAGAAGTTTGGGTCCCAATGAACACCCAGGCTGAGCATGTAGGTGAGGCACCGTCTGGATGGTTCCTGCGGGGGAATAGCTGCCCTGTCAAACCTCTGATTTCCCCTCTCCAGAATGCCTCTGGAGTGAGTCATACTGCTTGGGAGAGTAGAATTCTTCTGCACCCTCTGTCCCACAATGTATGGGTCAGCTTAGAGTCGGCATTTTAGGAAATACAGTTTCTCAGGGCTGCTGTGCCCATGCTCAGTGTTGCTGCCTGTGTTGCAATCTCTGCATCTCTCCCCATGGCAGCACTGGGGCCTCTACCCTATACATCAGGCTTTGCACAGACAGTGTCACTGCGGAGCTTTGCTGCACAGAGGATGTGGAGAGATGTTATTCATTTAATATAAATAAATGCACATTGGATCCATGTGCATGCAATAAATCCTTTGCTTCTGCTTACTCATATGCAGTAGAGCCAAAACTGCAAGAACTGCACCCAAAAGAGGCGTGAAGAAGACCTGTGAATTTATATAAATATGTTGCAATCATATGTAAACACCGTAAATACTGCATCTTCCTGTGGTGCTGATGTGGAGTAATTTGAGGATTTTAAGCAGTGCAACTTTTCAGATGCTGGAAAGACTTGGCCTCATTTTGAAGCTGTAATAGAGGTCGGAATATATTTCATGTGACAGCCATGTCCTCAGACCTATTTGTTATTTCTTTTTAAAACATAAACAAACTGTCTTCTCATTTTGTTTACAGGACAGTGGAACAGGAGATAACAGCTGCATTGAAGAAATATTGCGGGTAGGAATCCTGAAAAACCATTTCTTTTCAGTCCCATTTTGTTTACTCTGAAAAGACAAGATAATAATGAGAATATTGCAATTACTGCTAAGATTTTCCTCTTTTAGATTGTCGTCTTTCTAAGGAAAAAGTAGGCAAAATTATTTCTCATGAAAAATAATTGAAAAATCTGTGAGAACAACCTTTCAAAGCCTGTGGATTTCACTGCTACTTTATGCCAGTACAGCTGACCTTCATGCATGGAGAAGCAGATAATGGCATAAATTATAAACTGAAATGTACAATGATGTTTCAGGTTTACAAACCATGCAAAGTGCATGTTTCCATTAATCATGACTGTCAAAAATCTTAATTTTGAAGGGAGGTCTAGGAAGGTCATTTTCCACCTGGATTTAATTATGTAATGTCATTACTTTCATTATGTTCATTATATAATGACAATATGCAAAATCTGTAGTTATTTCCATATTTCATTATTATTTCTTTTATCATAGTAATTTCTAGTTTGTTTTCATGGAGCAAATTAAGACACATCCAGACAGATCTTGGCTTGAATCAACTTGGATATTGATTATTTTCTGTGGCAGAAAAATTTATAAACAGTGAAACTTTTCCATAATATTTTAACTTGTGGTTATTTTGGTTCTTTTTCAAAAATGATAATTCAGTAGTTCACAATGCTTAAAAATCTGATGTAATAGTGATTAGAACACAAAGCAAGGTAGATAGAATGATAAAACCTCCGTATTACTGTATGTGTTTCTACCTCTTGGATATCCCACCACACAAATATTTCTGATGATTTATAAGCTACAGGGCTATAAATATTTGGTTTGGAGGTTAGCAGTGCATTAAGCCTGTTGTTTCTAGAGGCATTTCTCCATTCTCCCTCAATACGTTAAATGCAGCTTTTAATTCTTAAACGGGACAAAGAGTTTATCAAAGGGTGATGATGATGTATTGCTTATGACTTCACTGGCAGAGCTTTTACTTAGCTAACATTTACAAAGTAGGCTTTGTTAGGACTTAGGTGAGTATTCAACAAGCCTTACTCCCTGCTCGTTTGTTGCAAATTAATAGCAGATATCATGAATTCATAATGTAGTGTGAGGCTCAGGTTCTCCTTTTTATGCAAGGCTTTTAAAATGAACAGTCAGGGAAGCTGGTCTTCCTCCTTTAGGTTCTGTAGTTTGGCTCATGCAATTAAGCAAAAATGTAGAAGAGGCACAATTCATTCCACACAGAGGAAGATGGTATGTAAGAGACCCCATCTGAGAAGAAAAATGTGCTGTATGGCTAGAAATAGTAAGGTACAGCTCCAAAACAATGAATACAGCTGCTGCTCTCTCTTTTTTTTTCCTTTGGAATGTTCCTCCAGAAATACTTCTGTATGGGTAGCCTCCCCAGTCTGCCCATCTTTCACATCTGCAAACCTGGGCATCACTGTCTGTTCTGAACTTCCCTTCTGTCTCTGTGTCTAAGATTACACGTAAATCTTCAGAAATACTCTACAGTATTTCTGACTGAAGCACTTTATTCTCCAGGGTGTAAGTCTTCGGTCCAAAATTCTCATTACACATGCTGATTGCTGCTACATCCTTTCCTAGTTTTTGACAAATGCAATGTTACCCACCTCCATTCATGCTGCTGCGCAGATCATTTTCCCAGCTTGACATATTGCCCAGAGGCATTTGTCTTCACATCTCACCATTGTCATCTCCTTCTCTATCATATCAAGTACAGTTATTTGTCTCTGATTTTAAGGCCTCCAGTCCATGCTAACATATTACATCCCACTTTATTTCACCTGGTGATGTCAAAATGTTGCTAAGTTTTACATCAATTAATTTCTGCCATGCTTTCCATCAGATCTGGGAAGAGCCTCGAAAACTTTCCCAATCAGCTCCATAGCTACCTCCCAATCCTCTCTTAAGAGACTCCGTTTTTTCCCAAGGATGGTGGAAAACCAGAGGTCAGGGGTCTACCCCTGTTTCTCATGCTTGAACATTTTTGTCCCAATTGTTTCTTGTAGTACTCAGATATATCCATCTGCTCTTTTTTGTACTGAAAAGTGGATTTTCTATGTCAAAGCATAGAAAACATTACAAAAGCAGTGCTTAGGTACTCGCATAATACAAATCCAGATCTGCAGTTGTTGTTGTCACTGATAATTATTGAAAACAGCAACAGTAATTATGTGCTTTTGCTGCTCACTTTGTAATTTGCTGGCATCTAGACATTTCCATCCCTCCCCGTGCCCTCTTTTTGTCCCGAGCAGATCCATGAAGTTGTAACACAGATTTTCTACTTTTATGAAGCAGACTGTTTATAAGGAATGCCATTTCCGTGTTTTTGTTGGAGGTGCTATTCACATCATAAAGCCAAAGTTTAGCTTCTTTTCAAACACAATATATGAAGTTGCTATACAGGTGCCCAAAGGCAGACAGTGAAAAGCCACAGCAGCTGCAGTGTTTGTGTTCCCCTCAGAAAAGATGGCTGGCCTGCTGGAATGTGTTTGTGATGGGAAGGGCCATTCCTACTGCATGGAGCATCAGCAAAAGGAAGAAGATACTTAACATTCATCCTTCTAATGAATATTTACCCTTTTTCACCTATCTCTGGCGCAACACAAAGCAGAAAGCATCCTCTCTTTCTAGGTGATGTGTTCCCTGCACAAGTCAGGCTGTGGCTTTTCCATGAAACTGGTACTTCCATGGCATGTCCATGTTCCCTCAGTCAAGACTGAGGGCAATAGTAAGTATGCCCCAGGTCTGCTCCATCTGCTTCCCTGTGTTCCCTTCTCCCAACAGGTGAGAGAAGGCAGGTTTTTGCATGGATCTTGTCACCCTCTGGTTCCAGGATGTGGCCATGGCCAGAGCTAACACCTGGACTTGGGCTACAAAATCAATTTAGGCGTGGCTTTAAAAACACCAAATCTGATTTTGCACTAACTGTGACAAGAATTTTTAGGTTTTTTATTGTCTGCTGCAGCACGGGTTGCCACAGCTTAAGTCTAGCCTTTTTTGATGTTTTTTTACCAAATGTATCAAAGCTCTATGGACTTTGTAAACTGACAGATCCTTCTGCACAAAACTGCAGCTTCCAGAGAATGCCCCCGAATACTGAGACACAGAACCTCTTGCAGTCCTGAAGGAGGTTGATTAACAAGACAGTAACCCTGTCGAGATTGGAGCTGTTGTAAGGTCTCCTGTAGAGTTTATAATCACTACAGGAATCCTGAACCTCATCTAACCCCATGCACTAATTTATAGCAACTTCTTCAAAGTTCACTGACTTCTCTGTCCAGCTGCAGGCACACACTTTGAGGATAGAGAAACTTCTATGTAAATAACTCCAGTAAGACCAAGTTACAGATGTAATGTAAAAACATGAGAGAAAAGCCTCATTACTTGCTAGTAGACTTAATAGGCAATTCCTTGTAAGCTCTGCATTGTTCGTGGGGGACGTGATAGAAAACTTTGAAGACTACACAAGTACCCTTTGTTCCAGTGTGTATGGAGCAGTTGCTGTGTGAGTTCCTGAGACATTGCCAAAGCCAACCTATTCACTTCCTTGCTAAAACACAGGCTTGCCAAGCAAGATTATTTCAGTTCTGGGGTCCCCAGCACAGAAAGGACATCAACCTATTGGAGCAAGTCCAGAGGAGGCCACCAAGTTGATTTGAGGGAAGGAGCACCTCTCCTGTGAGTAAAGGCTGAGACAACTGGGATTGCTGAGCCTGGAAAAGAGAAGGCTTAGGGCTGACCTAATGACAGCCTTCCAATACCTAAAGGAAACCTACAAGAAAGAGGGAGAAAGACTTTTCATGAGCACATGTAATGACAGGACAAGGGGGAATGGACTCAAACTAAAAGAGAGTGGGTTTAGATCAGATACTAGGAAGAAATTCTTTACTGTGAGGGTGGTGAGGCACTGAAACAGGTTGCCCAGAGAAGCTGAGGATGCCCCATCCCTGGAGGTGTTTAAGGCCAGGTTGAATGGGGCCTTGAGCAACCGGGTCTCGTGGAAGGTGTCCCTACCCTTGACAGGAGGGTTGGAACTAGAAGACCTGGAAGGCCCCTTCTAACCCAAACCATTCTATGATGATTCTATGATAGTAATTTTGGCTGATTTCTATTTGACTTTATTAGTGTGTGGAACTGTGTATTTTGTTATGACTGTTGGGGTTTAAAGTAAACATTTATTTTACTGTAGTACTTTCAAAGAATGGGAGCAACAAGAGTCCTGCCTCTCCACTAAGTTAACTGTTGCAACCAATATAGGATGCACTCTGAGAGTATTTGCTATGGATTTAAGAAGTAAGGGAGTGTGTTGAGTGCAGGCAGTTCTTGATTTGTAAGGTAAGTGGAGATTGATCCGGCTATTCTTACAGTCTTAGCTGTGTTTTCCTAGAGCTCTGGTAGCTTTTTTGGAAGAAAACCCACAGGCAAGCTGAGCTTTTGATTATTGAAGAGGTTCCTTGTGAATTCCCTGGATTTTTTTGTGTTGACACGAGTGGTGTCATTGAACTGGGTAGAGAGAGGCATAGTTTGAGTGGCCTGCAAACAGTGTTTGGCTGCAGAACTCAAAGACAGCGGGAAGCTGGTGGAGCAACAGGAATGCAGAGAAAGGGCTGGAGAAAAACTGAGCACAGCCAGTTAACACAGAAAAAGCCACTTCCTTTGAAATGGCATGGAGCAGTGGGGAGACAGAGTGGGGTCTGCAGTGGAGGACAGGTAGGTTCTTTCAGGGAAGACAGAAAAAGCCATTGGGAGGCAGTGAAAGGACATGGACTCAAGCTGTGAACATCCACCCCAGTGAAGGTCAACTCTCCCTGGTGCCATGATAAGCACCCACAGATGCCCTTGAAGTAGGTTGTGATTCTTCATGGCCACAGGACATCCACTTACGAAAATGACATTTTAAGTGTGATGGTTTTGATAAGTGATTTACTTGACTCTCTACCCTGTGAATCTAATCATAGTCTATAAAGCACTGCACTACTTATTTGAGCAACATAAAAAAAATAATGCAAACAGAATCTAATTCTGTATTTTTTCCCTTCCCCACTTGGGATACCTTGGCTCATTAGCAGTCTTGCTAATTCTTTAGCAGAAAGCATTAAGGATCGACCCATCAAATATTCAGGGCCTTTTTTCAAACCTGAACAGCCATAGGTGCCATGAGATCAGCTGCACTCCATCAACTGATTGAATTAAAACAAGAGCAGAGGTAAATTAGAAACTGTCTGCACAAGACAAATCCTGTGAAAACATGAAATTCTACCAAACAAACTGTCACTGTGAATAAGCATCACAGTCAGCGGAGCACGTGTCAATACTCAGAGGGGAGAAAAATCAGTTTCTTAGAGGTAGGTTGTTAGTTCAACAACTGTGAACTGCTGCCTTGTAAATGTTAATGACTGTAAGATCCCACTGGCTCTAGTTAAGCTCCTGGTGGAGTTGGACATGTGAAGAATTACAGAACACAAATATGGTAATCAGCAGTATATTTCTAAACACTCCTGTTGCTTTCCAAAGCAGAGGGAAAGCCCTACAGGTGGAATGAGACCCACTTTGCTGCACAGCACTCGTGCAATAGCTGCCTCTGCACTAGCAGAGCATTACTTTGCAGTCTCACTCTGGGAAGAAATTGCTGGGCAACATTAAGAGGGAGGTGAGAATGCCAGCCTCAGACCAACACCTTCATGGAGAAATTCAGGTTAGCTGTTGTGACTGAACCTGGTGGGAAACTCCTGGAAAAGTTTCCAGAGGAATACATCAACTTCAAGCAAAAGAGATATGGTCGAGGAGAGAGATGGTACGGAGACTTATAAGCAGCCCCAGTTTGCAGACACTTGATTAGTCTCATTGAATACAGAAGTACTCCAAAGTGTCAGATCACATTAAATAATATATCAGATGCATAAAATATCATATTTTTTTCATTTCAGTCTTTCAGAATAACTTCCACAGCACAGCTTTGCTTTTAGTATCCTAAATTTCAGAGCAATTAAAGCATTATTTTGGCTGATGTATACTGTTCATTGCATTTCTTCAGTATTATTATTTTTGTCTTTCTTACTCAAATAAATGAAAAAATTATACATACCCAAAATGTTTGGAAAATCTACCATTTTGCTCAAGGCACTAAATCCCAGAAACATTAAGACATATTTTGAGCCATTTAATGCAAGCTGCAGTACTCACCTATTAACACTGCCCTTTTCACCACACCTACTCATTTGTACATTGCCTTTTCTGAGCAGTCACTGTAGCTTTGTCAGCTTTCCTCCAGCCTGCCTGGGTACTGCTAGTGGTATGGATAGCACCACCGTAGAGCTTCAGCAAGCTCTGCCAAGAGCTTCTCCAGCTTCTCAGTGAGAATTAGCAGTCCATACAGTACCTTGTGCTGTTAGAGCAAAATCAGCAGCAGTACCAGAGCTAATGATATTTTGGCTTTGTGCTGCAGTGATTACAGAGAGCCATACCTGTGTACACCACCATCCCCTTGACTCTTCACACCATGACAACTTTCACGACACACTCTCTGTATGTGGTGCCTTGGACTCTCTCTGTGTTTCTGGTGAAGCCAGGGTCTCTCCATTACCTCTTTCTCCATCCAAAAGGCTGGAGGGACATTGCTTTCTTTTCACACATTTTGTCCCTTTTTGTGCTTTCTCAGACCATCGGAGTCCCTCTCCAGGTGATCTGTTACTTATTGTTAGCTCATCTGAACAGACCCTGCTCCTGGTTTGGCCATCATGCATGGCACATCCTTTTTTATTGCCCACATTGTGGTTTTCAGCTGTCAATAAACCTTCACAGCCAACATGTTAAACCTAGACATGTAAATAATGCTTTCCTGGCTCTTAACAGATAGAATCTGAGGTGCAGAACACCATGTAAAATGGCATAAAATGCTACACTAACAGTGGTAATGTCAAATAACCATAAATTAGTTGTACATCAGCTGTCCTCCTGAATTGTCACTCTTGGATTTTTGCTGCTTCCACTGTTTTGTAGAAAATACTGTCTCAGAGGAATCTGAGGTTTGAAGTACGTTGTATATTTAAAACTTGAACATAGTAAATCTTGATGTCAGTTAATAAATACCATCTTAAAAAGGCAAAAACTAGCTAGAAACTTATACGTGGGACTATAACTTAGAACTAACACCACTCAAACATAATCTTTCACTCTTCCAGGTGCCAGTGCAGGATGTGGAGGCACACTCTGTGCTGTTAGCCACCCATGTGCTGGGCACTGACATTTTCAAACACAGCAAAACCTGGTCTTTTTTGAACTGAATAGTGTGCTACAAACAAAAGAGACCCATATTCCTTTTAGAACTCAAGTAGCTGGTGTGCAAAGGCTTTGTGTTACGGAAAGCCAGGTATAAAAATGAAACACTACAGTGCTAATTTGGTGGAATTAATTTTAAAAATTGCTGTTTTGTAGCAACTGTATATACCCTGTTATTTGACAAAGCAAGAGAGAATCCAGAATGAATTATCCAGCCTCTCTGCTTTACAAAAATAATACAGTAAAATACTTTCTAATTTTTCCCTCTATTTAGAGTGTTTCACAAAGCTGGGAAAAAAAGCACAATAACCATCTTGTTTCAATACTGAGAAATGATTCCTTGTTATTAAGGGCAAAGGGCCAGATAGCTCCTCATTTTGTATAGCCCTGCCACAGCTCCTCGGAGGCCAACAAAATTAATACCAAAATAATACCAAAAAAGATCTGTATTATCAGTCCTAACAAAAGAAGAATAAAATTTGGGCAATAGCAGGTATCTGCACTGCTGGGAGCCTGGGGCTTGAGCCTTCAGCTGCCATCTTTAGAGAAAAACCTACTTTCTACCCCCTTGGCAAGACTGACACAAAACAAATTGAAACCACAAGGAGGTGTGACTTGAGATGACAGAGCCTTCAGTAAACCCTATGGTAACAATGGTTTCCTCCTTGATTAAACAGGCATTAAGGAACCAGACTGACCAGAGAATGCACCTAGATGCTATTAAATTGTCTGTTTTCCATCCAAAGCAGCAATCCCATTTTCTTTGCCATGTTTCCAGGGATGGCTATAGAGTAATGGAGGGAGAGGCAGAGGACTCCCCATACTCCATGTATTTTGGGCTGCAGAGTGCAGTTGTGGCTGCAGAGCCAGGCAGTCATTGCCCTGCAATCCCTGTCACCTACAGACACAGCTCTGGTTTGCCCTGTGAGCCTGCAGGGTGACAGACCTACTGACATCCCTACCTCATGTCTCTGAAAACCTGCATTAGTTTGAGGTGTGGGTTTCAGTGGCCAGCACTGCACATGTACTTTGGCCATGCACCTTTTCCTGTCTCCTACACTAATATATTCAGTAGACATTCTCTTATATCTAGGAAATTCCTCTGTGGTGCCTGATTTTCCACAACTGGAGATGATCAGCGGGAACTCTCCCACCACTGTCACATGTTGGTCTGACCCAGGATGCATGAGCTCTGTTTATGTCTGAGAGACGCAGCTTTCCTCATTTGGGAGCTGAGACAAATATTCTTTTGTTAATCTTATTTAATCAACACATGAGTTAGCCGTTAGCCTCACTTGGCAGAAAGTCTTTAAGGAAACTGTGGGAGAAAAGAGCAGTCTAATAAAAGGAAATTAAATCACTTTCAAGAATATTCTATTGCAATGTCTGTACTAATAAGTAAAATGGACTAATAAGTGTTCTCTTAGCCTGAGGCCAATCAGCATTGCACAGCTCGTGTCCAAAAAGCTGAGCTCTCTTACAGCCATTCAGCAGAGTGACTTCACCAATGCTGCCTGTTGGGAGAGACCTCAGGTGTGCAAGGATTTTCTCTGCAAGAGCTGGCCCCAGTCAAAACTGTGCTGCTGTCAGTGCTTTAATGACATGAACTCATGGGCCAGCACTCAGGTGGGATCCCCTCAGTGTGTTAGGAGGGATGCAGTCTAATTTTCTGTGGCTTCTCCCTGCTTTGTGCAAAAAGTCAAAGACTTTGGACAACACAGTACTAGCCACACTCAAAAAAAATGTGGGTGAAAATCTCTAACATTTTAAATTCTATATATTTTGGCATGTTTTTGCCTTTGCAGTTCTCTATCTTTGGGACATACTGGGTTGGGTTTTTTCTTTGAAAATGCAAAAGGTGAAATTTGGTTTTGAAGGAAATGCAAGAACATACACAGCCACTTGCCTGCAGTGCTGTTAATAGCATACTTTAAAAGAGACTGACTGAATACTGATCAAGTTTTGACCAACCAAAATGCCGTAGAATCTGTCCTTTATGATTAGTGCTAAATGCCATTTGCTGTGTATGGTGCATTGTGTCATTCTTAAAGTTATTTAGTATTTAGTAACTTAGGAAGTAACATGCTATCAGGTGGGCTTCAAAAGTGAGGTACTTGGAAACTATGCAGTTATTTAATGTAGAAATTTTTAATGTTTTCTGAAATGATGGGTCTCTGAGTGAGTTGTCCAAATAGTCCCACTGTACAGATTGTAATGAAGATGGTGATAAAACATCGCATTTCTGACAGTTTCTGAAAACCTAATTTGTGCCACCATAATTAATTTAATTAAAAATATGTATTTTTTGCAATAATATTGACTATACTTAAAGTCACCCAGACATAAAAGGACTTACATACAAGCTTCTGTTAAAAACCATGCAATTTTATATAGAAATTGCAAGCCTGTCACTTCACCCTTGGAGAGAAAAAAAAGTTATTCAGAGTAATGACAATAGCTTGGTGGGAGAGAAAGTAGGCTTCACACAGTAAAAAAGTTTCTCTCCAGCTGTGTGGGTTTTCCACAGGGTTTTTTTTTATTAATATTATCAAGTTATTTGTTATTTACTCATGAATGCTGAATAAATACTGAGCAAATCCAAGGCATTATTGATTTTTCTCGTATTGTGTGTACGCATATGTAATGGTTCATTATACCACTGCATTTTCAGAGTATTCCAATGAAAATGAAAGGAGCCCAATTTAAAAAAATTGTGGACCCTGATCCAACCTTTGTTGACTTCAGATCCTGATTTTGAATTGAGCACCAAAAGGGAAAATCATGCCTATTAAATTGAGTAAACATTTTCTTCATTTATCTGGGTAGCTTTTTTTCTGTCAGTGAAAACTGTTTTTTTGCTAAAATGCCAACCCTTAAAAACTTAATGAGTATTAATGGAAAGCTGGAATAATTTAGCATGGACGAAAAGAGGGTAATTTTCCTCAGACATTTTGTTAATATGAACTGAATCCTAAAAGGCCTGTTCTACTTGTGGTTTGTCAGAATAATTCTCATTATAGGCGATGGGTACCAGGTATGTGTACCTCAATAGCAGAATAGACTGCTAAATATAGTTGCTGCTGCAGCAGCTGGTTCTCTCTCATGTTCATCAGATGAGGAAGCTCGAAGCTGCAGCAGCCTCACAGTGTAAGAAGGATGATGAAGAAAATTTTTCCTGGGAACAGAGACATGAGCTTGCTTTTTCACTTCAGCCACTTCAGGCTTTTTCCAAGCACATGGACAATGTTCACCCTGCTGTCTGTGGGCCTACCACACAGGGACAACCAGCATGCAGGCTTCCCTTAGCCTAAGCAGGCTACCCAGATTTGCTGTATATATCACATAGCCCAGGGTCTGTGATCACTGCAGGTTCTGCAGACTTTCCAAAAGACATAGGTGGTTGGGGCTTTTCCCCATTACATTGAGAAGCAGTGTGTGTCTCTAGACCAAGCAATAAAAGATCTGCACACTTTTCCTTATCTAAATTTCCCCTTCACTTTTTGCTGTCACTCCTCAGCTCCTTTGCATCTGAAGATGACATTTCCACCCTGTGTTCCAGGCTCAGCCTGGCTTTCTCTCTCTCTCCCCTCCCAGGCAACAGCATCTTTCATCCTCCCTGGTGTCTCTCTGCTCAGAGAGCTGCCTCCAGGCTCTCTTCTCCTAAACAAGCTGCCTTTGTCTCTGGGCCCTTGGAGTCTCCCAGGAGTCACTTAGGCTCTGTGATTTTTTTTTTAAGACCCAGGATTAGTATCTGATATCTTTTTTCAGTTGTCTGGGGTTTACTGCTATCCACATCTAGACCACTCTGGAGAGGCAGGGAAAAAAACATGGCCCTTAACCTTTTATTTTCCTTGGGTAAAATCTATTCAGGTGCTGATAATCTTCAGCTATCAACCTTTTCATGTGCAGATATTAACTTCTCTTCCTTGTCGTCTCAGCATACGGAGTATAAAGCATTACATAGTAAAAAACAGCCATAAGGAAATCATAAATTATACATAGGCAGATTCCCCAAATCATCAAACATTCCCTTCTGTTAAAGATGTTCCCTATCAGTTATTTTTTCTGTGGTGTATGTACCTTTCCATATCTTGTCATCTAAGCTTTCATGGGTTTTTTTTCTTCTTTCTTGTTTTTCTTGTTTTTCTTTTTTGTTGTTGCTGTTGTTTTGGTAATTTCAGTGAGTTCAGATTTAAAACAAACCAACAGAAGTCTGTTTTGTTACCCCTGCCTCTGTCCATCTTTGCCAGCAGAAACCGTGCAGCTTGGATGAGCAAGTGAAGGGATTTCTCAGCTTAGATAGACACAGACCTGGGGTGTTTGGTTATGGTGTCCTTTCTCACATGCTTCACTTGGCAAAAGATAATTCAAAAGCCATGCCAGCTAAATAGTGTGAGTACTAGTAAGCTCAACACACGCAGAAACAGGTTGCTCCATGATTGCATCTTGTTCTGCCATTCAAGTGCCTGTATTTTGGACAAGAGCCATTGAATTAGTACACAGAGTACACCATAGGAACCATTAGGATTTGGGGGCAGCAAGAGGTACTTAGTTGTGGTGAAACCATAATTATATGATCTATTGCAATGTGTCCTCAATTTTTCCACAAAAACTTGCCACTCTTACTAAATTTTTAAGTCCATGTTTCAAATCAAATCTTACAAGTACAAACTTAGGTGTCTTTAAAATACAAACCAAGGATTTTAAAGCATTGTTGGCTTGGCAGATGCATTTTTATGAAGCTCATATCCCAAAATAAAAGCACTTTAAGAATCCTGCAACTTAAAGTGTGTTAAAGTAAATGAAAATTGAGTCGTTTTTGAGATGAAGATAAGGAGAATCAAGTGTTGAAGCCAACAGAGATAGAAAGGAAAATATAGTTGATCATACACCCATCCACCTCAGTCATTCCTCTCCAGCTCACCTCCACTCATGTCTCCATTGCTGTGTCACTGTTTCTGTATCCACATGGGATTGGGTGCAGGTGAGTCCAGCCAAGCACTGCAGTTTTCCTGGTGTGGAACAAGTCAGGCTCCAGCTGTGAATCACACTCAGGCTTCTGCCTCCTCCCTGCTGGCTCCTGTGAGAGCTGAGAGGGAGCAGCACCCAGCCCCGAGTTCAGGGTCAGACACAGCCAGTGTGAGCACCCCGTGCAAAACACACTCAGCACTGACAGCTGAACGCTTTGTGTCAGTTCTGAGCAGGAGGGATTTGAGCAGGAGCCTCAAATCTAAGATGTGAAATGTTATAAAGATCTGCAAAATGAGATGTTTGGTGTAGGGGAGCACTGTTGGTTCATCTGACTCCATCTAAAGTGGTGGTATCCAAGAGGTCCTGCTGATCTCTCATGTCTAGCTGGGTCCTGCCCAGCAACAGACCTGCATAAATCAGTCCACACAACTTTTCTGCACCCTAGTTTCAGCCCCAAATCCCCTGGATGTACAGGTTGAAGGGTGTCCCAGTTAGCTCAGCTGGGTTGTGGATCTAAGCAGTGGGAGGACAAGGAAAGTAAAGTACAGCTCTGCAGGTGAATTCAGACTAAGCCAGAAGGAAATTATTCTGTTCCTGTACTATCCAATGTTTATGTCATTTATCTCAACATAGAATTAAGGTGTGAGAAAGCCTACAAAATGCAAAACTGCATTTCTCTGTAAAATTACAGGGTTTCTTCTTTTTGGAATAATGACTGTAAATTCCTTGGTATCATGGAAACTACTTAAGGTCACATCTACCAAAGCATATTTAAAGAAAGTTCAGACCTTTCTGTGTCTGACACATTCTGATTATCTGTCTGGAGGCAAGGCTCCTAATTTTGATATGTAATGAATAAAATGCACAAATGGAAGGAATGAGGATAATGAATTTGCAGGATAATTTTACTAATTATCTTGTTGCTGATCATAAAACTAAGGCTCTGCAAGTCAATCCTACCACAGCTATTAATATGCAATGCCTAAAGCTGTTCTTGTAACATTTATTACGCATCTCTCGGGTTCTACACAAGTTGATAGTTTACTATTAAATTTGTAAAAGTGAGGTTAGTAACATGTTCATTGTTCTAAGCATGACATGTAGAATTACACAGGCTTACCGAAGTCTAAAGTAAATGAAAGCATATAAAATAAGATTTTCTTTTACTGCGTGAATATTACATGATGAGTTGAGATGGAATTTATCTCACCTTGTTGTTATTTGAAGATAGGCATCTAATCTAAGTAAGGAATTTAATCTCCCTACATAGTCACAGGAGAGAGGATGGGGAAAATTATCCTCTGAAGATGCCTTTCTCCTCACTGACTACACAGGGACCTCAGTCTTTTTGCTAAAATTAATTATTTTTATTATTATTACTAAAGATAAAATGGATTAAAGTTTGCTGTTGAGAAGGGGTGAGTAGGAAAATTTTCAACAAGGAAAAGAGCCAGAAACAAGTGATAGTACAATGAGGTTGTGATTGACCCACCAATCATTTGGATGAAAATGCTTTAAAGGTAGTTGGAGAACATAAGCAGAGTCCACAGTGATCATCTGCCTCTGAGAACAAATCAGAACGTGAAAAATTGTCTGTCAAAGTGAGAGAGACAAGCTCAGGAGCCATAATGGGATGCTCATTTTTGACTTCAGGAATAGGAACCATTGAGTGAGGGTGAAAAATTACTGGCATAAAAATACATGCAAGAAAGACAAAAGCAAACACAGTACTGGAGAAGTGAAAAGTGGGAGGAAGCAAGTGGATCCTGGCACCTGTTTCTTCTGCATCCAAAGGACCAGAAGGAGGTCAATATCCTCCCTCCCCAGAGCAGTGCAGAATTGTCTCCCTTCCTGTGTAGTTGATCACAAATCTAAACTATTCATGTGACCTTCACTGCTTTGCTCTCCCCTATACAAAAGTTTAGATACTGCCCATTATTTCTCTCATGTAGAAAAGTCCAGTGTTTAATTCATTAAGGTGCAAAAGGGAATCAAAAGAGCAAATCTGTAGGCATTAGAAATGCAGAATTCTGTAGGGTGATTCTGTGGAATGGGAGTGCTCTGGAACAGTGGCATGGTAGATCTTAGCCCTGTGACCTCAGTTCTGTGTCATTCTGTCTGGGCTCTGTAGGCACCTTGTCTCCCCTTCACTCAGTATTTGTTTAAGTAGACTGTAGTCGTTGGCACTGCCCATGTGAGGGAGAGCATTATAATGGGTACACTGTTTTTTCTTAGAAAAAAGATACCAATCCTCCCAAAAAGATCTATTCAGAATACTCCCTCTGGAAGCTAAGATACCATAAAGTTTTTGATAACTAAATCCATTTGGTGTTTTATCTCTCGCCTCAAATAATTTCCTTCTGATATTAGACAAAACTACAGCACAATAAAAACCAATAATGATCTGGCACTTGGCTTAATAAAAGAGTCTTTTGAACTACTATAACAACATAGAAAAGAGGTCATCCATTTCAGCATAGATCTTAACGTTAGCTGGAAATATTTATAATATTAACAGAAGAATCAAAGCTGCCTCTCTGCCAACCATGCCACAAATAAGGACTTTGCAAATAAGGACTTTGGAAGCCCCACAGGACTCTGCTTTAATAAGCAAGTCATCTAAAAGCACTGTTGCAGACAACTGTGGGTCACAAAATAACCCAGATCAGAAATGATCTGGCTGCAGAGAGTCATTGGAAGCAACAAGTTCTCTCTAGATAACAAGACAGTTTTGAAAAATAAGTATTTATCATGCTGCCTTTTTCTGTTTCATGTCTTGCTTCTTGCTTCCTGCTTGGGCTTTTCTCTCCCATAAAAGTTCATCAGAAACATTAAAAGAAGAAATGGAGTGCTATTTGCAGATTTTGGTTTTGTTGTTATATGAAATGGAGAGCATACCGTGCTATAAATAAAAACTTGTAAGCAAATTAAAACCTGCCTAACAGGAGATTAAGATGGTCTGAAGTCACTGACTCAGATCATAAACAGTGCCGCCGTTAGCTGAAACTATTAATCACTGTGGGATGAAATAAAAGAGGAAATTTGTTAAAAAATAAGCAGGGGCAGGATGCTAACTCCAGGGGCATGCTGTTTGGCTTGTTAATAATGTATAACAAAGCGCGTGCCAGATCAAAAGCAAATCACATGCAGCTGGCAGAAAATGAAATGGCATTAGGCAAAGTATTTGTCTAGCTATGAGGCTATTTAAGAAACTGCTGTCTATTAATGTGATGTTGATTAAAGCTTTTCAAATTAAGCTTTTCAAATTAATTTTTGCTCATAAAAACCCCATCAATAAAACATGGTATATGCCTTTTATATATATGCATGCACGCATATGGAGATACCCATATGTATGCATTATATATAATAAATACCGTATAAATACTGCAAATATTTAGTCACAACTTTGTGAAATTACCAGGAGTTATCAACAGCTAATTAAATAATCTTCACATTCTTATTGTAATTGATACTGTGTGTGTGTTTCTGTACTGAATAATTGTTATTTGTATGTGTTATGATGCTATTTTTGATATGACAGACTTTGACAAAAATCTATAGCAGAGGGAGAAGATGAGTGCTGATATCACATCCCTGTTCCTCACAGGTTACATTGTCAGTTTCAAAAATCTGGAAGGGACACACCTGACTGCTGAGCCCCTTCAGCTTTGAATGGGTTGGCTGAGCAATAGGTCAAGAAGCTGAGACGCAGTTCTTGCACAGGCAGGTGCTTTTCCATCAGCATTCTGTTTTTAAGACACTGATACACCCATCAGCGGCTGAGGTTAGGCTCGTGCAGGAGGCAAGAGACGTGCTTCTGCGTGTGGGTGCAGTGTGGACCTCTTTTCAGTCCAGTGAAAGCCTGAAGCACAAGGCCTGGCCTGAAACACCAAGGCTATCCCTCTCCAGCCTCATGGTCTAATCCATGGGCTGGAAACGTGACCCTTGGTCACGTCTGTTGGGCTGGATTGGGCTTTTCTACCTTCACCAGAGGTCCAGATTCAACAGGAGGGAGTGGGCAGTGTTTCCTCCCAAAACTCAGCACCGTCTGAAGGTCTTCTGAGAAACGGGAGCCCTTGAGGCTGGCGAGAGCTTGTGAAGTCCCCAGCGTTGCGGTTGACGTGAGTGGCGGAGCACCAGCCAGCCCTCTGCCATCCGCTCTCTCTGCCACCAGGTATTCAAAAGGCAGCACTGCTCTGTGCCGTGCACAATGAGCCACCCCGCACTGGCGTCTCACCGCCCCGCGCTTGTCACCGTCAGCTGCCACCAGCGGCACGCGCAGGGGGAAACACAGCTCCCGCAGTCTGGCAGCCCCGCGCCCTTCTGCAATTACCAACAACACGTCACTTCTGTCACCGCGTACTGAAAACATGGCACAGTTACCGAAATAAGTGAGCACTTAAGGGAAACCCAGACCTTTTATGTCTGCCACTTATTTCCTGATTATCTTCCTGGAGGTCAGGCCCTTCGTTTTGACACTTAATGAATAAAATGCCTGCATTGCAGGAAATGGGATAATGAATTGTGAAAAGACATAATCAGCAATGACTAAATAATTAAGGGAATTGAAATGTAGAGTCATGTGGGAATGTATTAATAATAACATGATTTTTCCATATGCTAAAAAATTCTGTCTGTTTTTAGAAAATCAGTCATCACACATGCTCTGTGGAAAAAAAATATTAATGTAGACTAATATGAACTGTAATTAGATGTTCTGCTTTTAAACAACTGAATAAAAGATGAAATCATATAGAAAGTATATTTAGATACAAGCCAGAAAGTAAACTGATTATTATTCATAGTGCTGTTAATAGGAGCTGTAATTTATGCATCTAGTGGGAATCATGTTAGGCAATTAGGAAAGGGAGTCACACTTGACTTCCTTTTATGCATTTGCATATTTATATATTTTTCTGTATCTTGACAATGTCTCCATCTTTCCAGTTTCCTTCAATCCACATAACTGCTTAGAATAAGACCTTTTACACTGAAATTCTCTGTTGGAGCTCAGAAGTTGGCCTTCGCTTAGATTAAGGGAAACCACACAAGCTTATCTTTGATCTTATTTGTCCCCTAACACTGGACTTTTACAAGTCTTCAGTACTACATGAAGAATGGGACTTTAAAATTTTTCTCCACAGTTCACCTTCAAAGGCTTGCAGCAGAAATTATCCTGGCAGTAGGTCAGGATTGTGCCTGCTTGTGCTCCCCTCTGCCTATGCTACCCTCTCCCTGCTTACCCAGGACCTGGGCTGTCAATTGCTTGGCCCCTGTAGTCTACACCTAAACAAATCCTGGAATCCTATAATTCACTACACTCCCAGCACTGAAATCCTGATGATCTGGATTTTGGTTCTTGTTGGCATTGCTGAGTTCATAGAATATACAATCCATTATGAATATTTAATACTTTCAGAAGTTCAATGCAAGAATGCATTATGCTTACTTTGTGCAATACCATGGTTAATGTTTTCATCTGAAAGTGTCTTGGTATCTAGTCACATGCTAATGCGACTTGCTGCAATCCCATAAAATATGGGTCAGCTGGAGAGGGTCACATCACCAGATATGTTTGAACAGATGGGTGGGCTGAGGTACATAGAACTGCTATGGTTTGCTCAAGGTAAAAAAGCAAGTGGCAGAGCAAAGATTAAAATTCAAGGCATTAGATCAGCAAAGGATTAAGTGCCATGTTCATCTGCTTCATTTCCAGACATATATAATGTATCTCAGTTAATCTGCAGATTTGGAAATATTCCAGCATTTGGAAATATTCAGCCCATACCTTTCAAAAAAGAAGAGACAGGGAGACATGACAGGGACTGGGAAGGGACAGCAAGGGACTGCAGGGTGGGGTGGAGCAGTGGACCTTCCCCCACAGGAGCTGTGGTGCCACTGGGTTGCAGAGTGGTTTCACAGGTAGCCTGTTCCTATGAGTATGCAGGAACAATGCAAGGTGACAACCTGAGCTGAGTACCGACTCACAGCAGATATGCAAAGTCTTGTTTTTCCTCTCTGTGTAATGCTGAACTGGGCCAAACTGCCCTTTACAACATGCTGCTCCCAGACATGTCTGAGATGAGTCCTCGATGAGCCTTGTAACACATTACCAGTCCTAAACTTTGGGTTATTCTGCTCTGGTTTTACTTGCCTTGTTTTGCGAAAGCTGTTCTTCTCATCATCTGCTGGGTGTGATGCTGCAGAAGGAAAGTGAGTTCCCCCCAAGGCATGGGGCACTTCCCCACTCTCTCTGTTTCCCCACAAGCCCTCCTAGAGATGAGGACCTGATGTCTTGGCACAGTGCTCTGGCTGCAGGGCTTGCATTTTGGCTGTGGACCATCTTTTGTAATTGGGCTGGCGAGGGCTGCCTCTGCTTCTGCTTGGGGCTGGGGCTGCCAGTGCCAGCTGCTCCCCCTGCACCCATGCTGCAGATTGCCCCACCAGCACACAGCACCTCAGCCTCTGACAGTCCCCTCTTTCACCCTGTCCTGTGCAGCCATCTTCACAGTACTGCTTTTAGCAGACATTATGCAGTCACGACCCCCTCTTTGGCACACCCTGACACTCTCTTCACCTCTCCCATTCCAGAGCCGGGAAGCAGGAGGTACTTTATGAGCAATATCATGTTAAGCTACAAGCCACACAAGAAAAAAAAAGCAATAAATGCATTCCCATGCATTCCAATAATGCTATTTTTTATCAGACAGAAGGTGATTTTAATTCGCCCCCTATAAATGCATCTCTCTCCCGGGCGTTGCACGGGTCTGGCTCATTGCATTTGTTCTCCGCCAAAGTGTGATATCTTGGGATGGATTCTGCAGGCTTAAAATAGAAATGTTCCTGCTTGCTGCTGCTGATGTATCATTGGGTAATCATTAAATAAATTCAGTGTTTTACTGCATTAACAAAAACACATGATTGTTTAACAGAGTATATTACAGAAGATGGAGGCTTTAATGGTCTCTATGGATTTTTAGTTTGTAAGAGTACATTATGAAGCTGTCTTGGTAGGGTGCTGTTTTCACATGTGAAAGAAGTTACTGGCATTATACATCATTTTTATATCTTGTTGCTAGGCAACATATCATAGTGCAGTTATTGCAAAGGTGTCTGCTTCCTCGTTAAAAATCTTCATGTTGCTCCTTAATTCTGCAAAATTAGCCCTGTTCTTGATCCTATCCTGCTTCCTCTAATACCTTTTGATTGAGGTTTCATCCGTTAAGTTTTGGAGAAATATGACAGATCTTTTATTACCTGAATGTGGGGTTGAAGCCTAAAGCATGTGCGTTAGTGCTAATCTTTAGTTTCTGCCTTCATTGCAATTTGTTTTCATGCAGGAAGCCATGTGTTTCCATTCACCTGGGATTCAAAATCAGAGAAGTAATTTGAGTGGTGGTGTATTTAAGATACGTCCTATGACAGCTAGGGTTAAAAAAGCAGCAACAACAAAATATAGGGACTGCCTAGGGTGTTCTGGGAAACTTATAAAATTCCCATTCAAACTCATTTCTTTTGCTTTTCAACACAATCTGCAGTTCTGCTCCAGCATAGTGTTGTTGCAAACTCCTAGTATATTAGCATTTTCAAATCTAGGGACAGTTTTTCCTCAGCTTGGGTCAGGTTGTGCAAGATTTGGGGCTTTACAGGACTGAGCTGACTTCGTCACCTCACTTCATTCTCGCCTGGAGAAGGCAAATCTATTTCAGAAAAATGCGGTTGGTAATAACAGACAGTATCACTCACAAATATCTTCCACACAACAAAATAACATTTTTTTTTCTGAGTGCCAGCATTTATTCCCTTCATTACCACTTCTCCCAATCTTCTTTGACTTGGAGAGCTGTCTGCTGGGGCTGTATGTGCTCCCCAGTCACAGGGGTGGCTCTGGCACGTGTACCCCCCAGATGCTTTTGCAGGCTCACGTGGATCCCTGGCACATGAAGGGACTGCCAGCACCAGGCAAGGGGGAACTGGGGGCTTCCACAGACCTCAGCATGCAGCAAATGGCTCTTTGTTATCCTCATCCCTCACACCTTTGTTAGTAGTGTATTATAATTCCTTTCCTCAACCAAACTAAATGCACTGGCAGCTAGTATACCTACTGTTCATTCTGGGGCAAATGGTACTATTATAATATCTGGTTTTAATTAAGCTGTTCTCGATAAAAGCTGGCATGCTAAAAGCTTTTTAAAATGCTGTTCCTTGATACACACCCACACAACAACAACCAGTAAGTCAATGGGATTTTGTCTAACATCTCCCTTGGAAGATATAATTTGGGGTGTGGTAGTAGGGCAGTTATTTCTAAAGGCATGTGCACCAGAGGCGGGGAGGAGTGAAAGAAACATGAAAGAAGTTCATTCTCTTATTCTTTTTAAGCTGTAGAAGAGTTAAAAAAAGATATAAGACTTATGCTCTAAAGCCTACTTTTTTAAGGAAAAATGTGCAAATAATTAATTTATAATAGAACTAATTTCACAATTCTGTGAAATTTTAATGGATAAATGAAAGAAAAGAAATTGCAAAGGCCAAAATGTTTAACTTCATTATGAATCAATGTACTTTACTAAAAAAATACCTGCAAATAATTTTGACAGTGTTTTAAAGCTGACAGTTACCTCTTCACTGTGAAATAACTGCATCCCTGCAAATTTCACCCAGAAGCACACTGGACTGTTTCTGAATAACCACATGGCTCCATTTTCACCCTACCTACTTCCCTGTAACTTGCATGAAAAGGGATAGGGTGGACTCACACTACTCTGCCATTGCTTCTAACTACACAATTTACCTTTAATGTTTGGGCCACTGGATCGTACAACAGCTTTAACTCTGTTCCTCTGACATAATTAGTGAAAACTTTAGCACTGCTTTTGCAGTAACAATTCCTCTGCTCTGCACCCCCGGCTGATCCTGCTAGGAATGGTAAATATCCAACCTGACCAGTTTGGTCTAATTCCCTTCCTCCCCTATCTCCCATCAATTTGAGTAGACATTGTTAAAATGCATGCAACCCACTGTAGTCCAAGAAGTGTTAGTAGCATCCAGAGGAACCTTCCTTCCATTTCAGAGGAGAAAGGAGGTTGAAGAATCAGCATCACTTTTAGTGTCTGTTTATCCATAAAGTCATGTTTTGTTTGAGCAATTTTACCAATTGATCTCTTGAAACTCCTTTGGTCCATGTAGAAATACCTGCAAAAGCGATTTCATCCCCTCATGACCAATGAACTCAGTTATCAGTCAGAATCACCTTCTCTGGATGATTGTTTAATTCATAGGAAATTTCTAACATAGGTAGCTGACTTGGCTCAGTTAATCACTTGTCTTTTCTCTGTGCAAAAGACAAAGGAGAATTCTCTCTTAACCCATATTCAGATTAAAGAACTAACCAAGACAGTGCCACAGGAAAACAACAGTACACTTGTGAGCTCTGAAAAAGCTGTTACTTCTCACTCAACAACTCCAGACCAAAATGGAAGGCACTCCAGAGTAAAACAAGTGGTGAGACTCCAACTCACACAGCACATCGTGCCCCATACCTATGTTCTACATTATTTCACTGGTTCATAAAAAATTCAGCTCTGGTTTCCAATGGCACTGTAGTTCCATGGGCTCCCATTGCTTCAGAAAGGCTGTCCTTGCTGGTCAGCAGGCCAGGTGTGCAGCAGGATTGCCTCTTCTTCCACCTACAAGAGTATCTGCCATCATGTTCACGTGCAGGTTGTCAGCTCAGGAGGTGAAGTGACAACCTCCCTCTTAGACTCAGTGACATGAAACTGCACACTGCCCCATCCAGGGACACACTGCCCTGCTCCAGGACTGTGCAGGTGATGACAGGCAACCAAGACCTGTGCCATTACACTCATGAAACACTTCCTCTGGGACCTGGGGAACAAAGGGGAATTTTCTATATTATTGTCAAGTAGATGATGCATATTTCTGGCTGCCACCAGCTGGCATGATCTGTAAAATGCCCTACGCTAGCAATTTTCAGGGCTCTATAGGGATTTGTGGATTAAAAAATAGCTGTGACCAGGAAGAGGCATGTTACCAACTTCTATTTGCTATGCACTTCATTAAAAAACCCTTGATGTTTTACTTCAATAAATTCTCTACTTCCCCACTGACTCAAATAAACAGGATCAAGACAATTTTGTTTGTCCAATGTGATGAATCTGCCAGCCCTTTCTGTTGCCTTTCTGTGCATCTTAGTCTCCCAGGACCAGAGCCAAATTTGACACCTGGTGCCAGCCAACACCTGATACTCCAAGCTTTTTTGGCCAACATTCTTCAAAACATGTTAGTGCCAGAACCCTATACAAAGCTGATTTTAAAAACTGTATAGACTAGCTTTGGGACTCCTTTTGACTCTGTTTGCTGAGGGATCTCTTCAAATCCCCGGTTCTGGCTGGCAAATCAGAGCGCTGATCAACTTATCCTTCTGTTGCTCTTTGGGTAAGATTTCTCCTCCTACATCTGTATTTAAAATGCTGTCTTGGAGCCCAGTGCTCTGACACACCTCACTGGTGAGGTACCAAGTGGCAAATGCCCTCCCTATCAGAACCTTGCTCTGGAAGGGGTCTGGATGGTGGTGGTGCACCTGGGGCCGCTTCAGGTCTTGCCACTGTAGAGGAAGCCAGTGACTCCTGCACTGGAAACTTGCCCCTAGAGCAAAATCTGTGTGGAAGCCTCTCTTCAAAAACCACAGTTAATGTCAGGTAAAAAAGTTACCTTTTTTCCCCCTCAATCTGTAATTAGACATCCCAATTATGCAGTTTAATCTAATTAAAGTAATGATGCAATTATACAATAATTGATACATAATCGGCATGCAAAAACCTGTGTAAGTATTATTTAACCAACAGAGCAAATTTTAGATGAACCTTTTCAGTCTCTTAAAAGTATATCATTTTAGCAACCAGCTTGAGGAAGGTATTTTGCCTACTCAATCATTTATAAATCCTTGTTGCCACTAGTAAAATTACTTTTTCTTACTGTTTATGGGCATTTAGCTTCCATTGACTTCAATGGGAGTTGTCTCTGAGCATCCACAGACAGGAGTAAAGCTTAAAGGCTTCAAAAGGCTCACCACAAGTATCTCATCCAAAGATGGCAAAGTGCTATGAAGTCATTTCAGGAATGCCTAATACTGGATTGCCTGCTGCTAGAGATGATAAAAGAATAAAATAAATCTTATTGTAGATTGCAAGAGAAGACAGCTCTATGGTACCTGTACTGGTACTTTCTCAATAAACCTTACCACTTAAGATAATTTTTTTTAATTAACTGCAAATTGCTTTCTCATTATCCAAAATAAATGTGCAAAATGTGCATATCACATATGCACCACACTTGCAGATGTATAAACTAAGCCTTAGCTGTGTATCCACATAAGGTCTGATGCACCAAAGTGGGAGTGTGACCAGGGATGCAGGAGTCCTGGCTCTAATGGTATGAACAAGAACCTGGTTTTCTTGACTCATTTTTCTGAAACAGATAAACTGAGGATTGTGTGTTTCATTGTATGAGGATGTTAGCTGTGTCTGCAAACACCCCTGTTCTGAAATGACATGAGAGACCTGGGGGCTTGTCTGATAAAAAAATGGGATTTCTTCTCATCCTTGGATAATACTTTCTTTAGCCTACTCCCCATCCCCTTTCTGTTGTGCAGTGAACTGTGCACTCTATAAGGCCGTTTCCCACCTATGATGTGGCTGAATGTCAGCAATATTTTATCCTTGTTTTGGAGAGCACTGTGGAATCAAACACGTCTACATTTATATAATACTCTGTAAGTAGTGCAGCATACCTGGATGTGTGAAGAAATGAGGATGGCCTGTCCCTTTCTTTGTCTCTGTTGCATAACTCATGCTTTAAACTGGGTGTCTTCTACTGAGAGATGTTATAAAGTGAGTTTATTCAAAATACCTAAGTATCTGTGTCAGTAGCACTATTTACAAGCAGGGAAATTTCAGAGGAAAATGTGACTGTCAAGCAGTCGCTTTGGCTTTTGTTGTTATTTTTTGCACAGTTTGCTGCTAAGGATCTAGTTTTAAGTGTTATTACCCATGTGTATGAAAGTATAATTTTGATTTGATCCACATTCTCTTTAATGCCAAAATTGCTGAGAAACGCTTTTTAAATTTGGGTTCAATTCCAATATGATGGGTTTACTGTCATTTTTTAATTATCCATATTCATATTGCCAGTATAAGTGTTTCATCCTTTTCATGATAGACACTGAAAATATGTTTAAAAAAAGGCTACAACTAAACAATTGCTCATTCCTGGTGATATAAATTCAGTTCTACATATGGAGTCACTGTGAGCCTGCATATATGGCCCACAGTTTCCAAGCTTAAGAAGAGGTCACAGGTGTTTAGGTGACCCTCTGATTACTGGGAAGGATCACATAGTGAGCATTTTTGTCTTCCAACATTTTTTTTCTTCCCAATTGGTGATTTCAAACTGAATGTAAGAGGATAGACTTGGCTAGGCAGTGTATAAAGAAAGTTTCCGGTGCATACTGAGTCCTAGTTCTTTGACCTAAAGGATGCAGTTATTTCAAAGACAGGAAATAAAAAGTCTTTCCCATGCCTTTCTTGAGTGAAATACTCTTGTTGATTGGCTACAGAACATCAATAGGTCCATCAGCAAAGACTGCCCAGGGAAGTGGTTGAGTCACCATCCCTGGAGATATTTAAGAGACACGTAGATGTGGCACTTGGGGACCTGGTTTAATGGTGGACTTGGCAGTGCTGCATTAACAGTTGGACTTGATGATTTCAGAGGTCTTGCCAACCTAAACAATTCTGTGATTCAGTAATAGACATCTGGAGATGGGAAGAAAGCAAGGTAAATGCAGCTGAAAGATATGAAAAAATTCAGCAGGCATACTACTGCACAAACAACCCCAGAACCCCAGCATATTTATATTTCCATATTCCATGGAAAAAGCCAGCATAAAAAACTGATGTCCAGTTATTTCACAGCTCTGCTTACACCTATTGCTAACAGAAGTCTCATCAGTGTAGATCACAGGCAGCGTCATTGTGCCAGTTTTTCACCAGGCTTAATTTTTTTAGCTGCAAAATATTTATTGTTGGAACTTGCATCTGAATTTGCCAACAGTTTGGTGATTCTGATAGGCCAGGGGCTGCTGTCTTTGGTCAAGATACAATAACTACCAAAGTACAGCTGATCTCTTATTGCTGAGCATGATTTAAAGGAAAATCTTTGAAAGTATAACTGCCTGAATTACTACTCTTTTATATGTTTTTAAATGAGAATGTAAAGGCCAAGGGCATTTTTTCCTATTTAATACTATTAAATCCATCATTAAATCTCTCACTGAACACTGGGTGAATTTAATGGTGCCCTCAAGTGCCGATGCTGATGCTTGACTGTGTTAATATTGTTGTATATACAGATACAATAAATAACACTTAGCTAAGGTAGTGTTAGCAACCTTATTGGGTATATCAATACAAATAGCTGCACTAATGAGATTAAGCATCAGAAACCAACAGCAATGTGAATCTGGGCACTGGGGCTAAAATATGGATAGGGATTCAACACATTGAATCTATCAATAAAACCGAACAGACTCTACTAAAAGCTTTACTGCCAGTTGGCATTAAAGGATTAATTTGAAAGTACAGTTTTTATCTTTTCTCATCTCACTTTATCAAATGCTCTGTCTTAAAACTTCTGTCTGTCTGGTGCACAGGTATTAGGAGTGCTTCTACTTGCTGAACAGTCTGCAAAACCCTTGGCAGGTCGTTGTGCTTTGCCTTGCTGTAACACAAGTTCCATTTGGTTGATGTAATTCAGCACTGGGTATGAGCTGGGTTTGTACCACTGGTATTTTTTATGTCTGGTACTCTAAACACAGAGTTGCATTAGTTGAGTCACCTCTAGATCACTGTTTCTTGTCTTCACATAGGTCCTTTGGATGTATTTGCCTTGCCCATGCAGATTATTTTAAGCAACCTTAATTGCAGGATCCCCAGTGCTCATTATTACAGTACTCTTTTACCAGTGCAGAAATCTCCAACTGACTCCACTGCATTTTGAGGGTATTTCCAATTGATCGTTTTATTGCTAGTAGGGAAAAAAGCTCTATGTTGTGATCTTTCTTCTGATGGGCTTCTATGTATGCTAAAGCTTTGAAGGATATATCCACTGCTTTGTTTTACTAAGAAACTCCTCCAAAGTGAAAAAGAACTGACCTGAGGGACTAATTTTAATCAACTGGGGTGAAAACCTTGCTTGGGCAGAGAAGTCCCTGAAGGCTTAAGTGGATATTAATTGCTACATAGACATTATCTGAACCTTCTCATTTCAATGAATTGCAGTTTGATGCTTCTTATAAAGAGAAATCAAAAGAAATTAATGTTTGCTGCCATGAAACAACCTTTTGTGACTTTTAGTATTTCAAATTTCCGATGCTAAGGCAGTTATTTCTGATTCCCTGAACTCTAAGAAATAGGTAACATAATTAAATAGTGGTAATGGTATGTCCTGTTTCCTTTTTCTTTATGTATTACTTTAATTTTTCCACATGATTTCTATGAGGTTAAAAGAAAGAAAACATATACATCCTCATTTTTTAAATGTCAGCAAAGGAATGTTAATTATATTGTAAAGTGGATAAGTAAATCATGTAGTTAAGAGCTCAAAAATAAACAAGCATTTGCAACTATCTTATTTCCTTGCATACCTCTATCATAATGTAGCCTATAATTTCATAATCACCTACTGTTTGCTGACAGACATACTGAGGAATTTTTAGAGAGTTGTAAAAACTTTTGCTAGCATCGTTTTTCATATCGTTCTAGCTGTAAAACCAAGCTGTCTTCGTGCTGAGAGTCTGGTACAGCACCAACAGGGAATACCTGGAAATGGTGAGACAGCATGACATGTTGTTCCACACAGGCTTTCTGTCCCCATGCAGGGCCCTCAGCAGTTCAAGTTTAGCTGTTTCGTAACCAGTCTACTTAAAAACTATTTCAGAGATCTGTTTATTTTGCTTTCTAAATGTTTAATGTGATTTTAACCAATTTAGAGAAATCTAAATGTATTCGGTTTTAGTTAAAATGGTTTAAAAATCATTGCCTTTTTTTTAAATAGATGCAAATTTTTTATGCAGACTCTAGGTAATCTGGGTGTTAATCTACTTTTTAATGAAATAAATGGTGTAATGGATGAAGCCAGAACATGCTTTCAGAGTAGATTTAAGTCTTCAGTGTGTATTTTCGTACCTTGTACTATTTTTTCCAACTGGAGTCACAGATTGGCATTGTCACCCTCAGAGCCGTTTATGTTGAGACAGGAGTTTTCTTAAGGGACTTTCTGACTCGAGATTCTTTCAACCTTAGATCCAATTTTATGAGTTTTAACTCATAATAATATAATGATACTTACAGAGATTACGGGGGTGCTGGGATACCTAATTTAGGTTTGCGGACTACCTTGCAAATGAAAGCCAGTGCGTGTAATAAGCACGAAATACTGTTTCAGGGCTTAAAACAGACAGAGTTTGAGACAATAATAGCTTTGAGGAACACACTTAATATAAACACTAGACAAATGTGAATTGTACAGCTACAGAATGGTCTCCTTCACTGCTCCATGGCTGCGTTTGCAGCTAGAGAGAAGCACACATACAAAATGAGCTTTAACAAGAAATGCCAGATTGCCTAGGGACATCTGAGGCAAACAAAGGGTCTCTGCCCGCCTCTGACAGCATCCCAAAGGCCACCCCATGTGTAGCAGGGAGAAATGGTAAGAGCTGCTTTGTGCCCATGGCGCTGGCTCCTGAGAGCAGGATGGTGAGCAGAGCTCGCAGCCAGGCAGGCTCCCCATTTGTGCACAATGCCCTCACAAGGATTCCTGACACGCCGTGCTGCTGGCAAGCCTAACATTTTTCTACACAGCAACAAGGGACTGGTCTGCAGCCTTCTCCCCACTCTGACAGACGATGGTCCAGATCTTAGGTCCACTGATGTACCCCATGCTGTCTTTCTGCTGACCACAGCAAGTGTTGGGCAAATGCCTCCATTGCATTTATCCCCAAACTCAGGTCCCCAAGGTTTATTGTGGTGCATCAGGAGCTTATGAAATCAAAAGCAACAGAGGACAACTATGGACCATAGGTTACTGATACATAAGAAAATAAGAAACTTCTGTTTCTGTATTTCCTAAAGACCCCTTTTGTGGTCAGTACCTAACATTCAAATGTGAGTACAAATGGTTCATGTGTTTTCTTGACTTTTAAAGCATGTATTGACAGCCATAAATGCTCAAGATGTTGATGAACTGAAAAATAAACAAGAAAATCCCACTTAGCTATATTTTAGGTGTGAGTCTGAATAGTGTATCTTATCACCCAGAATGACTAGTGCTCTGACCTGTGTGACAAGACAGATAAGTTCAACCACTCTCCCCTGTCTTGAGCCTATTATCTTGTATTTGGCTGAAACGTATAATTCAGAAAAACATCCTTTATCTTATGACTTGTAGAGATGAAGATAGGCATTTCCATAGCAATGCATTCCAGCAGTGAACCACTAGTTCATGAGAAGTTGTTCTATTTTTTCACAACTTCACTTTGCCTTTTTGTTCTTGTATCCATTGTCTCATGATACAAGAAGTATGTGTATTGTATCCCTAATGATATTAGTGATTTTTGTCTTTTTCTATTATTGTGAACTGGCAACAGTTTCCACTGATTTTGTAAGTCATCTCTTGAGAATCCTATTGAAGGTGTTGAGTAAAGGTTCTGCCTTTCCTTGGGACACTTGACAGCTAGCTACAAATAAGTTTTCTAGAAGTCCTGTTACAGGGGGTTTTCCCCCATGAAGATGCTTACACAGACCAAGCATAGTGGCTCTCAGTGTAATAGAGTTTATTTAATCTGTGATCTTTTCTCTGTTCCTTTTTTTTTTCACTTCCTCATAATTCCCAGCATTTCTGAAGAAATGTGTTGAGGGAAAAAAACTATTACACCATTAGCACAATCAGTTCTATTGTGCTACCATATCCAAATGCACCCTGATGGATCAAGCTCTTTGGGCAAGAGCATGAGATGTGGGATGTTTGGTGTCAGTTTCTTGTCCTCTGATGATCCCTAACTCCTTTCTGGGTCCAGTGTCCCAGTCTATGGTATTCTTCATTTCTGGACAGAGACCTGTCTGTGTTCAGCTCTGTAAACCTCTGTACCCTTAGCTGAACTGGTATCTGTTGGCTTCAGACATCACATTGTGCCATTGTGCTACTTCTAGAATACAAACCAGCAAGATTTAACATCTTTCTGTCAATGCAGATCTAGGATGCACACGATGTAACCTTGAGAACAGATGGCTGAATTCACATACACTGAAGCACACAGTGCTACGCTGATTTCTTAATCTCATTCAGAATAAATGACTTGTATATGAACAGATTCCCCAAGTTGTCAGAGCATCATAAACAAAATTGTTTGCTAATTGCAGTCAGCCACATCCATGCAAGGTTGTCCAGGAAGGATTTACAGGCTGCTTTGCCTTNTTTTTTTTTTTTTTTTATGGCAGGGAAAAGGGAAGGAGAGTCTCTGTCTTGATGCTCAGCTCTTCAGTCTGAGGCTCCAGCCTGGTGTAATTTTCACCTGTAAATTGAACAGATTTAATTTAATTGCATTAAGAAACCACAAGTGCACCTCTCGGAACTGTACTTTATAGAGCAACATTTGACAGCATTTAGCTTCTAATACTTTAATTCTGACTTTTTCCTTTTTATGGTTTTTTCTTACACTCTCTATCATCTTTTCACACTGACAAAGTTTATTGTAGTAGCACAGAACAGAAGCTTCCTTGCTTCTTGTTGTGGTTGGCAGCCTTCACAGGTATGCTGGCCAAAAGGCATTCTGGTAGCACTTTAAACTTTAACCCAGAATACAAGGTATTTACTTCATGTAGTGTCTGCCCATAACTTGTGCACAGAGCACACAGGCAGCACTGTGTTACCCCTAAGTTCATGAAGGTTGACATGCTCAATAAGTTGGCTGAACAAGCTCAGCTAAAAATACCAATTCATACCCACTGGTGAATCTCCACTGTGGATGCACAAAGGCGCTCTTTGAGTGAGCCCCCAGGTTTCTAGAACCAAGTAAGTCTTTATCGTAGCCCCAGTCCTCTTAAAATGGCTTCAGTGGTATGAAACTGGAACTAAGAACAAATTAGACCGAACCAATGACCTGTTATTTCATCTTCTGACCAGGGAGTGATCCAGGACCAGTAATGTACCTATCACAAAGCTTCCAGGCTCCCACAGCATAAGAAAATGGAAAAATTTGTCTTGTTTCAAAAAAACCTAGATTTTTTCCCCACAAAATTTGCTTCAATAACCTCCCTGTATTTAGCAGTGTATTTTTGTCTGAATTAAAAGAGTGTTTATATTAGAACATTTCATGCATTTGTGGAAAAGATATTTAGTATTGATAAATATTTACCGTGATGGTATTTCTGTCTTCCCCAAACCGCAGATGTTTTCCTTACTAAATGTGTCTGGGTTTCAGCTTTGAGCATTTTTTTCTCTGCTTTTTTGTCTGTATTAGTGCAATCATCCATCAAAACAAGAGTAAGACCCTGACCAGTGTCCTGGTATTTTTTTTCAATAGCCTTTGTTTTAACTTCTTGAAATTTTTCCAGAGCAATCCTGAGGCCACTACCATTGCCTAAGAATTAGCATGCTTAAAAATGTCAGCTATATGCACTTTTTCATTATTATCTGAAATCATGCAGAGATCTGGACCTTGAAGTATCCTAGGTCTTTTCCTTTCCTTTTTTCCTCCCCCCACTCCCAAGAGGCAGCTATTCATCTTCATTAGCCACTTCTGTTAGCCTCCTGCCAACTGAGACTAGAAAACTAGCTGCATCAGTCTTGCATGGCAATTCAGGAATTAGAATCCATAGTCCTTGGGTGCAGGAGGTTAATGCACTAATAAAGATTTTACCTTGATTAACCACATCATCTTAGCTTGCCCAAGCAAGGTTGGTTTTCAGACAGTTTGTTGTATCATATGGCTCAGTGCATTCATCTAGAAACATAGCTCCTTAGCTAAGAAGAGATATTCATCTTTGTGGCTAAAGGAGAAATTTTATCCTTTTTTTTTCATTTCAGTGAAGAATATTTTTTAAAAATTAAGGAAATTGTCTAAATGCTGTTCTGTGATGTACCTGTAAAAGGACACCTTCCATTCCTAAAAAGGGTGGGGGGAGGTTTGTCCTAAACTCTGATATGAGAGAGCATGACATGGATTATAAGCTAATTAACTTGTTTTTTAGAATGAAATCACATTTCTATTAGGCATCCATAACTTCTTCTAGACTTACAGGCTCATTTATTCCCCCCAAAAAATGAATAAAAATTTGCAAGCCTCTATATTAAAGAATTGTAATCATACTAATGAAGGACCTAAATAAGTCAGTTTGATAAGTAAGCATCTGTAGCCTACTTTTACATTTATCTGTCCTAGATTGCTGAACCTTGACTAAGTGTTGGAGGTTATTTTCAGGATGGTTCCACTAAAGCAGAGATAACATATTCCAAACAGAAACTTATTGCACTGGCATTTCTGATTTGCTGTGGGATGAATTGATCCCCAGATCACATTGCAAATGCTCATGATTTGGGATGGTTTAGTCCTATAGATACTAAATATCTGGAGATTTAATGCTGGACACATTCTTAATGCTGCAGTCTGCAAAATATCTTACCTTTTCCCTTTTCATGGGCCCAATTTCTTTTTTTTCCTTTCCTTCTTCCCAGCTCATGGGCATGTGCATGCACATACACACACACACTCTCACATGCAACACACAGTCACAAGTCCTGTTTTTTCAAGCAGTTTCTGCTGATGACCATCTGTGCACATCTGAAGAACCAAGCACAGCAAAAATTGCATTGTCACAAGCTACACAATCACCTTTATTTCTTTGTTTAGAACAAAAAAGTATTCCTTGACAAGCTCTTGCCCCTGGATTGTCATGGATCTTTGGAAGTTAAACCAATGAAGCCTAATGAAAGGAATTGATATTACAGAAAGCAGCAGAGCATTTGGAGAGTCTTGGGACTGGTGCCAAAGGGGAAATGTGGTAGAATGTGTTTGGAGCAGATTGCTGTGAAAAAAGTGACTCCTTGAAATCATTTTAGCAGGAGTAGGAGAGACAGAAGAACTGCTGACTGAGGTTCAGTGCTGAACTGGCACCCAGCTCAGTGTCCTCACTGCAATTTCAGCACCATGGTAGGGTGCTCACAGTAGTTCCCTTATTTCATCCTTCAGTTAGTGGGTGAAATTATGTGTGCCACTTACCTCAAGTTCAGAAAACATTTTGCATCATACATGACAAATATTAACTATAAATTAAAACCAACCCAAATGAGTGGAGAGAAAGTAAGTAAAAGAGAGAAAAACCAGAAACTGGAAAATGACAAGATATTTTGTTGGGTGGTGATGGTTCTGATTAATATGTTATCAAAAGTATAATGACCAATAAGGATGCTCAAATGGAAAGCAGAAAATTATCAGTTGCTCAAAAGAAACTATGGGGCTGATGAGGAAGTAGAAAAAGAGTTCCAAGTATGGATAAGTGACATCATAAAGAAACAAGAGGAAACAGATTTATCCATTTTATAGGCACATATTTGAGGTTTGGGTTAGAAAAGTTGCAGCAATAACAGATTCTACAGGAACCAATTTGGAAAAAAGAAAATTGGCTTTTCACATGATAGGAACCTTACCACAGTGAAATACTGTCAGCTTCAACACAGTCTCCAAAAGTTTCAGTGTCTGACTCTTTGCTTTGGATATTTGACACTAAAATCATAGCCATGTTGTCAGCTAGTGGCAATGTAGCTTCACTGAATTGAAAGGGATATTTGCCAACTGACAACAGTTAAAAAGAGAGACTCGTGTTAAAAAAAAAAAAAAATTGTGAAGACAGGAGAGTAACTAGATTAGAGATTCTCAAACTCTGTCTTGTGATCACTTGCTAAAGGGTCTTGGAAAGCTCTGCATTAGCTTTGCATGGCCTTGACTTCCAGCTGAATAAATATATCTAATGCTTCCCTAAAATCTGCATTTCAGTGTTGGTAGCTATGAAGACAGATCCTCTCCAGTCCCTCTGACCTAACCAGCAGAGTATTTCCAAAGCAAAATTATGTCTCACAGATCTCCTGTAATTCCTGTGACATGGCAGTAGAGCAGTGGATGAAGTTGAGTCAGCTAAAATAACTTTCAAAAAGTGTTTGACAGGGTCCTTTATGAGGTGCCACAAATATTTCTTAAATTGTCATGTGTAGGGAGACAAAATATTATGAATCAAAAATCGGCTAGGTGAGCACAAGCAGAGAGGAGGATTAAACAGTCAGTTTTCTTAATGACCCAGTGATAAGTTCTGGTTTTGGCACCAAGTGAACAGCAAGATTATACATGTGGTATACATCTCCCTACTTATTATTAATTACGATTTTTCTGAATCAGTTCAACCATTCCCGGTATCATGTACCACACAGCAAGACTGATGACACCAGATAAATAGCATTGCCTTAAGTCTGGAGTGAATACTATTATACCTCTGCATGGTACTTTTCCTGAAAAATTATCTACAAGCTAGGGTTAAAAGCCCCAAACAAAACACTGCCAAGCAGTCATTAATCTGCAAGAAATGTCTGGTTACTTAATTGTTGCTGCAGAAACTGAAGTTGGAGCAAGGATATGCAATACTATGGATTTCTTTATTTGAAGATTTTCTCTTCAGTGAGAAGAAAAGCCAATTTGGCATACTGAGTAAGATTAACTAGGCTTGGAGCTTTATAGCTTGTAAAACTGGACATTTATGTATGACTGCTGAAAACTGATTTACTACAGGTAGAGATTAGTAGAGTTGCAGGGTTGTAGAGTTACAGTATGTGTGTGAACGAGATGTGCCATCAGCACCAGTACCACAAAGATGTCAGTGCAAAACAACATCACTGCCCCCCGCACAAGGAGAAATGTGTGTTACAAAACAAAGAGAGGGTCTCTGAGCTGCTCCTTGGACTTGTGCACCTGGCTACAGGAGGAGGAGGGCAGTCATTGTCATCTCAAACAAGCTGTCCTGCAGTTGGACAGGACATTTCATTATCCAGATATATTTCTAAGCAGCCTGGTCAGGGCTTCCTTCTTTGATCTAGAAGTCTTTGTTTTCCCTACTTCTGGACCCCAAAAGTCTTCTTAGTACTTTCTTTAGCTGACATTGTTCAGGATGTTAGGATTCAGTTAATCAAGTTTGAAGAAGACTATAAATTGGTTTTAAATTAGACCATTATCTTGTAGTGGCTGGAACATTTTCTGGTGCCAGGTGTTTCTGATTTATTTTCTGTTTGATTTATGCTAAAAAAAGACTCTGCTTTTTTTCTCTTTCTAATTCCAAAAACCTTTTGTGTCAATCAATGTTCGAACACCAATTTGAAGGTGCTAGGGCTCTTAAATACATTTAAATTTTCATCAGTCCTTTTCAAATAGTTTTCAGTCCAACGGGTGCCCTATGCTTGTACTGCCAGTCCCAAACTCCAAAGACAGGCCAGTTACGTAAGAAGAGAAGATGTGCATGAAAGTTCATTTTACAATAGAAGTTGAGTCCTTTCTGTTTAGTTAGTTAAATAGTTTCCATTTAGGCTTGCATTTTCAGACATTTCACATCATGTACCAAAAAAAAAGATCTTGATATAATCATATGCCATTACTACTGTTTTGAATCTGTCTCAAATATCTTCAGATAGAGTCTAAAATCCCAAGACTTGGCACATTTGAACATATTCTGGATTAGTTTCTGCTTGATCTTGCAAGGTGTTGACACTTCCTGGACACCTAAATCCTTTCTCCTGATTTTTGAGTCTCTGTTCTTGGCAGCCAGAAGGAGATTCTGCACATAGTTTAATGTTTCTATTTTCAAAAAATATTATACTGCATTTAAATCTTACCACTCCTCAGTGGTGACAGCCTGTACTTTGGGATACTTTTCATGGTGGTTTTCTGATTTTTTTTTCCTAATGTTATTTAATTATATAGTTTTCTGAATTTCAAAGAGTGGGGATAAATAAACAATATGATCACAACTCAATATGTTATTCTAGTAAATTCACATTCAGATATTCATGATAATAGCAATTATTAACCCTGGCAGATATCAGTGGTCTTACTAAGTCTTTGTGTCAGAAGGGGTTACATCAGATTTAAATTATGTAGAAAGCTTTATTATTGACCGCAGCTGAAAGTAAAAAAAGGAGAAGAGAAGCTAGCTGGAAAAAAAAAAAAAAAAAGGACCATTTGGGCTGTTTTTCAGTGAAGTGTGGATGAGAAATAATGTTGGAGAAAAGAAGGAATGAAAGATTTTGACATGTCAAAAAAAGAGGTCACCCTTATTTTTAATCATCCCTCTGGTCCTTTCCCAGGATGAAGGCATCATTGTCAGACTGGGGCAGGCAAGGTGGGAGGGAAGAGCTCTGCTGCTGTAACAGATTGGTTTGTGCTGGCACAGAGCTGACTCCTCAGGAGATGTTTCCCTGAAGGTGACAGTGGGGTCACCAATTGTGTAACCTGGAAGAACTGCTTCTTGAGCAAATGGCAATCACAAGCACAGAACAGAGTATTTCACAAGCAGGATAACTTTAGGTCAAAGCCACCAGATGTTCCCAGTCTGGCTGCCCCCATTCTTCAGTTGACAGAGATAACATAAAGCATTGCCCTTCAGAAGAAAGGGACACTTAGTCATTCCCATGTGTTCTTTTGGGCTCAGCACCTCAACTTGTAGGGAAAAACACTTTGGTTGGGAACAGGGTTTTAGCAGTGGAAACACCTTTAGTCTATGTACACAACATCACATTTCCCACAAAGTAAGTGGTCCTCTGAGGGAAAAGTGAGAAAAGCAGGTGTGAAAGTGATACTTTTTTAGATGAGCGACTTAGAGTTAAATATCCACATTGCAAATCTCCTTTTTGTCAATTTATTGTCATATACCTTTACTGTTGGAGTGTTTTGTAATACATAATTCCTTAATCTTTTGCAAACAGGAGCACGTGTGCCAGGTGCTTGTAGCAAACAGCAATCTGATTGCCTATGTTTTTTGCTGCCTGAGTTTTAAGAAGTCAATGTATATTAAAAATTGCTATATACTGTTATTGCTGGCACTTATCAGATAAGGAAGTCATAAGATGAATGATCTGCCTCAAAGAAGTGAAAAGCAAAGCAATTCTGATACTGAAACTGCAAACCAGATGATGCTCTGATTAGAGTCACGCACATAGATTACAGAAGTATAATAAATCATGTAACTTTTTAGCCTCAAATAAAATAAAAGAATGCCATTTTTATTAGGAAATAAACTGTTTATCAAGAATGCTTTAAATGTGACATTTATTACTAATAAACTGTGTTGAAAGGGCTGATCCTTTCATTGGCAGAACAGCCTGAGACTTTCCACTATGTAAAAAATGCAGCAGCTCAGTCCATGCTGGGTCAGGAAGCAGTTCCATCAGCACTAATGAAGGATGGGCAAGAGACTCACATGCACTTTTTTTCAAACAAAAACATCTTCTTTTCTCTTCAAAAAGGAGTGAGTCATGGAAATAGAACTCTGGTGTTATTTTGGGACTGATCGTGGATCTCTGCGTGGTTCCTTGGAATATCACTGAGAAACAATTCCACAGTCAGTTAATGGTAGCAAAACCCAGCAAAGCATCTGCCAGGCAGACTCTTGATAGAGTCAGCAATCCCCCTGCTTAGGCAGGATGTTATTTACTCTTCAGTTCTTCTAATGTATGGGCCAGCTTTCAGGGTTGTCATGCTTGGCACTATTTCTCATATTAATTCTCTTAAGTTACTGTGTACCAAATACTGTGGCTGTTGGTGCTGAACGTGTCAGGAAAACATGTCCATCTCTTAACATCCTGCACCAGAGAGGAACAAACTTCTTGTCTCAAGTGTTTCATTTATCTCTTCCCCAAAATCAACCGTGCTTTGGAGACCAACTCATTCAGACTTGAATCATAACAATATTGAGCTTGTGCCAACCTGCTACCTGAAGCTGTGTAAAGGATGACTGCATAAAAGTCAGGTCAAGCTACATCTGTCTCTTAGGTATGAAAAAATGTCCCTCAAGACAAAACAGGGAGGAGAAAAAGGTGGAGTGCAGCACACCTCTTTTAGGGCTCACCACATATGTATGTCCTGCAAGGCACAAACACGTTGGAGTTAGAAACTTACTCAACTCCTTTACAATTATAAAGGCAATTTTAAGAACTAACTGTTAGCAAGTGGCAAGCATTTACCATTCTGATCTTGTCTGTGGAATTTATTTTGTGATTAGTCCACAATGTGTATCCCATTACTTGGTCATGAACTGAAATTTCTATTCTTGTCTACAAGAAAACCACTCTTCTGTTAGTCTCACGAGCCCAAATACATTGTGTGATTAAAATGTATTTGCTGATTGTCAGACAAACCAAACTTCTTGCACTTAAGATGCATTATCTATTCAGAAAAAGGAGACTGTGCTTAAGAACTGCTCTCAGGAGTCTGTAAAAATCATTGTAGCAAGTTTTGTCTAGATTATATGAAAACTGGGCATTTCCTAGAAGCTGCAGTAAATATTCCTCTACTCAGGCACTCTTGCTTCTGATATGCTATCATCTCCTTTTCCACTGACTTTCTAAATGTAGTTTTCTGCACAATGTTGTTTTTCAGGAGATGACCCATTCATGGCCTCCACCACTGTCAGCTATTCACACACCAGGAAAGGCAGAACAAAGCAAGTTTCCCTTCCCAAACAAGGTAAGACATTCAGGATCATGTAGAAATATTCCTCCTGCACCTCACAATATGTCCTACACAAGCCCTGACTAAGTGTGTGAGGTCTCTGGGCTGAGGTTGATGCCTTGCTGATGATCTTCTTCATGTACGTGTGCCAGTATTCCCTGTCTTTTCCCTTCGTACAGCCTCAGCAGGGCTACACTGTCTGCATGTCTTGGAAGCAGAATTGATGGTGGTGTGGGGGTCACAGGTTCCTCATGGCAAGGCAAAACCACAGATGTCTCTGGTGGGATGTCCAGAGGGGGTGGCTTCTGCTGAGGCTCCTCACTGATACCTTAGGGCACAGACAGCAGTGGAGAGTCACAGAGCTCCTCCTTGCATCCATTGCTCCTGCATAATTTGGCTTCACCAGTTGGAATTTTTGTTGAAAACTTTGAGGTCTGAGGAGGCCTTCACTAGTCCACTGGCCTCTAGATGGGCCTGAGGACTGGGCATACATCTTCTGCCACCAGCCTGGCTTCAAAGGGGCAGCTTTGCTAGAGCGGCAATCAGCCTGGTGCTGTGATGCCCAGAGGGGGCCACAGAAGCATTTGCCACAGAAATATTTTATCCCCCAAGAGACCAAAACCACTAGTCCTTATGATGGTCCCTTAAAACCGACCCCACTATTGGATGTGTATCCCAGGGAGGATGCAGTGCAGTGTGGTAAAGCTCATCAGCATGAGCTTGGGGAAACCACATTATTTATACATGGTAAGTCAGGAGGGAATGAAATCAGCTATCTTGTGCAAGAGCCAATAAATTTCACATTGTACCACCATATACTGTTTAGATGTCACAAGCATATTTCATGCAGTGTTCAAGCTTGAAGGATGGTATTGATGCTGTTTATAGTCTTTCTCCTGTTAAAGCAAGCTCGTTTGGCAACTTTTAAGTCCATTCTGCAAAATTTAGTTCAGGGAATAATTATAACTACAAAACCAAGAAAACTTCATTTGCCTACAGTAAAACAGCTTTTCCGTGGATGAGAGTGTCATGATTTTGAAGAATCAGGGGTGTAAACCAAATTATCTCTGGCTTGTTATGAAAGAAAAGGAAATAACTCACTATTTGCTTGTTGAAGGCAGACAACTGACTGAAGCTTGTTAAATTAGAGTAAGTCCTGTAGGAGAGAGGTGGATCAGCAGCTTACAAGCAGGTGAAGTGCCTGATAGGGATGAGAAAGTGAAGTGGTGCTTGCAGTGCTGCAGATTCTGCCACAATTATCAGCACACGATGTGCTCGCATGGCACATGTGCAGATGTGCACAGGCAAGGCACGGACCTGTCAGCAGATCTGTGTGGCCATCGTGAATGCAATTCCTCACAACTAAATGTATTGTGATAAATATAGGAATAGGAGAACCACAGAGCAGAGAGCAAAGATATGTGAAGAATGGTTGATATTGACTTTCTCATCTTCTCTCTGCCTGTTCATCCATCTCTCTGGGAAATTTTCTATTATTTTGAATTGCAGAGCCTTCAGAGATCCACCATTCATTTTTAAAGATCCTTTTCATGGTGGTTTCTTTTTCTCTTGCCAAAGTAGAATTTCCGGGTTTTTTTAAGCTTAGGACGGACAAGATTTCATCTAGAAATATATGAGCATACTTTCGTACATATAATAACATCACGACTGTATTGTGGCCTGGGTGATCTGCATGGCCAAAAATTAGAGTACTTTGTGTGAGATGGGAAAGAAGTACCTTAAAAAACTCAACAGAGTCCTGGAAAATCCTGTATTACTGGCCATAGATTATGTTCATTTTAGACACCACTTCTATTTTAAAATATTTTAAAATAAATAAAATCTATTCTGTGGCCTAATCTGAATCTGTACAGTTATAGACTTTAGAAAGCATCTGCTTTTCAGGGTCCAAAATGTGAAAAATGTTTTCCTAATTTTTCCTGAATGTTTTTCAAACCTTCATAAGCTAGCTATTGCTTTTCACAAAGCATGGTGTAAAACCTTTATTGGACCTCATAGGGAATGTCTCTGTAGCTTTTAGAAAGCTTTCCCACATGTAAACTATATAGCTGTCCCTACTTTTTAAAACCTGAGGGCTACACCAAACTATTGTGGATGGCACATTATTCAGATAAATGGGTCTGTCAGTTTAGTGACCAAGGCCAATAAAGAGACCAAAAGGCTAAATTCAGGGCAGCAGCTTCATCTCTTAGTTCCAAGTCATGCACAGTAACATGAATTCCTTTTCAGTCTTAACGGCAGTGTTCAGACACCAGTTCAATTCATTTGCAAAGACTCTTCCAGCAAGAGAAGCAGGTAGGCTGCACTCACTTTTAACAGAAGACAGTTCCCAAACAGAAAGATACTCATCGTTTTAGGAATGGGAAAAGGAGAAGCTTGTAGGACTCCTGCCCTGTTACAAGGATGCAAATCATAACTACTTTTCTGTCCATAAAAACTGAATGTCAGCATCATTAGTTCGCATTCACGCCACACTGCTTTTAACCTGCAATTCACGTAATTAGCAATCTGACAGCTTGAAACTTGAAATTTATTAATTAGGCTATTAAAGTTGCAAAGGCCACAGCAACTATAGCTAGAGTGGTTTTGAAATCAGTCTAGTAGTAAAAGCTAAATATCTGAGATTTATATATCAGAAATATAATGGAATTGCACATTTGAAACTGCACATGTGGATGTATCAATCAATATAGTTAAATGCTCATTTGATGGAGGGGATGGATGTGCATATGCTGCACTTCTATATGAAATCAGGCCTCATTAACACGTGATGTCTACATTGATTCACAAGAATGGGAGGAGAGCCTGGTCAGGCTTGTCACGTGGCAGTGACCAGTAGGTTTCCAAGTATTATGCTGCTGAAGGAGCACCACTAGAGACCTGTCCTTTATGTAATGGAGGGCATAAAGTTACATTTTATCCTTAACTTGGAATTTTCTTTCTCTCTGGAATTAATTTGTACTCTTGAATTTACTAGGAAGGGGCAATGACAGTCTCTTTATTTCTTGTTTTTCAGCGCTTAAGGGTAATTGAATGAATGTGTGATGTGACAGGTCGTATGTGCTTTCCTTTCTCCCATCTCTGCCACACTTTGTTATGTACAAATAATCAGGCATTTCTTGATTGTAATTTTATTAAAAGCATCTTAATAAACAAACTTTAAATGAATAATTAAATCTGTAAATAAGAGCTCACTTGATGCTTCTGTGGATGAGCTTTCATGTTCGAGCATTAACTCTCTTGTTCAGGAAAAAATGCTGTTAATTCTGCTGCTTGCTTTGCTCTCTCTCTTCATTTTTACTGTAATTTCTTGTCTTGATAGTTTGATCAGGTGTTTGATTTCTGGTTATGTACATGTGATATTATGGGATCAGCCATCAGTTTGTTATTTGAGAATTAATTTAGCCACTCCAGGAGAACTGGTTTCTTGTCACAAAACTATTGGGTGATTATTCTAAGCAGATGCTAAGTCATCATAGAGATGTTGTTCTTTATAAGCTCAATTTGTTTGCTTTTTCCTTTCTTGTTGATTTTAACAAGCTGGAGGAAATACTCTGGACAATAATCGTCAGAGATGAAGACTTCACCATTTTTTTAAAGTTGCATTCTTTTTCCTCCATTAGTGGGAACATTCTGTATTTCTCTATGAGATATTTTTACTTGCCTTTGACAGAGGCAAGATACTGTGCTCAGCAGTTAAAGGGGTGGGTGAATTCTTCCTGAGGTTAATGAAAAGGTGAAAGAGTGAGCAAGATCCTTGTTCAGGAGTTTCAAACACTTTTACAAATACAAGGATATTTCCCTCAAAATGACTGTATTTCCCTGAACTTCTCTAGGTACATAAATTCTCTGTTTGGGAAATTGAACATGCTCTAAAAGCCTACTTTTATTGGGAGTGTGGTTGGCTACAAGAGTAGCATTTAAATTCAAGTGTACATACCACTACGTCACTGCTGCAAGCTGATCTTGACTTTTTAAGATTACATTGCACCAGAAAAAAACCAGGCTTTAATCTCTCTTCATCAGAAACATTCACAAAAAGCTGATGCAATTTGTCAAAACTACGCAATTTCATATTATTTAGAAATTATTCTTGACATGTGAAACTTGGTACAGATCTTTTCATATTGCAGTAGAAGGTAGAAATTCCTGGAGCTTGCCCAAAACTTTGACATCTCACATTACAGGTATGTAGGATGGAAGTAAGTTGCAAATGTGTATTATAGTATTAAAATTACAGATTAAAGCCATGCAGTCTGGATAGCCTTGACTCCAGAGCAAATTGTGCAGATTGGGGGATTCTGATCAGCTGAGCCCTCAAGACTCCAGGACCTGCTGTCCAGCCAAGCTCTGTTTAGAGGGCCCAAGGAGCTCTTGGGACTCCAAGCCCCTGAGGAATTCTCCTGAGTGACTCAGCAGCACAATCTCAGCCCAACCAGGTCAGAGCCTCCTCAGCTTTCTGGGGACCTGCAGTTTCTCTCTCCATGAGCTGTGTGTTTGGCTCATCCCTTGGCCTCTGTGGACCAGGGATCGGGTCCAGCACCCAGTTCCTCACCAAAAATGACTGCATGTGTTCCTGTGTGTGCCTGGCCTCTCTGAGCAGTCTTAACTGCAGCTGTAACTGCAGGATGGATGTGAGGCAGTATTCCTGTGTGTGTCTGGGTTATTCAGAAGCAGTCACATACAGGATTCACTATTCCTGCTGCCAACCATGACTAAGTAATCTTTTTTCCCTTAATTTACATATCTTTTTGTTATGGTTTATATTTGTATTTATAGGCTTTTAAAATATTTTTATGAATACAAACAAGTTCTGTGAGTAAAACACAGTGAGTGAACATTTGCACTTGAGGGGAAAATGGTCTGATTTATTGCACCACATTCACAGATATTGCTGTTGTCATACAAGGTCGACCTTGTAATCTCAGGGACACAGAACTAGTCTGTATTTTCATTCTCTGATGCTGTCTATGTCAACTTGTGAAAAGAAAAGACCAGCTGTGCTACTGCCTCAGGAATCCAATGGTCCATGAAACAATATTGGCCTTCCCTCTGTCTTCTCATCTGAACTTGTAGAAGATAATGGACGAGTTTTGGCTGATCAATACATGAATAGTGAGCAGGAGAGTCGTAATAGCTATACAAAGAGTTGCACCATTAAAGGGTTGTTGTGAAATAAGTTTACAAGCCTAAGAACTAATGGATTTTCCAAGAAATATTGGACTTATTCTTGTAATTGAAAATTACTTTGAAACCAAATGAACCATCATCAGTGCTGTTTGTACTGTTAAGGTAATGTCCAAGCAAGTATTGCAGCAAAAAAAATGCCAAAACAATAACACACTTTCCCTTTTTTCTGTTATTACTGTAGGAGTCACAACAGGGATCTACAGGACACAGCAATACAAGTAAGTACCAACTCATTTTCTGGCTTCATTGGGTGGAGGGCTGGACAATGACTTTGAAAAAGAAGTGATTGATCAAGTAAGGGACCAGTAGCAGACTGCGACAGCACAGAGCCTCAGCAGGCAGTACTCAGTTATGGACCAATATGGAGAACTGAACTGAAGAGCAACCATCAAAATGCCAGCTCTTTTGGTGGCCTGGGAAGAACAAAGTATTCATTTCATTATGGCTGTTCCATTATGCAAATGAGAATGACTGAAAGGGCAAAAGAGTGGGTTTTTTCGGAAACTGGAAAAGAGCTGACCTACTTGCACATCCAGATCCAGACTGCCAGAAAATTCTGCAAGAAAATTTATTATCATTTATCTTCCATATGCAATGGTATATTTTGTGGCCGTTGCACAGTAATAAGCTACATAAACCTTGCCAAACTAACACTAGATATTATTTCAAAGACCCTATGGCCATGGTTCTTTTCAGCTACCAGTGTGAATCTGGGAGTGATGTGCACTTGTGTGGCTTCTGCTCAGTGCTTTTCGGTGGACTCCAGTTTACAAATCACGGTACAGATCAGTAGCACTTTAGTTACACTTAGCTATGGTAAAAACCTTAGCAGCTGTGTTGAACAGGAATATTGAATTACTCTGTGAAACAAAATATTAATCCACTCCCTGGACACCTCTGATGGTTGTTGATGTTGTCTTGCATATCAAAAATACACGATTCTGTCCTTTTCTCCACCTAAAATCATCACTGTCGCCCTGGTTTTACAGGGGCCCATAAGTTGTAACACTGTAACTGTAGTTTCCCATGCTTTTTCTGTAAACATGGTCCTTGTTTTCTTAACCGGCCGGGATTGTTTTGCACTTGTGGAATTGTTTTTCATTCCTTTCCCTGGGGTGGAGAAAGATGATTGACCATGTCTTTGTCCTGTAAACCTTCAGGGGTGTTGACCCTTTTCACCAATCCTTAATTGTCTTTAGATACATATAAAAATAGGCAAATAAAGAAGGGCAGGTCTTTTTGGTTGGTCCTGCCTGGAGATTCAACTGCTGCTCTGAGACCCGCGTGTTTCTTCTGTTGCCAGCTGTGCTACACATCACAACCAAAAGAATTATTTTGCTGGCTTCCTGACCTGTCAGCCAACACAGAGTCCTGTTTGCAAATTGCAGGGCTGAGACTGAAGTTGAAAAATGCCCTGAGCTCGTAGCTAGGGCTTTGAAAGGGCCTGGTCTCCCACTGTATGTGGGAAAAGACATCCAGAGAGACAAGACTGGAGATGTAGGCTTTTAAAACGGTGTGGCTTTTCACTGGGGAAAGGTCAGCATGAGGAAGAAAATGTTGTGAAGAAACATGCAGTGGTGTCACTTAATTGCTGGCACTGGTTTGATATTGCTGTGAGTACCAGCACTAAGGAAATAATAAAAGGCAAAGGGTATGAGGTTCTGTCAGAAAATAATGAATACAGTAATGAGAAAAAGAAGCACGAAGGAACCATAATAGAGAGGGCTATGCAAACACAGGCAGCGGCACAAGCATGACAAACACACTGGCTGAGCTGAGGGCTTTGCAATGACATCAGAGGCCACAGTATTTGGCGAGCTTTGGTCCTAGCTGAGTATTTCCTTCTTCCAACACTTGAATAAAATAGGTTGTTCAGCAGATTTAATAAAACCTGCTTCCCTGTGTATTACAAAATTGATCCTATGACTTTACAACTTTTCCCTGTTTCTTACCCCTATGGTCTCCAACCGCACTTCACTTCCAATTCCCCCATCCTTCCCACACCCCAATACCTCCAGCTTCTTATCTCCTCATTCATCCTGCTCATCAAAATCTGGGCAGCTGGGCAGAAGCTACACTTGGTACTGCCTAGCTGATGGCAACCAAACCAAAGAACAGCTGGACCCATGCAGAAATATTTTCTTCATTGGTGACAAAAGTTAGGGTCACTGTTGGACACCCAGACACTTTTCCTAACATCACAGAGAGAGTTTGACTACCTCTGAGAGCTACATCCATGAGAATTACTGTTGAGATGCTGGAATAAGGTATGAGATAAAACACAGTTAGAATGAGACATAGACTTTACCAGTCCTGTATATCATACTCAAAGGAAACTTTGGAAAAAATTATTTCAATGTGTGGTGGGTTGACCCTGACTGGACACCTTGTACCCACCAAAGCTGCTCTATTAGTCTCCTGGACACAGGAGAGAAAACACAACAAAAGGCTTATGGGTGCAGATAAAAACAGGGAGACATCGCTCACCAGTTACTGTCATGAGCAAAACAGACTCAGCTTTAGGAAATTAATTTATTACCCATCAAATCAGAATATGACAATGAGAAATAAAATCAGATCTTAAAAGCACCTTCTTCTCATCCATATCTTCATCCTGGACTCAACTTCACTCCCAAATTCCCTTAACTCCTCCCCATCAGTAGTGCAGGGGACCAAGGAATGGGGGCTGCAGGCAGTTAATCACACCTTGTCTCTGACACTCCTTCCTCCTCAGGGAGAGGACTCCTCACACTCTTCCCTGCTCCAGTGTGTGGTCCTTCCCATGGAAGACATGGGAACTTCTCATGAGCCCACAGGCTTTGGTTCTTCATAAGAACCAGCATGGGTCCCCTTCACAGGGTGCAGTCCTTCAGAAACAGGCTGCTTCAGCGTGGTTCCCACACAGGGTCACAGGTCCTGCCAGCAAACCTGTTCCAGTGTGGGCTCCTCTCTCCATGAGTCCACAGGTCCTGCCAGGAAATACTAGCAAATTACTCTGTGGGAAAGAAATCTAATGGTCAATGTATTGTGTTATCTAAGTGCACATCTTCAGAGTCGCAATTAACTGGTTTTTCCCATTGCTCCCTGACTTCTTCGTAGCAGCTCTCGAGCCTGTCATTTGCAATGGTTTTACTGCAGCTGCCAACATTGTCTTTCTCATGGACAGCATTTGCATTTCTGTCATCCTTCTCCCACAAGGAAATCAAAGCATTTAGAAACTCATAATGGCTGAAATTATGCTACTCCATCACAATAAATATAATTTATCCCTGTTACCCAGAAAGGAAAATGTAATCTGGTTGAGTGATTCATCAAAATTCCAACTAAGAGGAGAGAACTGCTTTTCTGGCCACGCACTATTCAACAGGGAAATCCTACAAAAGTTCATTTGAAATTTATTTTGAAATTTGAGAAATCTGGACGCATCTTCTGCTTGTATCTAAAAAGGCTGGGAAAGAAGCTGCATGAGATGAGGTAGAAACTAGCAAAGGCCTCCCAGTTCTGTGGCTAAGGATCTGCAGACTGATGGTTCACTGTGTGTTTTCTGCATACACCCACTCATACAAACACACACACACACCCCTGTTTCAGGAGACATACACAGTGCAGGAGACATACACAGTGCTTAGCATCTGAAACAGAGCGTGCTAACAGCAATCCCATAGCAAGGTGGGTAGCATGTTCTTTGTTAGTTCCAAAATGGCTAAGAAAAGCAAAGATTGGCACAAATTTGCCCATAAGAAGAAGTCAAAACTTGAGAAGATTTAGCAATTCAGCAAATTCCAGCCTCCCACTATGGTACCTGCATGCATTTGACAGGTTACATGAAAAATCAAAAGCAAGTCTTAGTTTGGCCAAGGGTGAATGTAAAAAAGGCAAGTTATTGTAACAGGTAATTCTTTTTTACATACCCTTATCCAAAAATATTATCAGTACAGTATCTGTGACATTCAACTATGCTTAGGCTATACACATGAGTAAAATTTCTAAGATTCAGTCAAGTGAGAAGGAAGTTGGTAAGAATTGATAAAGCATTAATGGCCAGATTTTCTACTCTGATAGGCTGGACTGATGCATTTCTACCATGTGTACAGGCTTTGTCCTTCCTCTCCATACAGAAGTATGCTAAGTGACAATTAGCATAAAAGCAGTTACAAATGCTTACAGTAGGGTAATCCATTAATATCCAGTTTGGCTAAATCACAGAGATTCTGTTTCCTCACAGGACATGTGCTGTTTCCCTTGTTGCTGCATTTACATACATTGCTGAAAGTAGAACTGATGTGAACTCTGCGGGCAAAGCACTCAGGAATCCATATTCCCTCTCACACTCAAACAAACCAGTGTTCGCGGTAATAATTCATCACTTAGAAAAGACCCAAGTTACAAATAGAAAATGTTTGAATATATGCCAACTGTTACTGTTGGTTTCTTGTTCCAAATTACCATAATGCAGATGAGCTCCAGGGCTCCAGGCTCCGGAAGGCTGACAAACGTATATTGCAGCAACAGCTTCCTAGCCAGCAAGTTCACCATCTGGATATACTTTCTGAGGTCTCTGCTGAAAGTGAAGAGTGACCCAGAGATTATGGAGTGGATGTATTCCATTCTGTGGGCATGCCCTGCTCATACCTAAATTTTAGGTGGCTTTAGCTGTCCTCCTACAGTGAATGCTGAGCTTCCCTAGAGGTCCACAAAGGCACTGGTGGTTTTGAAGTCATCCAGAGTTTTCCCCATCCTGTTCAGTGAAGTTTAGGAACCTCAGCTGGCTAGACACAAACCCTACCAGGGGGGAGGATGAGGTCTAAAAGCACTGTGTCAAGGTGCTTATGATACCCGGAACTTCCACTACAAGACAGCTACTTCCAGAAGGTCACTCTAGAGTGCCCTTCAGCTTCCTTCTGTAAAGCAGTGTAAGAACACTGGTAGCAAAATCCTGCCTCTTCTGAAGGCAACAGCAAGTTTTCCAGAGGTACCGTTATGGCTGTTGCTCTATGGAAGCTGGGGACAAGCTGCAGATAGCTGATGTGTAATGCTCATGGGCATGGACTAGGTCAGGGCTGACCCAAAACCCACTCAACTCAATGAGCAGCATATCAGGCAACACCAAAACAGCCTTACCAAAATTAGCATTTCTCACATTTTTTTCAGAAAGAATAAGTGGATTTTGGCCTAACACTGCTCATTAAAAGGTAATGGAGAAAAACACATCCATCAGTAAACCAGTCACATTCAACCTCTGCGCCTCCTTGTCTGCTAGGCAACACAAACTCATGTGTAGACAGCTATTAGCATCCAGCGACACACGAGAGGAGCAGCATCTGCACAGTCTCCAGGCCCAGAATTCAAGTTCAAGGTGATTCAAGTGGAGTAGCACATCCTCTAAATCCATGTTAGAGCTACACAGAAATCTTACACTGGAGTGCAGCTCTCTCAGGTTGCTCAGAGAGCATTAGTTACAGTGAACATCAGCCTTACTGTTTTTCTGTGGGGGAGTAGGAAGGATGGAGAAGGACTTGGCCTGACTCAGCAGAAGCAGTACCACCCCATCTGCCAGCAGCCTCCCTCTGTCTGTGCTATGTAACGAAGTTGTGTTGGGCAGATACATTATTTTGGACCCAAGATGGGGATCATCACAACCCAGCACGCCAAGACCCATATGAGTCATAAGGAAATGTGAAGAGGCATCCCTTGGGCCTCTGGTGCTTCTCAAGCGTCTGGGTACTTGACTTCTCCTGGCATTGAGTGCCTAAGCAAACATAGCAAAGAGAGCTACCCCAGCCCCTACTTACAGAAGCTAAAGATCAAATCCTTAATGTGTCAAAATGTATGTGAGCCAAAATATCCATTGGCAGAACTTTGCCCTGATCACTGCCTTACTGTCTCCTGCTGATGCTGTTTTGCTTTGTTTGAAATAATTACTCTTCCTGGAGCAGGGTTTTGGAGCAAGTGCATATTGTATGGAGTACACTCTCAGCAGCAGAGCTGTAGGGCCCTAGAGAAATCCTTTCCATTGCTCCAGGGTCTGCTGTCCCTAATAAAGCCTGTGTCCTCTAAGCATCTCCTCTTGTGGAGTTTCTCTGACATTTCCGGAGCACATGTCAGTGACAAGAAAAGTCAAGTCAGGATTGACCCCCTGCTTGCAAATGCTCCAGCAGTGCCCCTGCAACCCTGTGGTTGCCTCCACAGCTGTCTGTGTGTGTGGCAGGAGTGGTCAGTGTTAGCAATGAATAAAGCATTGATGTGTCACATCTGAGCAGTTTCCATACTGACCCATTTCTGATGTCATTTTCTTCTTCTCTTTTAAAGGGAAAAGTGATGTAGAGCCAAAGACCCCAGAGAAAAGCGCAACCCATGCATCGTAAGTCACATATGCGTTTAAGATTGGAGAAGGCAGCTGTGTTTTTATCAGATTTGTTGGGCAAAATAGAATTTGTTTGTTTTCATTAAGATAAAGCTCTTTCACTGATGCTTTTCGTAAAACAGCTTTTTAGATAATGACTAAACATTAATTATTCCTAGAACTTCTGCATGCTGGTAAGTCAGCAATCTTTGCAAGTGAAATGGCTTCATATCACGCTGAATAGATATGAGATTATTTTTGTGGGTGTGTGAGTCTGGCCTTTGGAACCTTACTTCAACATTACCTTAATGCTGCTGGAGTTTGTCACACTTGCTGAAAAACATCATGTCACATATGCCTTTGATGTACTGATGTAATTTTAAAAGACTGCAGTCTGCAGCTTCACCTCTGAATTACTTGAAATCCAATTACAGTTATCTCTGGTCTCTCACGATTTTGTTGATGTTTTTGAATTAACAAAAGAAGTCAAGAAATAGATAGGAAAAGGCACTTGTAATATATCAGTGTTCACCTTCAGTTTAGTGCAACAATAGAAGCTTTTACCATTTTTTACTCTAGTATACAAAAGACTGAATTGTTTTGCCAACATAAACCAGTCTATGAAACAGATGGGCTGCAAGTTAAAAAAAATTAAAAATAGCATCAGTCTCCCAAACTGAGCGAGATAAGTGAATTCCTTTTATAACTACCAGGCAGGAGCATTATGAATTTCTGCAAAACCATTCACCTTTTTAATCCCATTTGAGAGAGGGAAGTTCTTGGAACAGTCAGTCATGTGAGTTTTAGAGTGCATCTGGCCCATAATTTATGTTTTCTGACTCCTGTTATTTAAATTCAGAGCATTATATCATGTAAATCTCACAAGGTGTCACCATTTGTTACATGGCCAAAAGTAGTCACAGAAGGAGGTACAATAACAGTGATTTATTGTGGAACATTTTGATTTCTGCTGCAAATGTGCATTAAAAATCTTCTGGAAATTAATCTAGAAAAAGATTTGACACTGTAAGAAATGGCTTGTCCTGCAGATTGTGTTGTGGAATGTAATTATAGTATGCAAGCACATTTGGGCAAACTTATTAAATGAATTAAGCATTAGCAACCTTATGCCTTCTGATAGTATGATTGCTGGGAACGTTTAATAGAATGATTTCAATAATTATAATTTTTAAAAATAATATTGCAATAAAGACCGAAAGAAGAAGGGTTTTAATGCCATCTGGAGGTATTTTAGAGAAATGAACGCATTTATTTTTGCTGCATTTATTTAGGAATATGTAAAACATAAGCCATCCTCCACAGTGTTTTTTTCTAGTTAGCATTTTACTGATGAGGAATGTTCCTTTCTTCTCTTTCATTGGGTTAAAATCCTGTAAGAGTTCTGAACCTACAATAGTGGTATCTCTGAACCCAAAATATGGGCTCAGAGGTACACCCCAATATGGTTATGGATTGGATTTGAGACTACATACAGGGTTATATGGTGTGTCAGAATCTAGTTAGGTGTGAAAGGTTCCTTGCTAATAAGAGATCTTGGAACCTTCAGAAACTGTGCTATCTACTGGATACAGTATATTTATAATGCTTATCTTTAAATTGTTACTATATTCTAAGGCTACCCCAGAACAATTCTTAGGGGCAGAAACAGCTGGTTGATAAATGACTGCATCCAGGAATCAGAGGCCCCTCTAGTTCAAGAAATTCCAAGGAAATGGGGGCAGGAGAAAAAAGAGGACATGAGAAGAAGGGAACCAGCAAGTGCTGTGTCAAAAGAGAAGGAAGAAAGGTAGAGGGATACAGTTAAGAAGTAGGAAAAGGAATTGCAAACATCAAGTTTTCAGAAAGAGATACAAAACTGAGAACAGTAGAAGAGAAAACCAGAGATCAAAAACTGAAGACAAATAAAAGCCATTAGCAAACTAAAGATGTACATGTTACTCAATAGAGGGCTGGATCTGTGAGTGTTAGTGAAGGAAAGTAATTCATGTTCATATGTAGGCACACACTGATGCCCCAGTTCTCTTTATGCTACCCCGCTGTTGGCCTTTCCTGGATTTCTTCTCTTTTCCACTTTCTTCTAGGACAGCTTTTTATCCCTGGTATCTCAGGCAGTCATGAATGCAGACTCGCTCTGCTCTTTTGGGGCCATAGCAACTTGCACCTGTGCACACGATGCACAGCCAGAAGAGCCTGCAGTGCTCTCCTGCACATGGATGTGTGAGCCTGTGTGCCTGGTCTGTCTGCAGATGGATGTTCTCTTCCCTGGTGCACCTGGAGAAGACCTTGCCTGGGCAAGAGCTCCAGCAGTGCCCAGCTGGGAGCCTCGGGGGTGTGCAAGGGGCACAAATGCTGCCAGGGGTCCCTGAGGATAAAAAGGCTGTACCCTCTTGCGAGGTGTCACTCCTCTCAGAGTGTCAAAGGGGCCCAGTTGGCATCTCCTGGCAGGGGTGCTAAAAAGGAGCAACACTGATGTAGGAGAGAGATGGCATGTTCTGGCCTGACAAGAAGAAACTGTGGATGCATCTCACTGTGAATCAGTGTTTCCCTGTGAAAATGAAACAAGCAGCAACAAAAAAACCCCCCACAAAGTAAGTCATGTTTGCCTAGAGGAAACTAATAGAAAAGATGGGGAGGATTAAATTAATGTTTTTTTCTTGAAAATGTCTTTTTTATTTTCCTCAGGCATGTTACAAGCCTCACACTCTAGCCAAGCTTATATGATTCAATGGCAGTTAATTCATCCCTGGTGCAGATATACTACCTCCATCCAAACATTATTTATGCAGCTTCAAAGGACAGGTTGATTACCTTCCTGAATCAGGCAGTGAGGCGTTTGTGAACCAAGCATTAACATGACATCTCCCCTCAAGACAATCCCTGTGCCTTGCCCGCTGGGCTCCAGGTCCTCAAAAACAAACATAACCCTGAGACCTGGAGCCCCAGGACCAGAGGTGCTATCTGTAACCTCTGAGAGCACAGAAACCAAGAGTGCGGGATGTGTAGTGCTCTGTTCAGAGGCTTTGGGCACAGTAATCATTTGGAATAGCATTATGCATAGGGGCTTTTCCTGTATGCATTAACTCCCTAGATAGACTCATTGTGACATAGCTCTCCACTGATAACAATATTAAAGATTAAAAAAATAGTAGGCATTAGATGATGCATATTAATTGATGCAGCATCCTAATGAGGCAGATGAATAAAGGCAGTTATTGCAATGCTAAGGATAACTGAGATGGATTTTGGAGAATGATACTGAGGCAAAAGCAGGAAGGAAATCTAAGCAGAGCTGCATCATTTTGCACGATATTCCTAGGCTTTCACTGCCTTGGCATTCACAATAATCACCTGAGCTGGCACTGAAGAATTGCAATAAAAGGTGCAAACAATACAGAAGTGTTAAGCTGTCTGGAGTCTTCCCCAGTTGATTCATGTTCCTCATAATTGAATGCTTTTAAAGCCATGAGAATTCTGTATTTGGAGGGGTTTTGTTTTTGTTGTACTCAATATATATTGAGTCATCTGTCTCTATGGGTCATATGGTTACAGCTTTGCTGAGCATTTTCAGACTTATCAGAAATATACAGTTATGTTTTGCTCCTTTTGTTTTGTGATCAGAGGGTCAATTTTCAAAGGTAAGAAAATATCCACAAGTTTTGTTAAAAACACCTAATTTTTTTTTAAATGCTCCCCCCCAGGTTTTACCAGCTGTAGTCTGGAGGGCTGCATTAAGACATAGGGATGAATGAAGGAAGAGTCGTCTTTGATTCTTTAATATTTGCAGTTACAGGATTTTAGTCTTTCTTTGGCAAATCTTGTGTGTCCTTTCAGTAAACCTCGGATTGTTACAATTAAAACTTTCAATTTTATAAAACTTCTGCGCAAGGCAAAGTGATTCCAACCAGTGCAGATGTTTCAGAGGACCTTGCAGGGCCACAGAAACTCCTCCCTGAGCCAGAGGTCTGGGATCTTCCATCCTCCCATGTGCAAAAGATGACAATAATTTAAAAAATGGCACAAATACACAAAGCACTCAGTGTGACTCCCGCTCTTGGAATGACTTTCGATGTACTGTCTGTTCGATGTTCTTCAGTACCTTTGTGTTTGTAAATGATTTCCAGTTCAGACTACCCAAGGTTAATCATGCCTGACTGTGATTCACTGCTATGCATTTACCTCGACATTTCTAGTGCACTTACTTAATGATATCAGGGCTAGCAACTAGATACCTCAGTGCTGTCTCTTTATTAACCCTCCCACAATTGTTTTCATGCTGAGCTGCTCCAGATTTTTCCCTCCCTTTTTATAAGAGAATTAACTAAGATTGAGGGAGGCTTTTATAATTCATGGCAGTTATGCAGGTTTTGTCCTTTGCTAATACTCTCTGAGAATCACAGCAATCACTGTGTGTGTGTGTGTGTGTGTGTGTGTGTGTGTATGTATGTGTTGTCTTGTTTGCTTTTGTCAGGCAGAAATAGATGTTGGCTCTGTTCCTTCCCTGCACTGGTCCCCAGCATCACTTGCAGAATGGTTTGCTCAGGGGGAATCTTCATTAACAGCACTGAAGTCAGCAGCTTCTAAGCTGCCCATTTGCAGACATAAGTGCCACAGTTCCTTGCCTATCCAACACCTGCTCATCATTCTCACCACCCTGATTCTCCTTCAGGAAGGAAACATCGTGTTGGAGCAACATCGCTGTTGCTCTTGCTTGATGTGACACACATTTATATTGGCACGGGCATCACGTGTTGGTTCCTTCTTCCACTCTTCTGTCTTGCCCCTTGTATCTTCAGAGTGACTTAGAGATAGTTATTCAACAGACAAAATCTCCTGCTGGTTTCCCCTTCTGCAGTGGGAAGACTGAGTCAGAGGGGTTACAAGGTGCCTGCAGAGAACAGAGAGAACCAGTCTCACATACAAGCGATCAGTTTGAGCGAGTGCAGCCAGCTCACCATGCAGCTCTCAGCCCCCAGGGAGCTTGTCCTCTCACATCTGGCTGATGTATGGTCTTGAACTTAAGTCTTTCAGGCGACAGTTGCAACCTGGTGGGACATTGGGAGTTGGAAGGGTAGCCTTAATCCCATCGTACTTCACTGAAAGCCCTGGTGCAACTTATTTTAAGTTAACCTTGGGCTTTTCCCCAGCTAAAGTAAGTAGACCACCATGAAGACTGTCTCATTAATATTTGTGCAAAGTGTTGAAAAATGTAATGTCCTGCAAAAAAAAGCTGAGGATTACTCACCCAGAACAGTAAAGGAAATGGGTAGTAGTTTAAGTTTTCAAAGACAGACTTGGGTAGTAAATGGTAAATGTCCTGAGGAGTGCCACATGCAGGGAGAAAGGGAGAGCAGAAGCTGCTGCCTTTCCCAGGTGCCTGCAGACCTGGTGATCAGTGGCGGCTCCTGCCCCATCACCATTCTCCCATCCTCTCCCAAGAGTTTCAGTCTTAGGAGAGGGTTCACACAATTTAAATTAGAAGGATTTAGCTTTAGTCTTGCTGAACTGGAGGGAGAGATGGCAAATAGAGAGGGGACAAAGCATGCAAGCTGCAGAGGAAAAAACCCTCCAGCGGTACATCTTCAATATCCTTCTCTTTGTTTGCCAAAAGGACCATGATGGATCAAGTCAATTGAACCAGAAAATAGCTAACAGATGGGTCTGGAGGACAATGGAAAGGGTGAAATCCATGCTAGTGAGCATGCTGGTTCCAAAAAAGGACTGCACAAACTTCCATGGGACATAATCCATTTTCTAGCTTTCAGATTAAGATACTGGGGCAACCTCCTAATCTCTCACAGCTCAGCTTGTGGGCATTTTAGATGGCAAGGACATCTGCAGCAGACACATCAGCCAGTGATTTGGTGAAACTCACTCAGTAACTCCACTGGCACTATCCAGGGCTGTCCTGGAGCATATCAATCTGCTCAGGAGCCACAAATGACCCTGCTCTGCTGAGAAGCACAGCTTCCAAGGGATGGTAGCCAATATGAAATGCCATCCTTTATCATAATTTTTGAAGTTTTTTTGTTTCTAAAACAAATCAGTATGTCAATGGCTTTTAATGTATATCTGTGATGTTTCTGAGAGAAGCCTCGCAGTCCATGAAAAAAAAAAAAAAGACGAAAGAAAACAGCCCTTTACTATGATGAATGAAGGCAGTGTTTTTCAGAGTGATGGAGGTCTTTAAAACTGCAGAAGTGAAAGTCTGGTGTTTATCCATGAACTAAGTCTCTGGCAGAAGAAGAAGGCTGGCTTCATTGCTCTATTCCACCTGTTTACTCGGGCCTCAGCTTGCAGAGCTAACCCCTAACACTGCCAGACTCTCACTCTGCTCAGCCAGTCCAGCAAGGGCAGCTAAAATTTTAAAAACTCCTTCTCAGCTCTCAAATTTCCATGAAAAAGTTCCTTTTTTTCTGCCCTCTCCACCGAATATTGCCCTTAGTCCATGTACAGAGTGTTTCTCTGTGTGTTAAATATATAGACTGTTAAAAATGTAATTCTACCTCAACTTCCCACTCCCAGAAATACAGTGATTTCACCTGTGGGATGCATCAGAGCCACTGTGGTATTGTCACAATGCTGATGTGAACCTTTCCTGCCAATTCCTAACCTTTTCTGAGCACAGATTTTTTGAGTTTACAGAGCACAATGCTGCTGATAGTTCACTAAAAATCCCGATTGTAACTTGATACCAAGAAGTCTATTTTCTTCAAATGCTATGAAGATATTTTCTTGGAAGACATTTGCTCACTAAAAACTGTCTTTAAGGTTTTTAAAAGGAGAAAGAATAAATTTGTATTATTGGTCATTTTTTGCCATGTAAAAAATATAGACACATAGTAGTCAAAGTTGACACAAGTAAAAATAATCTTTAATTAGCTCCTAAAGTCATATAAAAAAGATCTCAAAAACATGATCTCCCTGAAAGAAGATGAGTTGGAGCTGATTTGTTTGGTTTAGAAAGAAAATATATGGAAACCCAATCTGACCTTAATTGCAGCTGTGGTTTTCCTGGGACAAAATTGAGCTTCTGTTGATTTTGAGTCAGACCAAAAAAAGCATTATCTGAGATGTCAACAGAAATGGGGATAGGTGAATGCTAAATAAAAGTACTACTGAGGTCTGGGGAAGTTTTGTTTGTCTATGATGGGGTGAGATAGGGCTTTCACTGTCCTATTTTTAAATGCTATCCCTCTCTTATACCAGATATAGCAAGTAGCTTGCATTAACCAACCTTATGGCTCAATGCAGAATTTTATTTATTAAGTATCCTTGATACAGGCCCTCTTGTGTAGCACCTTCACCTTTACTATCTACCTGTACTCTGCGCATGGTAGGGAAAAATAATTAGGTGCAGTAAGCTGCCCTCATTTTGTTGCCACCCTTGGCTCAAAGCTGAAGGGGAAAGTGGTTTTATGCAAGAGAAACCTTCACTCCAAATCAGCAGCTTCTGTCCCATTGGAAAATTTATTATAACACAGGGCATTATTTCTAATTTTATACCAAGTCAAAAAATGCTTCTATATCACCAGTGTTCACTGAATGCCATTTAGAATAAAGCTGACCAACTTAGCCGGATAAAATATCATCATGCTTGAGGAAATGTTTTCCTCTATTACACTGAAAGTCTATTATTTTTCTCTTAGGCACTGTTTTCCTTGGACTTTGTCATTTGTGAGGGACTAATTAGGAATTTTGTATGTATTATGTATTAGCTTGGAGTACAGTGGTTAAAGAGGGCTTGCCAGGAAAAATCAGGCGATACAAGTACCCGGGAAGAAGTCTGTTCCATTGGAAATGCATCCAAGAAGGCAGACACCATTGACCCCACTCCATATTTTTTCTCTGAAGAAAATGATAAATGGAAGCTCAGCGTCTCACACGGAGTCGCGGTGTGCGTGGTGGTGGTTTTTGCTGGACTAAAATTCCTGGTTGCCAGGGTAACACATTTTGGAAATTCTCTACCCTGGACGAAAGCTGCTGCAACTTGAAACCCGCTGTAGCTGATGCTTGGCGGGGGCACCACCACTGCTGGGTGTGGGGGGCTGCTGGCTTTGCCCAGGGGTCTGGGGCAGGGAAACAAAACAAAACGGGTCCAAAAGAAGAGAAAAGTAATTGGGAGCATTCGATTCTTCTGGGATGTCATAACCTGATTCTTTCCTCCACACCGTGCTAGCCAAAAGATGCAGGGGGTTGCCTCGTCCCAGGGCTGAATTGCTGGGTGATGGGAAGAGGAGAGGTGTGTGTGCGCCTGGAGGGTGCGGAGAGGAGGAGGGTGAGAGGGGAAGAAAGAGAGATACAGGGTTCTGGCTGTCTGCCAAGAAAAATAACTAACATTTTGCAAAAGAGAAATCCTAAGACTGAGGTCATAGTATGGAAAAAGTCTGTTTCTCAGACTGTTGAGTCTGAATACAGGCCAAGTTTTTTAGGGGTTTTTTTTTACCCCTAAATGCAGACATCCTATTAACATTTGAACACTAAAGCTCGTCCAGGAATGGAAAGATTTTGGAATCTGAAGTGCCTAGTGCCTTAGTTTTCTACTTTATTGGTACACAGATATAATTTTTTAACAACAAGAAAGTGAGATTCTGGATGAGAAGCTCCCTCATTTTGCTGTTAACTTATTTTATGACTATGAAGAACAAATTAAAGGAATCCAAAGAAGCGCCTGTTTCTCCCACAGAGTGATCAACTTGAAAAAAAGAGACATTTCAAGCTTGGTGGACAACTTTTTATTTGCAATGCAAAATACAAAAAGATACTGAAACCTGAAATGATGATGAATTTTCCTGTGTAGAGAAGTCCAACTGTTCAGCCATGAATAGCTATAATTTTTTTAAACCTCTGTAGTGGCAGGCTGGCAGTTTCATGACAAATTACTTTTCATACCTAACTAAACAAATTATTGAAGTTCTTCTCCCTTTATCTTTGGATTTGGATTAAAAGTCAGAGTGGATATTTTTTAACTGGGGAAAAAATAACCTTTTGGATTGTTAGGATGTTATTGCAAGCAAGTTTCCTGGTCTTTGATTTGCTAAGCTACAACTGGAGTCTGCCTTCCTCAGGGTAAGAATATTTCCACATTATCATTTCACCTGTGGTATTTTAAGAGGGAGAATATTATATCTCAGCATGTATCTTGGCTTTGTGCATTCTGTTCTTTGTTTAGCATGCAGACAAGCTTCATCTCCCAGAAGAGATGTGGAATATATTTATCAGCAATTTAGAATTGATGATAGATTTGACAAGCAAGCAGGGTGACACACTGAAGCTATCAAAGCTGGAGATGAATCAGGACAAAGGTTGGGATGAGGTATATTGTTCCTGAGATTCAAAAGAATTATACTTACTGATCATTCCAAAATCAGGGCACCTGTACCACTGACTTACAAAGATAAAAGCTAAGTTTTTCTAAAGGGAAAAAAAAAAAATCCACATAGTTTGATTGGCCCACAGACCTTTTATGGCAAAATAGTGCAATTACAGCTGGCATTTCTTCATGCTGATTTTTATTAGTTTGGTAAGGTACTTTGTAGGATTCATTTGTGCTGATTCCCCCTTTCATGGCATAAACTGTAAGCAATTATCGGTAGGGAAAAGGAGTCTCTTGACATCTTTCTTCAGAGACACACTCCAGGAGTGTGTTATAGATCAGGTATACTAAATTAAAACTGAACTCATCTGTTACCTGATAAACATGTGAACTTACTGCATATTTAATGGTATTAGAATTTAGTGCAATTATGGGTAAAAATCCTGTACATTCACCATCAGCTTTCCTACTATTAAAGCAAAGCAGACAAATCAGCAGAAATAACATCTTAAAAGTATTTAATAGCACGATACAGACAAAGAATGAGCAAATTACCTTTTTGTACCTGGTTTGATGACCAATTTTTATGGCATTTAGGTGTGCATAGAGGGGATCTTCTGTTCTGAAGTCCCCAGGGAGATGAGGCAGGCATCCAGATGTGTGACCTATCTTGACGTAGTTCAGATGAAGCCCAAACACAGCAAAGAGCAAGGAAAGGTCTGGGGCTGGGAACCCCAGAACTTCACAGAACATAACCTCAAAATCAATTTGTCATTACTCTGGTCTATGGTGGTTTTAACTGTTGGTCTTAAGAAACAGTCAATGTTCCTGTTCACATAAAATCCACGTTTTCCTTATAAAATACGCGAAATGTAATATGAGACACAAACTTTAATACTTGTAGTAACTGTAAGCAACAGCAGTTTTTATACACTTCTGTGGAAGAAACGATGAAGCCTTTTGCCACAAATTGTTTAAAAAATCTGGATTTTCCTCTGTCACACGGGAAGATTTTGAGCTCATAAATAATTATAGACAAGCATGATGCCTTCTAGCAGGACTTCTTTCAGTATTATTGTTTGAAAGACCAAGAATTCCTGTGGGTACCTAGATTTCTGCTTGTGCTGTGCTGCCCATTTCCAGTTCAGCTAAAAAGCATTTCCCTGAGAGCAGCAGGCTTTACCGTGAGCAGCCTCAGTAAAGTGGGATGACTTGCATGTGTTGGAAAAGGGCTTGCTACAAAGTGACTGCACATGGAATGACCAGGGGGAAAAAAAAAAGAGGAGCCTGTGTTTGTCAGATGGAGGTCTGCTTCTCCTCCACATCCCTCTGAGCTGCTCTCAGCACACTGAGCATCACATCCTGCAGTGCAGTGATCCCAGCACAGCTCTGGTGAGCGAGCGGCCAGGAGATGCACGGCCAACTCAGGACAGATGTCCTATCCTCTCCTGAAGAGTTTTACTCTTGCAGGCTTTGTATTCAAGAGAAAGAAACCTCTCCCTGAGCCTTTTACATGGATTTCATTACTGTCGAGGAGTGGCTGGCTGATGCCCCTCTTCAGCAGACATGCTCCCGTGAGGAGCCTCACAGCACCCACAGCAGCATCCTGTGACTGACGCTGAGTAGGCAGGAGTCAGGGATCAAACTCCCAGCTCTGAAGCCTGGGAGGCAGTGGAATAAAGAGAGAAGGGGGAAGACCAGAGGTATGGTAACAGAAGACTTGTCACCCAGGATTTTAGGAGTTTCATTACTATATGTAACACATGTAACACTTTGTAACACATAAGACTAAACAAATAAAAAGACATATATAATACATAAACAATGAGAGGTAGGCAGAAAGCTGGATGCTAAAGGTAAGATTTGTAGAAGGACCTATAATACTGATATTATTCCAAATTTATATGTATTTCCCTCAGACATCCCTCAGTAGGTGGAGGTCTTAATAACCACCATCTCCAGGCCTTGTGAAAAGATTATATAAAGCAACAGCCCTCCTTTTAAAATTATTTTGATTTATCTTTATCTAACAGAAATGGCCAAGTATCTCTTTAGTGTGATCCCATTTGGCTCAATGACATTGCAGAGCTATGAATTTACTATGAGAAGAACAACTCTTTCTGTGCACTGAAGTACATAAAAGCCTGGGTGGCTAGCTGCAAAGCAAATACCTCCTGCTCAACCCGCTTATATTTTTCTACTTGAGAGAAATTAAAACCTCATCTTATTTCTTTGCATGCTCTTGTCATGCACTCAGATTTTTATTCAAATAAATATCTGGTTCTTTTTAAAGAATGTCTTCTGTATGAGTTGCATTATCTTTAAAGACTCACCAAGAACAGCATGGTCCAGGCTGACTTTCTCCCATCAGAGAAGGAACTGTATGAATCTTACCCTACAATTTTGCAGCTCAGTTAATTAAGTATTTGATGTCCTAAGAAGCTGCTGCCTCCCAAAGCCAAGGAGAGGAGGCCGCCAGACCCGATTTCCATCTTTGGTCACCCGACAGTGACATTCAGAGACTTTCCACCCATCACACCACGTTACACAACTCTTCCCCTCTCCCCAGCCCACAGTGTCAATGAAATTAAGTAGCATGAAAAATTAACCCCACTGTTGTAATACAGCTGGGTAATGTGTGGCCTCATCTGCTGCTACAGGAGGATATGTGTTTGATGCTTTGGTGGTGTGGCTCGGTGGATGGGGCAGAGGGGATCCCAGGAGAACAAACCCAGGGAACAGCCCCACATCCCTGCCCTCTCTCCAGGTACCCTTGGGCACCTTAGGCCCAATGCACAGGATGATTTCTGATTTCTCTTTCCCTGCCTTGTTGCTTGCTGTCCATCCTCTGCCATCCACCATTTCTGCTTTTTTTTTCCCCTTCATTTTCTTTCTTGCTGCACCCTCTCTGCTGTTCTCCTACCATCACATCCCTGGTTTTGTCAAGATTCATCGTCTGCAGCCTCATTTCTTACAGTTTTTCACCTGTGTGGGCCCTCCCTTTTCTACTTCTGCCCCAGAAAACGTCTCCATGTCTCCTGAAAAACAGGAAAGAAATAAAGAGATATATGTAACAAGGGATACAAAAAATACCCCCACAGTAGCTCAGGTTTCTGGATTAGTGCATGTCATCATTTGCCTCCTTTCCCCCTTGATTTTTCCATCATTTCATCTCTGTTTCATGATAAAGACTAACCTTTAACTCTTTTGTCAGGTGCCCAGGTATTGCCCCAATCTTCCTTTATGGCACATAGTTTTTCATTACTTCTCTTTTAAGAATCACACAAGAAAAAGAAAATAAAAAGAGAGAGAGAGAGAGAGAGAGAGATTAATATGGAGAAAAGTTTTACTTAGCTACAAAAGGTTTTCCTTTTATAACTTTGGGCATGATTGACAGAAAGGTTTATTTAATCAAATTGCCTTTTCTGACAGTGTATTATTTAATGAGGGAGTTCTTTTTTTTGATTGCATAGGAAATGTGGAAGCATCTGAGAATTTCTGATGTGCTGTTTACTCATCCATTATGTTGGGAATCAGTGTAATTTCAATGTCAGCAGTGGAATTAATAAACATAACTGTTATCTGTCACAGAATGATCTATTTGGGGATTTTTCAGCAAACCAGGATATATTCCCCACCCTTACACCACAGAAGTAAGTTTTAAAAAATAAGTCAAATATGAATATGCTTTTGTTTTGATTATCCCTTCCAGGCTAATTGTAAAGGCACATGTTTTCAAGCTTTAATTCTGCATGGAGTCACTGATATGAAATCCTTTAGCAGCATAAATTATCCCTACTTTTTTCCCACCACTTACTTCACTCAGTTTCTCAAAAACTTCTGTCAAGGATGGCTCCCCATTGAAGTGCACCCTCCCTTCCTCAAAAAATAATAAAAAAAAAATAAAAAAAAAAAGACACACCAAAAAAATCCCTGAGAGTCTGGTTTATATATATAAGAAAAAAAACCTTTTTGGCAGTAATGTTATTCTGGGTTGACTTTGTCCTGGTTTTGGTATTGTACTTCACTCTTGGACAAACAGGCCTCCCCGTGTGAGAGCAGGAGAGTACCTGAGCAGACAGATAGAATTACATGAGGAAGACAGACAGGGACCAAATCTGGTTCTACTCTCTTTAGGTTATGTGCAGCCTCACACAAGTAAATAACTGATAAATGAATAAAACCTTTCAAGTGATACATTTGATAAGTACCAAGACTTTTTATATGACTCCAAAGTAAGGGCAGTAACTGTTAAATTAATTGCTTTTTAAATAAAACACATAAGAGAAATTTTTAAATCCTTCATTGTTCCTAGAAGTGTTTTAGTGCCTCGTTAATTCTTGATTAGCCCAGTTGTTCAGAGGCCATTATTATGTGGTAATAAGGTGTAGGAAATTACCTCTAGGACTGTAGTCATGTCACATAGACCTGCTATAGTTAGCACCTCATCAGGTGCTCAGACCAAGTGCCAGTGGTGTAAATCAGGGGTACCCTGCCTGGTGATGGGGCTCACCGTGTTGGTCCTGTGTGATGGGCTGTTTGCTGAGATGAGGTGAATCCTCTGTGCTGAGAAGTCCTGACAAAATCTAATCCTCTCAGCAGCCTCCTGTCCTTCAAGGGTTTGCCAATCCTGCCTTTGGCAGAACAAGAAAACTGCTATTAAACAGTGGAATAAAATTACTTTGCAATTACATTCATTTAAGTAATTTCAAATATGCCTGAAGCTAGTGCAGATGGAAGTTCACTTTTTGCTGTATGATTTGTTAGGCAGAGTCAGAGGAGATTTGGTGCTGGTCCAGGGGAATATCCCCAAGTTAATGACCTCTGCAGGTCATTAGTATTTCTTTTGAACACACAACCCCCTTCAAAGCCTGCTACAAACATTGGTAAAGATAATCATTATTATCCTTTTACAAATAGGAAAATGAGCCTTGGGGGCTATTTTATTGTGATTTGATGCAACATTAATCAGCATTCTAAAGAAAAGACATATTTCTATGTCCCAATCTGCATCTATTTATTTTTCAGTATTATGCATTATGATTTTCTTTCCCTAAATCTCTTTGTGGCTGATGATCTAATGCTCACAGTATTCAGCTCCCATTCATTACCTGTACAGGGGTCTAATGTGATACAGCAGCATCACCATCTTTGAAGAGCACTGAAGATCCTCCCAGCTAAAACCACGAAGTGAGTTCTCCCTAGTACCTTCCTCCTTATTCCTCCCTTGGTTTCAATCTTTGCACAGCAGATGAAGCACAGTCCCCAGAGGAGGGAGAGCAGCTCAGGGCCAGAGTGGCCACAGTGCCCAGGAGTGATGCCCTGCAGGGTGTGGCAGTGCCTGCTCCCTGGCCTCTTCTTGCTCTTGGGTGTCAGAGGGCACTCACACCTTGGGAGTGGTGTCAGAGCAAAGATGCAAGAGGCTCATGTTGTGCCTGAACACCCAAAATGGGGCTGTGGCCTGGGTTTCAGTCCTAAATATCCACATTTGTTGTTAAATAGCTAGACACTCATTTCTGTATGCTTTCACCCAGGTCTTCTACATTTTTAAGCCTCTGGTGTGTTTTCTTGGGCCATGTGTGACAGTGTACCTCACCCCAGCCCTGAGTACCATCCCAGAACTCCTCAGGGACTGACCCTGAGCCAAAAGCAGCTGGAGAAGGCAATCTTCTGTGTCTCTATTTAACCCTTTGTCAGCCTCAGAGTTGGGGCTGTGGGACAAAGTCTCCATACTTGGTATTTCAGCTGTGTCAGAAGCCAAAGTGGCCCCAAGACCTGGGCACAGGTAGCTGCTGCAGGCTATTGGCACCACTGCCCCTCATTCCCAAGCCACCAGACCCCAGAGCACCCCAGGGGGCATGGCCATCCTTCCAAGCTAACTTTCACCCAGCCCTTCTTGCCGTGACAAAGGACCCCCCTGAGAATGGCATTGTCTTGGCTGGTTCCAGGTGTGCCTGCCTGCCTGTGGGGTCACAGAGCCATGGCAGTGCTGAGCTGGGACAGAGCCAGGCCCCACAGAAAGCCCTGCTGGCAGCAAACCTGTCCCCAGCAGACAGGCAGTCAGGGACCATCACCCCAGCTCAGTGACATCCCCAGTGGTCCCAAGCAGGGGTGCAGAAGGCATCCATCTGCTGCTCCTTCATATGTCTGCTGAAATGGATTTTTAATATCTCATGGTAATAAATAGCAGCCCAATTGTCATGGCTAATACAAGAATGGGGGGGAAAACTCCACCGAAAAACAAGTGTTTAAGGGGCATTTCTGAGTGCAGTTTCAGATCTCTCAAAAACTAATGGAAGAAGCAATTACAGCCCAAACCAAAGACTTTTAGGAGTTAACAACTGCATGAGTGTAGCAGTAAAGAATGTCAAGAGTTAACAGTCCCAGCTTGATAAAAGTTTATTTAATCATACTCTAAACAAGCAATATAGCAAATCCTTGTTAGGAATGAATGATCTCTCACATGTAGCTTAAAATAATCAAATTTTGATTTAAAATACCAAAATAGGTCAAATGTTATGGGTCTTTCTGGAAGAAATTGAAATCGTCCAGTCCAATTTTATTTTTTATTTTCAACATTTTACAGATGAATAAATGCATTCTTTACATAAAACTCACTTGCTCTGTCTCAGGCAGGAATGCCAGAGAATTAGAGACTTTTGAGTGTTGATATACTCTACTCTGGTAGCTCAGCTCTGGTCTTACAGAAGAGATATTGTTATATAGAGAAAGATACAATTTCAGCACCTCTTCACCTTCCCACCTTGTCTTTGGCTTTCTTTCAGTTAAAATTTCCTCCTAGTGCAAGCTCCAAAGATGAAGTAGAGAGTGAACAGCATAAGATGTTAGGTCACAGGTACATCTGAGGCAGTGCCTATATCTTTCCAGCAGGACATGGAGTTTCCTTCCCAGTTCTGAATCTGACTGAACAGTGCAGTGTGACTTTGTTTAAAAACAGGGAATCTCTTTGCCTCTATTTCCTCTTTCTGACTGAATGAGAATTATCATGGGTTTGCCTACTTTTGATTTCATAGGGTGTTGAGAAATGTACCTAAGCAGAGATCTTTCACTAGAAAACAGTGCAGTAGGATGAAGCCCACTAACAAAAAAAAATGCCAACCTGTCTTGATAGGATGGGTCCTATTTCATACTAGTTAATGATCCTGGTAATGAGGAGAGTGAGTCCTCACGCTTTGGTGTTCAGCTGGAGAGAGAAAATATCAACAAGAAGATTCTGACAGACCTTTTTTTACTCCCTGTTCTTCTTTGGCACTCCTTTAAATTGCAAATAAACTTGAAGCGTTCAAGTTACTTATAAAAAGATGAAATGAGGGCTGTTTGCTGCATCTTTGGAAGAGAAAAAACCTTTCTATAGTACACTGAAAAATACACAGTGATTTCTTTAGACTAATAAACACTCTGCTGGAGATAGTCTTAGGGTTTGTAGAACTTCTGAAAAATCATTTACATATTTCAAAGCTCTTTATTGCCAGTCTCCTACATTTTGCCTATTTTATTTCTTATTTTTATCAGCCATCTCTGCTGTCATCAGCACTAAAAATGTTTAAGTGCCTGATATAATACATACAGCTGAAATTTCTTCTCTTATCAGTAAAAATCATTTGCCTTGAAGGTAATATAGTGAGCTAAATTAATTGCTGATGAAACTGGTTTTACTAGGGTGACACTGATGATAAAAGTAACCCAATACATTTAGTTCTGGAGATCTGCTTTTGACCATTAACAATGTTACTACTAAATTGAATTCTTCAAAAGTCAAGTGTCATTCCTTGTATATATGACTTTTTTAATATATATTGCATAGTATAGACGCCATATTTGATCACAAATTATTTGCAGTTGTACTAAATTAAAGCATGATTATCTGTTGGGTTTATTCTTACTTAAATATCAAACAGATAATTATCCACAGCTCTGTCAATATTAAGTCCTGCATATTTTATTTCCACACCCTAAAGTACTTCTGAAATAATAATGATTATTTTGATTGGACTCAAGCAGACATCAACAGGTTAAATTATACTTAAAGCCATTTTGTCAAAGGTGGAGGCCATAAGTAGATCCTGTAGGAGCCTATGTAGAATTCTTCCCCTGGGAACTCAATATCAGATAATCATAGATGTCAAACATACAAACCAAACAAGCAGCTACATAATGGAGTAGATTTGAGCAAGTGGTCTTTATTCCTATCTGATTTTTTAAAACAAACAAAGAAACAAAACTAAAAAGCCAGCAACACAAATCCTTCCATTTCAGCCACGTAACAATCTGCAAATCCATCTCCTGTGTGCTCGGTTCATACCAACAGTTGCTCACAACACTGCTGAGGATGTTTGCTTCTATTAATGTCAGTCTGACAACTGATGACAGAAAAAAATATTTCACTGAAAGCTTCAATTAACTGCCAATGAGAGGGAAAAAATGAAAGAAACCAGTAAGTGTTGTGGACCCATATGAAACTTGAAACAAATCTAGGTTTAGAACTTTGCAAACTGAATTAAATTAGCTTCTGTATCAGCATGGATCATTGATATTTTGTTCAATACAATAAAAATTATATGGGCTAACTGAAAATAAAAATAGTTTTGTTAATTTTCTCAGCAAAATGAAAAAGAACTACATTCAGGGCTAATAATTTCCTTTAGGTTACCTTACTCCTGAAAGTGCTTGGGCAGCCTTGTTTCGGTACTAGATACAAACATATTTCAAAGAAATGTTTTTGAAAGAAGGAAATGAAAGCACAGCATTTCAGAAATGTTGAAATTTATCATTTTACATAGAATTTAAACTTCTTTAGTTATTTAGGGAAAATCATTACTCAAATCTAGCAATTGCCAAGTGCTTTGGCTGGTCCTTACACTGTTCTTGATGGTTAAACTATATGTTAGAAAATTCCCCTCAGCTCTAAATCCCTCACACAAGACTCTAGTTAATCTTGTCCATGCTTGAGCCTTTGTGAAAAATTATTGTTGACATTTTTCTCAAGATGATTCAACATTTTCAAAGATTTAGGATGGCAGAAAGCATTATCTGACATCATTTAGACTTCCAGATGATTATTTTTTACAAGCTGGTTGTGGTAGTTAGCAGCTGGGTGGTAGAAGTTGGCAATCAGAATAAAATTGTGTCTAATTCATTTTTATATACTACTCCTATTAGTTAAGAAAGGATATTTCTTTGCAAGTGACATTACAATCCTGACATAGGGTTTTTGACTGATTTTTTCTCAGAAACTGCCAGCATGGTACTGCTAGCATGCCAAGCTGGTGTCAAGAAGAAAATTTAAGAGCAGTGATAAAAGGAAAGGAGAAAATAGAAGCCCTTCTTGCAAACAAGGGTTTGTAATAGATATTCTGACATGATATGAATGATGAGGGATGGAAAATTCATAAGGTTGTGTGGAAGTGCAACACACACTCCAAGCAAGGAAGACTGACCTATAATTCATAAGATAGTGTGTGTCGAGTGAGTTATGAGAGTTGTTCCCTGGTGTATATTTTAAAAGAGACATTAGAAAGGAGATACAGTGTGGTTTACTGTTGGAGAGCTAAATTCATAATTTTTTCCAAAGAGTGTTTTTAAGAAAAAATACTTTCTCTTTTCTTTTTTTTTTAATACACATATATTGGAGTGCAGGTGGTGTATTTCTGCACAGCACGTGCATCTGAATGCTGGGAATAAAACTCTTCTCTTCGACGGGCCAGCCCTCAGCTGATTATTTTTGCTGTTGCTATGTCCAAAGGAGATTATTTCTAAGAAAGAGGAACAGCCCATTTTGCATGCTAGAAGGGGTTATCTCAAAGTGGAACAAGCATGCCAGAAGTGCTCGGTGACATCAGACCCCAGGGCAGCTGAGGCTCTGTGCCAGGAAGCCCCTGGAAAACCCCACACACACTTCAACCAGAGCTGCACCTCTGCAAACCAGAGTTTGAATTAATGGAACCCCACAAGTAACCATCCCTTCACTGCTGCTCCCTGGGAAGCAAAGGAATTATGTGACCACTGCAGGTTGCACAGGTGTTTTCTTCCCCCAGCAGGGAAGTTCATGGCCATGAGTTTGCCCCAGGTGCCAGTGCCAGCCCCCAGCTTCCCTGTCTCTGCAGAGTCTGTGTCCCATGTCCTGGTGCTCCCTTAGCAGCCCCCTCCCTCCCTTCCTCTCTCAGCCCATCCTCAAGCAAACCTGAGAACTCCTGTATTTTGGTGGGACTGCTATCAATTCAGAGATGTCTGCCTTGTTGGGATTATCTTTTCCTCTTTTCCCCTTTCAGCATCTTGCAACATATCAAAAGCAGAGAGGAGTAAAGAGAATACTACCACTAATGCATAATCTCCTGATAAATTAATCTTGATAAGCTTAGTAACTCTGTTGGAAACACCCTGACCATGGAGGTAGTTTCAGGAGCAGTGCATTACCTCTCTCTGAGCCGAGCATGCAGGGTGCAGGTCTTGTAAGGAGCAGCAATCTATTTGCCCCATGGGGCAGAATCGGCCTGGTGTTGGACAGAGGGCTTTGCTTTCCTTTTACAGTCTGCCTCAGAAGGAAAAAATTGCATTTTTCCCTGTGCCTATCTTGGCTGAAAATGGAAGGCTCTGAGAAATCTGCTCATGGGAGCAGTTTAAGCCCATTCCCACAGAAATTTGAGGGCTGGAAATTTTGACAGAAGTCACAATGGCCCCTGTATATTTAATTCCCAGAACTCCCTACAGCGCATTGCTCAGCATTGAGTGATAGCACATCACCTTGGCCATACATGAGCTTTCAGGTCTTTCTGCCTCTTGCTTTTTTCTTTTTCCCCCCCCTCTTGCCATGCACTGAATTTATTATTTGACAATTTATTCTGACATTGTATTATTCCAACAATAGTGGAATGTAATGGTGTGTAATTAGGAGCCAGAATATAACAGTGGTATGAAGATGATTTTGGCAGCAAGATTTTTTTTTAATTAAAATTTCATTACTTGAAAAGTGTCATGCTATTGCCCTTTCCAGTGTGTGAACAGTGTCCATGAATGAAACGGATGACCCTCAGGGATGGATAGCATGATTTTCAGTCTCTTACACTCCAGCTGGAGATTCTCCCAAAGCACTGCTATTCCATAATCTGTGAACCTATAAGGGCACAATATATTTTAAACTCTCTGCAAAGTGCTGGTTTTACAGTGAAACTCCTTCCACTTTTGAGGGAGCTGTCTGTGTAGCATCTGGAGATGTGAGAAGTCTGTAGCACTACAGACCTGTCAATTTTCTACAGATTATCCTTGCAGCTCATATCTTTAAATGAAATGGTATGCTTCCTTTCACGGTAGCCAACTGGATTATTGTCTGTTTATTTGCTTGTTTTAATAATTTTTTCTCCATCTAGTCAAATAAACCACTAAATTCAGTGTATATTCTATGGAACTTCATCCAAAACTATACTGTCTCCTTCCTGACAAGGCTGACAGAGAGTATAATCACTTGTATTGTCCAGAGTTCTGTTTACATAAAGGAGCAATAAATACCTGTTGAAATTTTTACTGGAGGTCTCCCAGATGGATGGTTCATTTATTATTACAGACAGGGTTTCATTTACTTAGTTATTAAAAAAAGCAGGCCGCTACAGCCCATTTATAACTATATTAAAACTAAATGAAGCTATAAGTATTGCAGACAGGACTGAGTAAAATACATTTAGTGACTTTCCAGGAAATGGCCAGGCAAAGTATTTGAAAGGAAATGCTGAAAACTTTGGGGGTCCTGGTGTGTCTTTCACAGATGTGCTTCTACTGGCTGGAGCTGCAGAGAGAATGGAGGAGGTATAGTTCCCATATGTTCCTGTGCCATGTATACATTCTGCAATAGCCTCTCTGTATCAGCCAGTCAGTCATGTGCCTTTGGGAATTGTTCCTTTCCTCCCCTGGTCTTTCTTGACATGGAAAGCTCCAGCTTAGGATGTTGAATAAAATTCTTCTTCATCCCAGAGACAGAGTAAAAACCGAGTATCGATTCCAGTTACAAGAGGGGACGAAGCTGCTCCATCAGCATCAGTCTGTAAAGGAAAGGAAGGTTAATCAGGTGGATTCCTGAAGTCTTAGTTTGGAAGGTATAACCAGAGGTCCAGCACAGGCAGCTGTGAAAGTGGAGTGAAGGTTGTATATGGTCTCTGCCGCGCTTTTCTAGCACTGACAACTTTTCACCAGCGATGCTCACCCCTCCTTTGAATAAAGATAAGTTGGTCACTGGGTGGGAAGCACATGATTGCCTGTGAACCAGATCATGATTTTATTATGTACAAGCTAGACAAACAAAGAACAGTCCCAATGAGGAAAGGGTGGTGTCCCAAAGCATAAGAAATTGTTGACCATAAATTGATGGGGTAGAAAAGCCCATCAAGAAACAAGGAAGTTTGAAATTTTTTAAGCAGAGTTTGTTAGGTTAGCAAAAGGCTGCATTTCCACAATCAAGGCAAAAAACAACTTTCCTGAAAGCTAGTTCAGCTTCAGTGGTCAAGTAAAAGTAGTAATTAGAAATGAAAAAGCAATCTGTGCAATAGGCATGCAATTTAAAATATATGTAATACATATTCATATACATGAAGCATAACATTCTAAAAAAGAAGATGTAAAATACTGAAGATGGATAAAAGGAATGGGTGATACTAGAGGAAAGTTCAAGGACAGTGCGAATATGGGGTTCCTTAAGGTACATGAAAAACAACAGTAATAAAGAAATCCTAGCAATAGCCCCTTATTAGCTGGAAGTATTAAAGCTATAATAATGTTAGAGTCAATAAACATTTTTTTTACATGAGAAAAAGCAGGTTTGCATATTAGACAGACAGAAAGCTGAACAGTGTCTAGAGACCATAAGTTATTTAAAATCAGCTACCCTAGAGAAAAGTATCCATATGCCTCAGACCTTCCATGCCACCATACAGACACTGGCTGGAAGACCACTGGCTAGCAAAATCTGAGGGTCATTTGTGATGTACCTTGAAATGTGGGGTAAACTTCACCCTCATGATGTCTCCAGCATAAGGACAGATGCTTGTAGTTCTGGGGATTAGGCAGTAAGAGATCATTTGTAAGGAAAAAATCACTTTTGTACTTTGAGTACAAAATCAGATGCTGCACATTCAGCAGGGAGACTTGGCAGTGGCAGCTCTGTCTCAGACATATTAAATTCTCCAAGATTTCTGCCACAATGGCTGACACACAGGCAGTACTGCAGTTCATGCTCTCTTACTTCACTTCACATTTGAAATGAATATTTTTTTAGGTGGCAGCATCAGCAATGGTTCAGAAATCAGAGGGAGAGCATTAGTAACTTACTGCTAATCACACCTAGAGAGGCTGGAGGGTGCAGGGGCAGGGAGGCAAGAAACAGATTAGAAAATTGCAAGCAACGTATTCAAAACTTTTATTCCTCAAATGTGTTTCCTCCTTTCACACTGAGCATGATTAGCCATGAAACTTTGGCAAGCCCTCAGAGTGATTGGACTACTTAGGTGTGAGCTGCTGTTATGTTGCTCATCTCTCTTCCCTTTTTCTGAGTATTCATGCAATTTTTGGTGGCTTCCTTGCTCGGGGAGTGGCCTCACAGGGGTTTGTTTCCTTGCTTTCCTGGATTTCTCTCATTTTTAAGGAGATACTCTGGGTCCTTCTGCCCCAACATCGTTCTCAGGAAGTGCTGTGGTCTGTGGGGCACTCTCTCACCACCCTGCCAAGGACTTAGAAAATTCAGGGTATGATTCAATTCCATTTGTTGTCCCTTTCTTTAAAGGGGGAAAACATCACCAGGGCAAACACAGCCTCTCACTGGGGCAGCTGCTGCAGAAGAAACCTTATTTCAGCTTCTGCTCATTGGAGAGAGTGATGGCTGTATCCCTTGGAGAGGACTGCCTTGCATTTCTAATGAGACCATCAGTGTAATGGGAATTTAGCAGAATATTTAGCTGGTTTAAATGGTTTTGAGGAGCAGCGTAGACCAGTGCAGATGGATTCAAGCCAAGGACAGAAAACTTTTCCTTCAGAGTATCTATTTTTTAATTGGAATTGCTAATTCTATTTCTATAGACTGAGTCCGTTTTTCAGGCATTTAAATTCTACGCTCTGGAATTAAATCTCACATTGATATATAGGCTTCATTCCAGCGTTAAGTACATTAATATTTCACTAGCCTGATTTTACTGGCTTTCTCCCTCTGTTTTTAATTCGATTTGATGGTATTCTATATAATCATGTTTTCCTGCATGTTTCTGTGTAGTAGAACTTGCACAAACTGTTTGTTGGGGGATTTTTACAACTTAAACATCATATATTCAGACTGAATTTTAGATGCTGCAAGCAGTGCTTGCAGAGGTCTTACAAGCCTGCTGAAAGCTCTATTACAGCACTTATAAAATATCCTCTTGATCTAGTTGTTTACTTTAATCCATAAGCTTTTGACTTTATTTTGTATAAAACACAATTAAATACTACACTTTTCAGATAATATAAATGCATGAGCTTTTCCAAAGTGAAACATTTGCATCAGTTATGGCACTAGAGTGAAAAATAATTTCAGCAATCAGAATCTAATTTATTAAAAATTACTACTGTATAAAACCAGCCACTCCTATATTTAGGATTAGTAAACAAAGCTATTTGAAATACCTGTTTTGGCTGTATGTAAGTAGTGAATATCACTGTCCATCTGTTATGTGCAAGTAACCAAGGTAATAGCAACAACATTTGTTTCCCTTTTTCTCTATCTTTTTTTCTTTCTTTTTTTTCTATCTTTTTTCTTTAGGAAAGGAAACATGTTCATCTGTTTCTTATGAATTCTCTGTACTTCCTACCAGGCATATTTTTCCTTGCATTTCTCTTTTAGAAAGCAATGGAAGACAGCCAGAAACTGAAGGTACATTTGTCTTATTGGAGCTTAAGTCATATTATGTACATGAGCACTTGTAGCTGAAACAATCCCAGTAACATAAGGGCACAGTCTGAGTAGGAACATCATATTCCCACCTGGCATTCTCTCTCATTTTGCTGGGGACAAGAGTTAAAGGTCTTACATGGTGCTGTGCCTCTGGGAAGGTTTTGTTTTGCTTTTTTTATAACGTGAAGGAATGCTGTTCTTCTGTATCAGCGCATCAGTTGTGACTTTAAACATCTGGGGTCAGTCTGAAAGTCTTCTAGCATACTGCTACTTAGAATAATATCTGTTTTCTTTCTGGGTTTCTGGTAATACCAAAACTAATGTCCAGTTCTTGAAAGGTCGCTATGCATGGGAAAGAAAATAAAATGCCAATATGGTACAATGAAAAATAAGGTAATTTTCCAAAAGCATTGAATTGAATGAATAAATGCTACATTGTGGTAGCATAAACTCGAATGAGCACTTAGTTATTTGATTTGGGTATTTTATTACAACCCTTTGCTTAGTGGGGTTCCTCTTCAGCTAAAATCAAAGTATTTTTCCACTACGGAAGTTCCTTTCCTACATAATGAGCAGAAATCACAGAAGTCCATAATATGCACAATATTCTGACTGAGATTCTGCCTAGAATTAAACTGGGACAATATGCTTGATCAGATTAATACACTCAGAAGATCTTTTACAGATTGCAAAGACAGGGACTTCTGAGTTTATTTAAATGACAATTGCGATATACTTACATTTGTGTCCTGGGCTCACAAACCATTGGCATGTTCTCTCCTAGAGCATTAATCCTAGAGTATTAATGATTTAATTGCTATCAATATTTTTCCTTTCCCTTCTTAATTTATTTTTCAACATTATCATGAAGAAAGACCATATCTTGTATAGTAGCTTAGACCACCAGAGGGACATAAAGAGAGTTTTGTTCCTCGTTTGTATAATCTCTCTTGAGGTGCCTAAAGGGAATCTCTCTAATCCCAAAAAATACACAGAGGAATTTTTTTTGAGAGTTTTATGCCTCAATAAGTAATTTGCAGGGGGAAGGAAAGAGGACATTAGGCCAAGGAATGTGAAATTTATCAGAGGTTAAAGTGAAATACAAGGTGTGATGCCTGCTGCTTCTTTCATGTGCACCAGCAGATGTAAAGGATAATTCCAGGCTTTAGGAATGTCTTCACTGTGGAAGAAAATATATATCCTCCTAAGCAGGGCTGTGCTGGAAGCATCTCAGACTGCCTCCATATGTCAAAAGTGACAAGAGATTCTCAGCTGGCGCTTGAGGACAACCTCCTCCAGACACTGCACCATTGACATCTCCTTCCCCAGCAGCTCCTTCTTCTCAGAAGAAGAATCTTCCAGCTCTACCAGAAATCTTTGACATGAGGCCTGACTCTACCCTCACACTTGAAACTTGTTACCTGGATGTTAATTCTCAGAGGGGAAACTAGATGTCTTCACGCTACTCCCTGGACTCTGGCTGGGGCTGAAGATAACACTTGCTTGGGACTTAGCTTTCCTGCAGCAACAAATCAGGAAAAAAGGCAGACAAACAAAACAGCAAAGTTGCAAGTCTCAACTATTCCATTTGAACAAGATGGTTTCCTGGCAGCCTGTGATGATCTCCCATTCCAAATCCCCTGTAAATTTGACCAGGAGCAACTCCTGTCCCTTTGGCATGCTGGGATGAACAAGAGTCCCACAGGTCTCTGCAGTGCACCACATGGCTACCCCAGCCCCAGTGCCCTTCTGAACCAATGCAGTAAGCAACCCACAGATTAAAACAGGTCAGGCTTTCTAATAAGCTGTGTGGGAGATTTGGACAACAGTTACATTGACACTGGCAGATGTTGTATATCAGTGCGCTTTAGACCACTTTGCATTTTCCTCTTCATGTAAGTAAGCCTGCACATCCTCTCCTTTTCCCCTGTAACTGAATGGCCTAGCACCCCAGACTGCAAACCCTTGCTCACTGGAGAACGAAACCAGCTGGCTTGCTGAGGTATTTCTCAATATCCCAAACCCATCCTCATTTCCTTTCATTATGTCTCTACCTGTTACATTCTTTGTAGAGAAAGGAAAAAATGCAATAATTAGAGTGGGGTGAGCACTCTCGCCTGAGTCGACCCCTCACTGCCTCTATGACCTCACAGAGATTTTACTAAAAATGTGTAACTAGGTTCTGCAAAGTGACTTCCTGACCATATATGCTCTTTTCACATGCAGAAGCCCTAAGTGGTGCTGTGTGTTTTTCAGAGCTGCTTTGAGTACCACTTAATTTTTCTGGCTTTTGTTTACAAGGTTGTATTTAGTTACCTCTTTACCAGTGTCCGAATACATCAAAGCCAGGTTCATTTTTAAAAATCCAAAAGTCCATGGATGATGTCACTTACTGGTCTGAATTTTGCATGTTCTGAAAAAAGTGTAAAGGCTATGTTTGCACATGAGTTTGTCTGTGCTTGCCTCTTCATCCTTATACTAGTTTGCCAGAATATGTAAAGAAATCCCATCCTGAACAAGAGATGTTTTAAACATGGTCTGAAGTGCTTTGCTAACACAGAGTGTACCAAAGCTCACTCTGAGCTGAATCTGTGTCAAAGTGCTTTTCAGATAAATTACAATTTAATGTAATGCCTCTTGTGAGCTTAAGTATTTTTCTTCTCTTGTTCTCACTCCCTTCGAGTGGGGTCTGCTGGTCCAGTTGGGGAATTTTTCTTTCAATCAGCATTATTTTCATGATGGAAATGAGCTGTTGAGGAGAAAAGTTCCTCAAAAGCACCCATACTCAAAATTGATGTACCTTACCTAAGACACATCCTGCAAAATGGAATCCCTGTAACATAAACACCCCCTCCTCCCGGGTGTGCTTCAGCCTGGGCTGTACGAGCTGCCCTGGTGCCCACAGAGCCTCTCTCCCCAGGCCAGCTGCAGCTTCACCTGCCAAGTGACAGTGTCCTGCTCTGCCTGTGGTTTTGTAGGTGAGGACTGAGGGCCTTACCTGAGAGTCAAAGCTGTCTGGGAGCCAGTGAGGACTTCAGGCACAGAGGTTAGACCTGCACAGCTCCTGCTTTACAAGGTAGACCTGTGCACTGGCAACCTGATACATCCGTGTGACAAATACATGGATCAGGCCAGCCAGATCCCACTCTAGGGGGGAAAAAAGCAAGCAAGCAAGCAAGCATTTTATGATGACCTGTTTTTTCCTATCCCTGGCGTTAGGAGCGTGTTTGTAGGCTGATGGTAGTTCCAAAAGAGGCCGCGAGCCCCAGGCAGGCAGTGCTTTTCTTGGAAAGCAGCGCTTCTGAAATGAAAAACAGACAGGGAAAATAAAGACAGGCTAAAACGTACAAGCAAGGAGAGTTTGATGGACCAGTGCTGTGGTTTGTTGTTCCTTTTGTGTGGATGGTACCGGATTGCAGTCCTTGGATCACACCTCCACACAACCCAAAGGCTTCAAAATATCCTAGCTGCTTCTAATGACAAGCTCACAAAACACTTTTTTATGTGTTAATACAAAAATCGAGGACACTAATAAATACACAGAGGTATCTAGAATGTTTCATTATGTGCTTTTGATTTTTCAGCTCGCATTTAGGAGACCTTGTGGTGTTTACAGGAAGCTTTGCCTCTCTGATGTGGATTAGCTCCTAGAAGCTGTATCCTGTGACATCATACCTGTCCTGTTCGACCACTTCTCAACAGGGCTTGTTAGCTGGGTCAGTGCCTGCCTTGATACAGCCATCAAAGGTTTTGCTGATTCTGGAGATGGCACAGAGAGGTTTTTCCTGACAATGGACATACTTTGAGATAAAACATAGGCAAGTCCTGCTGGGAGATTGTCAAGTCCGTCCAATTCATTGAGTGTCCTGTATATTTGAGGTGTCTGCATGGCAACGAGATTTTGCTGAATTTGATACATTGATTTTACAGAGGAGAAATGTTGGCACAAGTAGAAGGAAATGTGGGGGAAAAAAGCAAGAGGAGAATCTTTAAGAGATGAACTAGCAAGAATTTCTGCTCTGACCCCCAGTCCTGTTCTTATACACCTACATTCCCTGAAAGGTGCCATGGGGAAATAGGGAAGCAGCTGTGACAGCAGCAACAGGCAGGGACTGTGAGTACAGTGAGGAGCTGAGGAGAGCGTGGTGAGGCTCTGTGCTCTTTTCAGACACAGCACACCATGTAGCCCATGTAAGAGTCATGCTTTTCAGGCACACTCTTGGAAGATCTAGGCACAAGTACAAGGAGGTGGTTTGAAATTACTACATATGTCTTCTTGCAATACTTACACTCCAGGGACCACCCACGTCACAGGATGTGTTTGAATTGCTCCCCAAGCTTTCTTCTGGAGTCAAGATGAAATTACAGATTTTTTTCCCCAGAGTGCAAGAAAAATTAGCAACTTTCTGAATTATTACTATTATTACTGAGGCACTTTTTAAAAATAGGTCCTATTCTCAAAGACTTTTCAAGCACTGGGGGAAATCTTTGCACGTCTTCAATTCCTTTAACAGCTGTTTACTTAATCTTAGATGGTAAAAAAAAAAATGTATGGAGGTAACACCAGACTCCTCTTCTTTGTGTACCAGTTTAAGCAAGTTTAGGAAAGGATATGGAAAGGAAGAATGAAATCTCCATTAGAAAAGATGCATTATTTTCTATGTTTACATGACAGTGAAATCCTGTGGATACTCTTGTGCACTGAGACAATGTATTTTAGTTTTAATTGTTTCAGTCAATGTCAAGTTTACATCAAACATGCAATAAAGTAAAAGTGGCCTTTGGGAAACATCACTGAATCTTATTTTGTGCTGCAGTATTGCCAGTGTAAACATCTGCTTCTGTTTTGTAAGCACAAAGCCAAATGGACAAAAAATTTCCTCTCAGGGAGACTGCTGACCTGTCAGCATCAAAAGTATTTTTAGCATATAAAAATTTTTTGTCAGTGATTGTAATAACAAGAATCTTTGCAAAATCCATTATTACTCTAATAAGCATTTTCTTTTAGGCATCAATAGGAAATTAATTAAGAAGTTAGCTGATAGCAACTGGATAAGACATAAAGTGTCAGATACGGACTGGGATAAAATATATTTTTTTTCTACTTACATTATTAAATATTTAAAGTAGCTCTGAGAAAATATCCAATCTAAAGCATTTTGATAAGTTATAATTTATTCTGCTTGCTTTCCAGAATGCTAGAAGATGACCTCAAGTTAAGCAGCGATGAAGAGGAGAATGACCAGGTAAGAATGAGACAAGTAACGTGTCACTTGTAGCATGTTTCATGTCAAGACTGAGGTACTGCAAATATTTTGCTAATGCTTTTTCTAAACATACATAAAGGTTATCAAAATACATGGCAGTGCTGTAACTGGAGTAACAGATGTTGCTGCTCAGAGCCAGCCTGCATGTGCTAACTGCTGGATTGGTAGGGAACAGGCTGCAGTGCTCTTGATTTATTACCTTGATGCGACCCAGAAGGTTTTTGTATCAGCTTCCTTCTGATTTGAATTTGTTTTGTTTCAAAGAGTGGCCAAGGAGGGGGGGAACAGGAATTCTGGATTAAGAGTTCAGGCCAACTTTGCAATCATGTGCTGGCCCCAGGGATTAGCTGCTGGGCTGCTCTTACCTGCCTCTGGCATCCCCCCAGCCATGGCCTCTCCTCTGAGCATTTTCAGTCCTGACTCTGCATGGCCCATGCCTGCTAAGAAAGATAAAGAGAACTGAGAAAAAGCCTTGGCTGTGCATTTGATTCACTCAGAAACACAGGAATTACAGCAAGCGCCTGTGTTTTAAACACCCTAAACTACCTGATTGGCAGCAGATACACCATCCAATGTTTTCCATGTGTCAGGAGAGCTGGGTTTTGTTGGCTGTCGGAGGTGTCTCCCAATTTTTACTTAAAATATTGCTGTGTTTTGTCTAAATAATTAAGGACTCGGTAGAAAAGCGCTGGAGCTTGACTTTCCCATGACCAGCTGAGTGCCTGGTTGCCAAGCAGGGCTATGCTGTGCTCTCTCCTTCTCAGTATCCTGGCATGGATGATTTGGTTGGGAATAAGAAGCCAAGACCCACTTCCCTTCCTTCTTTCCCTAAAACACACAACCCATGCTTTCACCAGAGCATATGAGGGCAGTTCTGCTCCTGGTTGCATCTCACAGACACAGTGTGGTTTTCTGTCCCAATTTTGACTGGGATAATTTTCTTCCTATTAGCCGGTACAGTGCTGTGGTTAGATTCAGTGTGAGAACAGTGTTGATAACGCCCTCATGTCTCAGTTATTGCTGAGCTTACCCCAAGTCAAGGACTTTTCAGTGTCTCCTGCTCTGCCAGCGACCAGGTGCACCAAAAGCTGGGGGGGCCATGGCCAGGACAGCTGCCCCAAACTGGCCAAAGGGATTTCCCTTCCACAGAACATCATGCCTAGTACATAAACTGGGGGGAGTTGGATGGGAGGCATCAATCACTGCTTGGGAGAGGGCTGGGCATCAGTCAGTGGATGCTGGGTGATTTTATTTTGCATCGCTTGTCCTTTTTTGGAATTTATTTCTCTCTTTTTGTTGTCTCACTTTTCATTGTAATTATTAGTCTTATAATGTTATTGTTTTATTTTATTTCAGCTGTTAAACTGTTCTTATATCAACTCACAACTTTTTTTTTTTTCTGCCTCTCCTCTCCACTGGGGCAGGGGGAGTGAGCAAATAGCTGCATGGTACTGTTGCTGGCAGGGGCTAAACCATGCAAGCTTCAAATATGATTAGTTCAGTCCTGGGTTACTGGAGTGTCTAGACTCTAGGCTGGATGGGTATCTAGACCATTGAAATTCAGGATCTTAGACAAATAATTCTAGGTACATAGGCATGAAGTTCTTCCAGGATTTTCTTAACTCTTGTTATTAGATGTCTCTACAATACATTCCAAACAACAGGTAAATCAAAACTTTTTAATATTTATACTAAACCATTGTTTTATCTATTTTGAGCTAAGTTTCTTGGTATTAAGAAGATTCAGCACATAGATTCAATTATTTACATATTTATACAATTTCTTTTTGTTTAACATATTTCATCCTGAAACACTTCACATTTAATTACTCCTCCTGCTTGTCTAGGTAGTTTAAAATACAGCTCACAGACAGCATAGGGCAAAGTAAAGTGAGGGATGGAAGGGATGTCTGAAAAGTAACAATAGCAGACCAAGTGCCATGATGCTTGCAGCCAGGGGCTGGGTGATAGGTGAGGCACAAGCTGCTGACCAGGAGAGATGTCCTTGAAGTACGGAGACAGCATCCTGAGAAATGGATGTCAGAATGAAACGGGCTGGGAGAGCCAGAGAGAAAAAATTCTGGTTTGTTTCATAGCCAGCAGAAAAGAACATGTGGAAGTGTTTATCATGCATGAAGAACATGAGTAGGTTTAGGCAGAGAAGGGATTTTGAAAAAGTCCTGCTGATAGGGCAGGTGCACATGGACCTCTGGTTTAGCACTGTGACCTGTAATTATTGACATCTTCCATGTGCTTTTGTACCATGCAAGGTCTCTGCTCAGTCACCAGGGCTCCAAGATGCAGCTGATACAGGCTCTCTCTTTCATCTCAGTGCTCCAGCAAACTCTGCAGAGCCAGGACAGAGCTCACCATCCACGCAGCAAAGAGCAGGGCTGAGATCCCATGACTCACTTCTGATCATCACAGGCCCTAGCATGAACAGCCTTTGGAGATTACTTAGTTATTTGGTCCCCTTTCCGAGTCATTTTTTTCCTAACTTAACTCTACAGACAGAAATCTCTCAGAGGCACAGGCTAGCTCCTGCTGTATTAAATTCTTTATAGAACCTTAGCTGAGACTTGCAGGTTTGCTTAATGAACAATCCTAAATAAATATACCTGCTGAAAAAATAAAACACTACCTTTCCATCCACCTAGCAGGAAAGAGACACAAAAAAGAGTAACACAGACTCTCTCTTCCAATAACTGCTCAGATGGACCTGTGTTTAAATGTCAGCAGAACTCATTTCCTTTTACTTCCTAACTCAGAGGCTCTTTAATCTCATATCTCCTGAGATCAGGAACAGGAAAGGAAGAAATCAGAGATGAATGGATAGGAACAGTACAGGAGAGATTCCCAGATATTCCTCATGTAATAAATTAACCTTTGAGCAATCAGACTCATTCAAGTAGTCCAGTTTCTCAGAGAGCTGAAGATGAGCTGTACACAAGCTGGGAAGCTTTTAATTTTGCTGATTTCTAAATGGGGAAGTTTAGGGGAAAAACTTTGAAAACTTTGGAGGAGATTTTGCATTTATGTCTGGAATGGCCAAGCAGCGAATGGGAAGTTTCTGAAGTGGTGCAAAGGGGGACAGGTGCTTCTGTGCTCCCAGGGCTGGCATTTGGAGTGCTGTGACCAAACCAAGGAATATGAACCATGGATGAAGGAGGCCAAATGCAAGACAGAGGCGTGATTAAAAGCTTTGAGATTGCAGTGGACAAAGCATTCCCAACCCTTCCCTCAACACCAGCAATTAAGGTAGTGAGATTCACAGACCCAGGAGAAGCCAAAGAGCCTGGGTTTGAGCTGAGTACGTGTGCCCATAGTAATTATATTATCCACACATATTAGTCTCATAATTTTAATTACATAAATGTATTTTTCCTCTTTAATGAGCATAGTTTATCCATTTATGCTGATCGTTTCAATTTTACAGGCAGTGATCATAGGATCTAATATGCAGAGAGAAAATTTCCTGTTGGCATATTTTACACCACACAGATTGAAGAAAATATACTTTTTAATCCTCAATCAATATCTGAAGAGCATGCAATTAGCAGATACCAAGGTAGTTAACATAAATCTGCAAGTTAAAGAGCCAATTCATTCTGATTTATAACACATAGAGTAATAATTTCATCATCGTCTCTCCCAGAAAGCATCTGAAGCTTTGTAGCATGAAGATGTCAAAATTGTACTTAAGATTGTTCAGAGTACTGAATGGTAGTGGTTATTGCCTTTTAGTTCTTTGAAGTGTGGCATACCACATGAAACAGTCCCCATTATAATACCCTGCTCTTCTCCGTAGAGGTCAGTGGATAACTTAAATCAGTCTTGGGTGAAATATTAAAAGGAGATTGTCAATTGTAATATGAACAATTCTCTTTTTCCCCCCTTACTTGTCCTTTTACAACATGAACATTTTGTAATAGAAAAGAATTCCTTTAAGGGGAGAAAGATCCATGGCATCATTTGTGCAATTCATGTCAATCAATAGCCAAATAAATTAACTGACTGGTACGCATACATGGAATAATAATCTAACATATTTTTGCAACCCAAGTCTGCTTCCTCATATGCATTTTTTTTGCACAGGATCAGGTTGGTTGCCGCTGAAGTTTTGTGGCTGTGAAAATTTATTACCCACAGAGTCAATCTGCATTCTGGCTGCCAAGTCTGAATAAATAGAGTCATTGTGCTTGTCTGGAATATGTAACCAAAGTTCATCGAGTCAGCTTGACTTTCACATCCCATGAGATTCATAAAAGCCAACACCCTGGTATGTGCTCTTGATTCCTGCCAAAATTTTGTAAAATTGTATAAACAGAAGTTGAAGAAGCAATCAGAACACACTCCTGGGGACATGGCTCTGCACTCCAGCCCCGGCTGATCTCTAAAGGAAAGACACAAGATTTTTCTTTTAAAAAAAAAGCAGTATGACTACTCTCCTGTGGCAGCAGGTAACTGCAGGAGCTTAAGATGCCCCCCTCACGGAGTGCACAGGGAGGCAGCAATCAATCGTCTCAGCTTCCTTAATTTTGCTCATGTGTCCTGCACTGAAGGAAGAGATCAGGCAGCATTTGCCTGCAAGTGGCCACCCTCCTCAAGAGAGGACAGGGACAGACTGGCCCTGCAGGGTGTGAGCGGTGTAAGTGAAACCAGCCCCTCTGCAGGGAAGCCAAGACTAACAGAAAGCCTTGTCATTTCACAGGAGACCTTGGGGAAAGAGCAGCCTCAGAAAGTTCACAGCTTTAGCACAGTAAAATAAAAGTCTTGTCAGCCTGATCTGGCTCACCACCCAAGCCCCACAGGGTTATGGAAGCCCACCCAGCCTGGCACCCTCCTGGGCATCTTGGGGTTGCCTCCCACCCACGGCAGCCTAGGGACAGTTGGCGTGGGCTGCTGGCCCTGTGCATGCTTCAGCATCACCCTGGTCATGGTTGAGCCATAAAAACTGATGCTGATTTGAGTTACACTCATAGCCCCCGTGGGAACATACATGCCTATGTTCCTTTCCCATCCTATTGGCATTGAGGGTTACCAGGGCGCATTGCTGGAAATGTGTCTTTCTGGTAGGACTGTCTGCAGCACAGGCATTTAGGAGAAGCCAAATCTGTCACAACATTGCAACAGGACAAAAGTCCGTCTATGTGCTTGATGGCAATTGGTGTGGGACTTTTTCCTTTTACTTCTGGGTATGGAGTGACAATCAACAAAAAGAGGAAAATTATCCTGAAATGCATCTACCTTCTTCCAGAAGGAATAACTTTTAGTAGAGTCTTTATAAACATTATTTCTACATATGAAGTGTAATTTCAGCTAATTTGAAGCCATCTGTAATGAACTCTGAAACAAACTGATGAAGGAGCAAAACTTTCTTTCTGTAAGACCTGTTAGGATAGCACTTTCCAAAGCCAAAGATCAACTGAGCACCGCACAAAGGCAGGAACATCTAGAGCAGAGTGTTTTATTGGACAAATTGTAACATGACACTGCATAGTCCTGCTCATTATTAGCACCATTTTTAGACAGTGCTAATTGTGTTCATATATGCCATGTCCAGATATTTTAACCACATTAAGACATTCTAGTGTTGTGTTCCCTTGTATTCACCTCTTCATCAGTGCAATACTTGATGCCTGATCAGAAGGGAAAGTAAATGAAAAAGGAAATGAGAACACTCAGGCCTGGAGAAAAAGCACAGAACCTGCACCATTTCTGAAAACGAATTTTTCTCTCAAAAAAAAGCCTTTATAAACTTGGAGAAAAATATCTTTCTGATGAGAAGTTTCCCACTCCACTGAGCACAGAAAACTTATTTCATGAAGTCTGGCTATACGCGAATCTGACTGCAAGCAAAACCGCGCAAATCAGAGATAAGCAAAAGTGGAAAAAAATAAGTTTGGGGTAAAGGAATGCCTTGAACCTCAGGTGTTTTTTTACTTAATCCAAATGCTCTGTTCAATCCCCTGTCAATATAATGTGAGTGTGTTTTTAGACTGGAGAAATAGCCACTGTAACAGCCTTACTTAACTTGCGTAAGTCCATTATTTCCTGTGTATTAGAGAAGCAATTCTTTTGGTGTTCAACTTAACTAGAATCCAGAGTAAGATTTAAGCCAGCTGAGCCAAGGGTTTTTTTGTGGTTTGCCAGCTCTGATTTTAAAATCTCCATGACATCTAAATTTGCACTTCCACAAGGCATGACAAGAAGACCAAGATTGCCTCACTGAAACTGTCAGATGAAACAAAATAAGAGCTCGGTCTTGTCCTGCCAAACTTGGCTCACATCACTGCCTATCTTACAAAATCAGATTCTATGGCTGCCAGGCAGGATCAAGCTCTAAATTTGAATGCCACAACCATGAATGATAGTGAAAAAAGTTAGGGATCAGCTTGGATTTTGGGCGTGCCCAAAATCTGGAGACATTTGAACATGGCACTTTGATCTGCATGCTCCTCAGCAGCAAAACTCTAAAATAGACAGGAAATTGAATTTGAAGTGTAAGCACATCTTCCTTGTCTCTTTATGTGGATGCTATGACTAAGCCAAGTTTTATCTTAGTAAATCTCCAAAACCTGTTCTTTTCCACTCATATCACCTTTCTCCAAGACTTCTCTCTGTATCTGACATAACATTCTTAACCCTATCTTTCTGAAGTCTTTCATTAGAACTTTTTCCCCATGTGAAATAGAATTACTGTAAGAATATCTGTTCTGACTGGCGTGGGAACGTATCCTAGTGCAATCAATTCAGCAGTGTCGGCTAACTTGAGGCATAAAGAAGGATTAGATCCCACATCTCCAGGCTGGATTTTGCTTGCCCCTGTCTCTCATAAGTCTTCCAGCCTGTGCACTTTTCCTCCTGCTGCAGAGAGCCCTTGCTGAAGCCAGCCGCGGTGCCTGAGTCTTGTCCAGCTCAAGCCTGGCCACCAAGCTCTGTTTGCCTTCAGGCAAATGCATTCCAGTGTGCCTGCAAGAGAATGGTTAAATAACCAGCAGTCACAAATAATCAGTGCTGTTTGTAACATCACAGCTATCAAAAGCTGTAAGAGGAAAACGCAGCCCACTTGTGTCTCTCTCACACGTGTGCACTCCCATGCATGCACACAAACACAGTCTCAAAGCCTTTCTAGGAGCTGCCTGTTGCTCCCTGCAAGGCAGAAGGTCAAGCTCACTTCTCTGCCCTTGGCCATTGAGCTCAGGTAGGGGTGATGTCAGCATGAGAAGCTGTGTGAGGGAGATGTGGTGGACAGAGGTGGATGACAACAGAAACAGAAAAAGAGGCAGCTGAGAGCATGTCAGAAAACAAAATGAACACAAAAGGGGAAAGGGATTCAGGGAAAAAATTAATTAAGAAAATAAATTGGGGGGAGAAGGACATTATAGAGGGAGTTAAGCTATATAAGAACATGATGAGAAATAAGTGAAAAGATTCAGAAGCCAATCCATCAAAACTACCATTTAAGAAAAAGAGACTAAGGAATCATTGCTACAATTTCTCCTGCACCTAGGATGAAAACTGCCTCCTCTGAAGTCAGTGAGAGTTTAACAACTGGTTTCAATCAGCCTAGGGTGTTGCCCCTGTCTTCTTTTTTATTTCCTTGCACAATCCAAGCAGATACTTGGGTAGTAGCAAATGCATCACGGTCGATTGACATAACACATCCCTGGGAAGTGTTACCACTATTTGGGGAATTTAGGCTTGTCTTTCCCCTATTTTCACATATATGGACTTCTCGAAAAAAAATCTACTTTAATTTCTGAGCTTTCAGACTTCCCAATAAATCTTCTAAAGCCTGTGTCACAACACTGACAATTCTTGTCTGCAATAGCCTAAGCACAAGCAGCACTTCAACCAAGTTACTTTTTCCCGGCTAAGGAGACTACTTTTGTGGAGACAGAGGAGGTTTTCCAAGGTGACTGCTGCTTTGTTTGCAATGACTGAGACCTTCCTACAGTGGCATTGGAAATTAACCATCTTATTAATGTAAAAAACCAAGGATTTTTCTTCTGCTCATAACTACTGAAAAAGATTAAAGTTAGCTCATCTATGTTGAAAACTTGCATGATTTTTGGGACCAGACTGCAGGAAAAATCTGAGCAGATGCAGGACAGAAGACAGCATTTACAGATCTATAAAATTCTCTGTATGGTTAATACCCATGCTGATTATACAGCAATTTGGAGATCCAAATCACTTTACAAGTATTAACTACTTAGTACAATGCCCCTGAGAGGTATTTAGGTAGAGCTAAGCAAGGATTATTATCTCTATAGAACTGACAGGGAGACTGTGACTGAGATGTGGCTTGTTTGAAGCCAAATGGCAAGTCAGCTGCAAAGTCAGGATTAGCGCTTGGGTCTTTCACTCCCAGGTGCCATGTTCAAGTCACTAGACTCTGTTGCCCCTGAAGATTAATAAGGATTAATGGGCAAGGCAGAGGAGAAAGAACAATGTACGCCAAGAATATAATAATAAAACTCCAGGGTGAAAAATTAATACTGAGGTGTTGAAAGGCCTCAGAGAAATCATTAAATCCAGAAGGAGTTTTACAGTTTCTTAAAAGATGTGGCTCTGATGATAACCAACTCCAAAATGGGAAGAAAGGGAGACACTTTTAAGTCTTACAGCCTCTAAATCTTAAATAAATATGAACCACACAGTGAAAATCACATTCATACATTTATATTGCAAGTTTACAGAGAAACACTCAAGCTGCAGTTTACAAGTGATTTTAAATACCTCAGAAATCCACACTGGAAAGCAATCCTCAAACAAAGCCCCTAGGAACAGTGAGGAGTACAGAGTAATGCAGTGAGAGAAGGCACATTAGGAATCACTTAGGATAAATTGCCTGACCTGATCTCGGGTAACTTCTTGTGGCCCTAAGATACTCATGGGCATTTAAACAGGGCAAGTCTGTGGGGGCGAGAGGCTTTCATTACCTCTGTTTACCTGATGAGCATCATTACCCTGATGAGCAGCTCTGCACTCTTCAAGGAGAACACCAAAAACTGGAGAGGGTTTCAAGACATGGAAGAAAGATGCTTAACACGATGGGAAAACATGCCTTAGAGTGAAAGATACCTTGATGAACTGAGCTTGTCTGAAGCAGGGCTGCTGGCTGGCTTGATCACAGTCTATAATAAACACCTGTGCAGGCAGAGGAGCTGGGAGGCTGCAGGGCAGCTCTGTCCCACAGGCACAGGTCTAACTTCCAGCACAAGAAGTGTTTATAAACTCATCTTAACGTGGAAAGTGGAAAACTGTGCATCTGGTTGGACTGAGATGGCTTCACAATTAGAGGATTATCCAGAAGTTTTGCTCTGGATCCACAAAAGCACCCAGATTTGAAGCAGAAAAAAACCACTCTGCAGAGTCCCATCACCCAAATTGCAGCATGCAATCAGGTTGTGCCCTTCACAAAAATTTATTCCTGGCTTCACTAGCTTAGGAATAAGCTGCATTTAAGCTAAAAACAAACAAAACCTTAGGAAATGAAAACAGAATCAACATGGAAGACACATGAAGAATGAAATGTGAAAGAAGACAGATATAGAAGTGTTTTTCCTGGTTTGGTTCCCAAATGGCAGTATAAAGTAATGACATCTTTCCTTAACCCTGGCTTGGAAAAAGTGTGTCTACAGCTCATTAACTGCAGTCCAATAGAGGGTGACATCCAGCACTCTGGGTGGTTGCTAATAGGAGAGCTGCTGACTTAGAGCATAAATGGCTCACTGCACAGTTCCAGGGCAGCACCTACCACCCAAGGAAGACAAACAAGATGCTCTGGAAGCTATGCAATTTATTCATGCACAGGCAGCATGTATTGCTTCACTGTCACCAAAGAAATGGTTCAAATTGTCACCACTTGTACACCTGTGCTATCTCAGGGAAGTTGCTGGTGTAGCTCGTGTAACTCCTTACAATCGCTGTAACTGAACTCTCTCACAAAAGCAGCAGTTAATCCACAGGACAGGCAAGATGGAAAGCAAAATGCCTGAATCTGTCAACAGCCAATTTATTGGTTTTTATTTGCCAAAGGTTGATGTGGGTGAGGTATAGGAAAATGCACCTACAGGCAGCCTATAGTGCCTCCAAGACAGTCTTCCAAGCCCAGCAGAACATACTCTCATTTGTCTCAGTAGTTCTCATTTGCTTCTTATCCAAAAATGCCTGTGAGCCCAGCAGTTTATGAAGCAATCCTTTTGCAACAAATTAAAAAAAGAGGGATTTCTGGGGAGCACTCTTAACACTCCTGTATCTCCATCTCAATAGCTGTATTCAACCCGTTCTGCTCACTGCTCAGTCCCAATTACAATGAGCTAGCTCACTGCTCAGTCCCAATTACAATAAAAGTATTTAATTTCCTCTCTGATTTCCTTTCAACAACAGATTGCAACTTGTCACACTTCAAGCTAATTTTGGTAGCTCATTTAACACACACTGAAACCTGAATATGTTCCCAAGCTCTGGCTCATTGCAATAAAGGATGGAGAAAGTAGATGAAATCTCTAGAGATTGAGAACCCAACCATGATTACTGCTGGCTGAAAATTTGTTTTGTCCCAGTAGTCTTGGGATACAGCTAGAAACTTCCATGAATGATTAATAGAGTATAGGCAGATCAATGAAACTCTGCCCTATATGTATCTGAACCAACTCAGCTGGGGATCAAAGAAGTCTAACCAGCCACTGTCCTGTAATTTGCAATTCTTGATGTAGTGGAACAGCATAATTCATAGTCATTTACTGTGGCTGGTTTCTCTAGCCCAAGTACCTGAGACACCTGAGTGATTTTTTTTTCCTTCCCTGCTTCTTACTCAACATTAAAGTTACTATGTGGTGAGTTGGCTTCCAACTCATCTGTGTTCACAATGAGGAGAACCTTCCTCCGTTTAGTAACCCCACTGATTCCAAGAACTAAAAATTCAAGATTATGTTCATTGCTGGTGAATACATTCTACAACTTATCAAGAGAATATTAAGCTTCCCATAAAGCACTTTTTAATGCTAAGTCTTAGAGATATTTAAATTCTGTCAGCAATATCAAAATTATTTCCTATTCCCAATTTCTATAACCAGCATAGTAACTTCCAGGAATAATAAAGACTGTAGAACATATTCTTAGCTTTCTTGATGGATGATGAGTTGGCCTCAGTAAAGTTGGTAACGATGTAAAATAAAATGCAAATTAAATAGCACAATCAAAATGTAGCCATTAAAAAAATAGTCATGCAGGCATTGTATGATACTAAGTACCACCCCTTTGCTTACATTGTGAGATAGATAATACCAGCATATTAGAAACATAATAAATCACAAAAAGCTGTTTCTATAGCTGTGAGTTCCTCAAACTCTGGGTCATAACCCTCCATGGGGATTCCTGAATGAGTTTGAAGGGATCACAAACTGTTAGCAAGAAGTGAGGGCAGATATTTCCCCCTAAGCTGAGCAGCCCTGTCCTGTGGCAAGGAGGGAAACAGGAGATCAGACTGTAATTAGTGGCTGCAAGTATTTGTACTTGCTAGGGAACTGCTAACCACCTTTAATTACAATAGCTCACTTTCTTCAGGAGAGGGGAGCAATATGGGCTAGAATTAAAATTGCCAGATAGTTGCTAACTGCCTTTGATTGCAGGCAATAGATCTGTTTCTCCAGGGAGGAAGAATAAACTTGTGACTGGATCTTATTCCCCCATCATTTAGAAATGAGGCCATTACCAGCTCAGGGGGTCACACAAATATGCAATCAAACACAGTTGTATTTCCAGACTGTGTGAGAAAGAAATCAATAGTCTCATTTAGAGAATGTGTGACCACCAGGCAAAGACTAAGGTGCCCCATGCAATCTGCATTGCACCTCAGTGAGGAAGGATGTTTATTAAAGGACTTAAAATGAGAGGGTAATTGAAACAGTAGAATGATCTCACTGAAACACACTTGTAAATTTCTTTCTGTATCCCTGCCTGTCATCTGAACCCAGATCTGAACCTTGTCCAGAAGGGATCACCTTTTCAAAACCTTCAGCAACTGAATGCGCCAATATGGAAACTGAAGACTGGCACTTGAGGCTGCAGTTCCACACAGTGTCTCCTGGCTAGGTTAGCACATCAAATGGTTCAAGACAAGGGACCTCTCCTCTTCCCTCCTGAGAGCAGCTTTCCTCAAGCCTGGAAGAGAAATTATCCAGCACTTCGTCCTCTCAAAATTAGGGGTTTTAGGGAAATACAACAGTGTTATGAACCGCACATTCCATTTTAGGGGCTTTTAGCATCATCAAAGTTCATGTTTGCTTTTTTGAGGTCTCTGCAATGTCTGTGAGGCCTGTGGCTGCAGAGCAACCTGTCTTCTTTAATGCCTTCTGGTTACCACAGCCACCATGTACCTTTCTCCAGGAGTGCTGTGTAGCTCTAGAAGGGAGTGGAAGCAATGTCAGGTGGAAGTGACCTTGCTGGTGGACATGACCTTATGTCAGCAGCAAAGGTCTCCACTATTCCCCCGTACCGCCGTTCTGATTCTCACTCTGCACCCTGCGATGTGACACCCTCTCCCTGGGGAAGCAGCTCAGAAAAGGGATCTAGGTTACAAATAACATAGGGGGAATTAGGAGAAAGAAAAAAAAAAAAAAGAAAGGAAGAAGGAAAATGGTTATTTTTTAACTGGATCAGTTTCCTAACCTCTTGTGTTGCACAGCCACATGAGCACCTGTAGTGGCCTGAGCCCAGAGTGGGAAATGTGAGAAGCGTCTTGGACAGCACTGCCACGTAGTGGCTACATGAGAGGGAAAGACTGGCCCTGGCTGCTGTGGGGAGGAAAAGAAGAGGTGACCTGAATGGTGTCTACACAACTTGGCCATGGAAATGGGCTCCGATAGCGAGAGAAGCCCCTGAGTTTTGCAGACAAAGATGCAAAGTAGTGCAGGCCTCAGCATCGAAGCTGGGCTGCTTGAAACTCAAAATAGTCATAAGCCTCCTGCTAGTGAGAGTGATTAGGCATGGGAGCAGAGGAACTTGTGTTGGCCCTGGGTGTTAAAAATGCGTTTAAGCCATAAGTCGTTCTAAAACCTAAGGTTTGAGCCCCCCTTGAACTTGTGTGCAAGAATGTGTGGGATGAAATTGTCATGACGAATCCATTGCAGTGGAGAGGGGAAAAATTATGCCAGCCCATGGGACTGGAGAGTGGCTGCACTCTGTAAAGCCTGTAGGCAGTGGCATGGATAGTTTTGTATCCAAAGTGTAGGGAAATAGTATGACCTACTGGAAGCAGTGAAAAATACCAGACTCACCATATTATTTTCCTAAGACTAAAAAAAATGTATTCATGCCATGGAAAAACTCCCACTGAGCTGCTGGGACCTTCCAAGCCTTTCCCACAGCTTCTTTGCCCGCTGCAGAAAGTCAACACTAAGGAAAATCCCTCCTGTGAGCCATGCCACTGTGTCTTCTGACAATCTGGTGTGTGATACACATCAAGCTACATCTCCCCAGGGAACCCAGGAGGCATAAGTTATTCCAGAAAGTCCACAGAGCAGAAATCCTACTTCCAAAATCAAGTGGGATCTCTTCCCACTTCTGTCAGATCTTCAGGGATCCATTCAGGGTATCTTTTCATACCTTTCTGTGAAATACAATATAACTGCAGCCAGAAGTCAGGTTTTCTCAGGTTTTTCTTTGCAATTTGTCAGCAGTATGTTTGCCAAGCCAGAATTGTTACCTCCATGCTCCCTGGTGCTGAGCAGGATACCTGTAAGTCATCCAGCTTATTTGGAAATAGGAATGCGGCCCCTAGCAGGCTGATAAGCCATGAGGAGCAGTTTCAAAACGTATTTACTGGTAATTGCAATGAGAAAAGAAACTTCCATTTCCCTGCCCCTTGACTCTCTCTACTGCCTAGTTCTGTGTCCCTTCTGAGCCATGTGAGGCACAGCCTGGACAGGTGCGACTGGGGGTAGGACACTGGCCATGTCCAAGTGGAATGGAGGCTTTAAGGCAGATTTTCAAAACATTATGGATTTCATCTTTGCTTAGCAGCTGGTTACTGTGCCAAAGCCATGCATCACACTCCTTGAAGTGATTGAAGGAGGGGAAAAAATAATAATAGTAAAGTGGCAAACTAGCTCAGGGATAGGCTTGGGAGTCCTATTAAACTTGAGAGGCTACAGTTTCTGTTCCCAGACCTGGTGGTTAACACAAGAACAAGAACCATGTTTCCCCACCCCATCCAAAGAGTTGTACTAGGCAAAAACTGAAGAGCAAACCAGCAAAAGGTCAATCCTGTACTGTGTAGGCAAACGTCGCCAGCAGATTAACATGGCAGCATTCATGAAAATTCTGCAGCTGCTCTGGCAAGCTTTGCAAAATTTATAATTCCTCGCAAAAGGAACCAAATATGTGATGTTTGTTTCTGTGGAAGAATGGGAGGAGATCAATGGTAAAGGAGAAGGAGTGGGAGTGTGGAAGCAGGGAGAGGGGAAAGCAGAAAACCAAGCCCTGGCGAGTTTACAGGGACCTGAAGAAAAAATTGTCTAAATAGAGTAGTTCAGACCTCAAATACCGTGCAGTGCTTTGACAGTCTTCTGGGTTTTGGCATTTTAAACAAAGTGTTCTTACATTTACTAGGCTGGAATGTCCATTTGACTATAGACTCTCTGCTACTCTGCTCGTACTTTAACATTTTGGACAAGTGACAAAAATGTGTGTAACGCATTTTTTAAAGTGTTGATTGTGCTCGTAATTTTCAAGTCAGAATATAAAATAAACATCTCTGCCCTTTCTTCCAGCAGGCAGCACAGAGATCTGCTCTCCGCGTTCTATCTGACAGGTACATTTTGTCATTTTTATGAACTATAAATTGCTTTATGAAACGTTGAGCCCTATTTATTGTGGCATATAACTCATAATCGGATTTTGTCCCCAAAGTATCTGTGAACTGGGATGTTAAACATTTTGCATGCTTGGATTTGTCATGCATGTGTAGAGTTTATTACTGCAAAAATCACAGTCTTGTTGTATTTCATACAGAGTATGCAGAATCCCTTGTTGTGATACCAAACAAGAGATAAGAAACTTACTGGAGAAGGCATGAATGATGCAGTAAATTCTGAGCTTTAGAGTTTGCTGAGATATATCTGAGCTCATTTCTCAGCAATAAGTACTTCATTTATTTCGAGATGTTCTCTTTTGACTTTTTCCAAATCCTTTCCCTGGGAATTACTCTTCCTTTGATGAGATTCTCTGTATGTTTTATGCACAAAAACAATGCCCTTTTTTACCCCTTAAGTTTTAAGGGATTGGTATTTTGGAGGAATTTAATTAATTTTTTCACTTCTTCTGGAACTGCAGCAGTGGTCCAGGCAGATAAGCAGGGGACCAAATCCTTAGAGTTCAGGTTTTACTCAGCTCTTTTTCAAGCAAAAAAATCCATTAACTTCAATGGGAAACTTGCTTGAGTGAGGAATTCAGGATTTGGGCCATAGTAAATGTTATAGTTGGGCTGTAGGTCTGCACAGGTATTTACCTTAAATGACTTTTATGAAAGAGGATTGATTGAATATAAGGTAGCTTTCTAAGACGGTCCTGATTTCTTTTCCAGTTTTGGGAAAGGGGGTAGGGAAGGGGGAGGAGACACTGTACATTTTAGTGCCTGTGAAAAAGAACTAGCAGATTTACATTTTTCCACAAATGAGGTACTGTGTCATGCAGGCTGACACAGAGTAAATTTCCCAATGTCTTGTTGGCAGCCCCCTCTGCTCCGTCTGGCCCCCAGCCCCCCGCCTCCCTGGGAATAAGCAGTAATTGACTCTGGAAGCCAGCTCAGGCCAGGATTTCTCCAGAGCAGAGCCTGTCACTTAGGCTGAATTATATGTTGTGCATGGATGAATAACATTTCTCTCTGCTCGGAGGGTAAGACCGCCAAAATTATTGACCTTCCCTCCCCAAGTTTACAAACACTGTTTTGTTTGGAATTTTTTGCCCTCCTTTAAGGAAAAATCAAATCCTGAGTAAAATGTATGGGATATGGGTGAAACTGCTGGCACAGTTATAGGGCTCAGAAGTATTTGCTGTAATTGGAATGAATGCAAAAAAAAAATGGAGTTGGAGTCAGCATTATGCCCCTCTCCCTGGAGGTGTGCAAGCTCGCCTCCAAGGCAAAGCAGATTTTGCACTTGGTGGGGACAAAACCGTGACCAAAGGAAACATGGGGATTTTTTTTCACAGCATCGTCCCCCTGGGCTGAATGTGGAACATTCCTGCAGGAGTGCCCCTGGAGGTATTTAACAAGCCCCAAACCCCACAGTTTGATTTCTGTCTCCCCTGGAAAGAAAAGTGGTGATGATAGATAGATGTTCCCTACCTCGTCAAAGGTGGTGAGGGAGCTGGGTGCAGGCTGCCCTCATCCACAGAGCAGAAGGGCCTCAAGTATTAATAACCATCACACCTCAAATTTAGGATTTGTGATCAAATATTTCCCTGTCTGCCCATAAAATTGTGCTCAGGGACTACAGCTTTCCAACCTGCCCTGCAAAAATTTGCCTGCCAGGGCACCCTCCTTCCCCCACTTCTGGAGGCAGTGTTGGGAAGGCTGGAGGTACACCCTGGGGGTTTGCCTCCCTGCCACCCATGACCTCCCTGCAGCAAGCAAATGGGAGGGCAGGGGGCCAAGATCCCACACTGTGACGGCAGTTTCTGTCTCTTCTTGGCTAGAGCGAGGATGCCTGTGATACTGCTGCTCATTAGTTGTGTCCCAGTAGCAACTCAGAGCTCCCAGTCACACACCAGCACTTCCCAGCAGCAAGGGAGATGGCAGCCTACTATAAAGCTTTCAGTAATTTTGCCCTTTTTTAAAAAATATTCTTCAGAAGTTCCTCTTGTGGTTCTTGCTTTCAGGTTATATTAAAGAGGTAACAGTTAGCTAAACTAAAAGAGGAGGAAAAAAAAAAGCCTAAACAAACAAAAAAGAGGGAGTTTTTAAACCTAGCCATTGATTTCTGTAATGTATCACACTCAGTCTTGTTTTCAGAATGACACAGTAACCCCCAGCAGATTTATGTGCAAACACAAAGATTAGTGACCCAGAAGCTTGACTGAAACAGCTTTTCTGCTTCCAGAAGACAGGTTGCTCTGCACATGCACTGACTGTTTTGTCGGCAAAGATGCACTGGCCCCATTAGCTTTTCATTCTCTCATGAAAAGCCTTCGGTGTTTATTCAGCACAGCTTGGTTTTAATTTTATTGTGCTCTTTAGTAAAGTGGTCAAACTATACAGATTACTCACTTTCTGGGACAGAGAAGAGCAAGAACTTAACTCATATACCTTAATGGTATGGTGCTGGCATATTTTCAGTTGTCTGACTCCCATATCAACTGCTTGAATAGCTTTCAAATGAAGAAAAATGCCTGCAACTAAAATATTCATTGTGTTCTGTTGTTATTTAACAGTAAGCAGTGTGGTTAAGCTATGTCTTAAACCTGCTTAATCCCACTGAGCTAAATAGATTTTATTATTGACTCCCATGGTTCCAGAACTCTGACCTTAAGGCTGAAGTTAAAAGCTAATTTTTTTTGCGGTCTGTTCCACTAACCCAGAAGCACTTGCTTGCTGGATGCATTTGCAATGGAGAATGTCCAGCTGTAAATTACAGCTGTTTGCAATCCTACCCAAACACAACACTCATTACCATTCTTTTGTTCTTTTTAGGCTGAAAAGCCCACCATGAGGGAGACTGTAGAGTACTTAATCCACACATTAAATTTACTCGCAGCTCATATTCATGTGCAAGAGAAGATTTTCCATGAAGTAAAGATTTACAGTGGTCCTAGGGCACTTTTATTCCCCTGGCTGCTTTTAATTCTCTGTGCTGGAGTGTAGACCAAGTGGGTCTGCTGAACAGTTTTGAACACTTAGAGGAAAGTGTTGTGCTACTGCTGAATTTCCTCTCTGGTTGTAACAAGGGAAAGACAGGTCCTTTGCTGAGTGCTTGGGTGGTATTTGGGAGATGTGCTGATTTCACAGCCATGACCTGCTCTCCATTCTGTGCACTTGTACTGCAGGACGCAGGCAAAACCCACCAGCTCTGCCCATACAAACCTCAGCCCAGGCATGTAAGGTACAGACAGAGCTGAACCCACTCATCTCAGCAGCTAGATGGCTGTGCTGGCAGGCTTGCCATTCCCAGCTGATAAGCCCTGTAAAGACTCCAACTCAATAGCTCACTCTCAGCACTGGGGTAATACATAACATGTTGTCCAGACCTGAACTGTGAAGCAGGGGCTGAGATAAACCTTTTAGATTTATCTTGCGCTGTTGACAGAGTAGGCGTCTCAGCACTAGCATCCATTTGGCAGTGGAGACAAGCCCCATTCATGGTGTCTGGTGAGCTACACAGCCTGTCTTGACCTTCAGTCTGGGCAAAAGGGAAAGTGCTTTGCACTTCTATGTAACCATGCCTCCTTGTCTGTCCATGTCTGATCACGTTTAGGACACCAAAATGCGGGCTGTACCAGACATGAGCTGGTTTACCCTAATAGGACTGGTCAGTAGCACTCAGGATCCTGAAGGGCAAACTAATTTTACCCCTTCCCCACTGGAGAAGTGAAGAGTTTGGGGAGCTGAGAAGCAGTGGAGCCTCACACCTGTTGGGAGAGACATTTGCAAGCAGAGGTGCTGCTGCACTGCCTCTCATGGCTGCATGCATGCATTTAGCACTCAGGTACAAGAAAAATCAAAGGTTGACCTTGGACAACCCAGTCCCTTCCCCTGATATTGTAAGCAGCAACAGAATTGATGATTAGTGCAGAGGGATGTGTAGCACAGCTCTTCTTCTTCAGACAAAGCCACATTGAGATACACTATTTGTGTTAGGAGGCCTGGGGAGTTACTGCCTGTAAAATATTAAAGTAACAATAAGAGGCAACTTAGATTTTTAATAGATCACTTAAGGCAGGCAAGGCAGCTGTCCAAGCAGCCTAAAAACTTTTTGTGGAAGGAGACAAAGTTTTCTTGTTCTCAGGTATCTGTTTGAGCTGTGATTGTGCAAAGCAGTTAAACTTGTGATACCCTAAAGTAAGTAAGGAGTCCAGTGACAGCTAGCAAAAACACTCATGTGCTTCATGTCACTCACATACTTAATGTTTGTGTAGGACTGATGTTTTAGATAACATTACCTTTCACACCATGAGAGTTCTTCACATGAGAAGCTACATGGTCAGCTTATCAGTGAGTGGCTCAGCTGGCTGCCTGGCCAGAAAAGCTTCATGTGGCAGCGTTGTGCAATCAGTGGCAGCCGAGGGGAAGCCTTGGCTTGGGACAGCTGATCTGGGTCCTGGCAGAGAGTGACAGAACTGAGATCACAGGCTCCACAGGAGTCACAAGGGTCAGCCAGACAAAAGCGTACGTGCACAGTGCTCACTGCCGCAGAGACAGACATGCAGCTCTCAGCACACTGTTTAAACTTTCTGGAAAAAGAGAATACCTCTGATAGGGAATATATGGGTTTATCATTTATGTCTTACATGAAAGCTTGGCTGTTTGGAAATGCTGGTGTCTCGCACCTCCTCAGCCCCCCACCCCAGAATGAGGTAGCAAAGGGCAGCTGCTCCTTGGAATGGTCTAGAGTTTCTCAGTCCTGCTAGTTACAAAATGTGAAGGTGGAAGAGTAATGATACATACTGTATATAGGATACTTTTTCCAGTATTGGAGAATGTTGTGAATTAATGAAAAGGGTCTTTAGAAGAAGAGCCTGTATAGACAGCTTGGAGTGAAAAGAAATAGGTATCTCTGTAAAGCTGGGACTCCATTTCCCTCTATTTAATTTGTGAGCAAGACCTGTAGCACTCACCTTTTTGCTGCTGGATGTTTTCTCATACCTTGACTATTGCTGGTGCTTGTTTAGAATTTTTCTACCATAGCCCCAAAGATGTGATGTGGAGGTATTGTTGTGTGAGAAGATGGAGCTGAGCTGTCCCAGGGACAATTTTGAGCACTACTAAATACTGGAATTCCTTTGATGTTTAAAGAGAGAAAAAGAAAAGTTAAGATGTATTTTTTTCTTCAAGAAAGTGATAGTGTTTTGCTATCATGACAGCCAAACATTTTCCACTTCCCTATGGGCAACCTTGTGCATTTGCTCCACAAAGATATCTGGGGGAAGTCAATCAGTTCTAGTTCCCAGAAACATCTGCATTTTGAAAAATACATATCTGCCAGAAGAAAGGTCTGGCTAGTAATTTCTCACATATTTTATTTTACTTCCTTGGTCTTTTAAAAAACAGTGTGAGGATTATTACAGCATGAATGTGGAAGGTAAAAAGGCAAGGTGCAGGTCTGTGGTCTTTCATACATTAGTAAGGAGTAAGCAGGTCCCATTGCTGGCTGGCAGCATGAAGAATATGCAAAGTGCTATTGGGAAGAAGAGTGTATATGTGTGCAGCATATGAAGTGCCTCAGCATATGATTAACCTCACTGGGTATGTAGTAAATAGTAGATAACTGTGATCAAAAAAGTATTCATGTGATTTATCAAACTGAGCAACTGTGCATTTTGCAGTGAGGCAGGAGGTCAATCCTGAAATCTAGGGCAAGTAGAGCAATAGGAAATTGCAGGGACTAAGAAGTTAATCATACTGTTGGACTGCTTCCATCTGGTTTTGAAAGACGGAGTCAGTACAGTGCTAGCGAGGACGCTTCACGGCCACAGATCAGGAATTAATTTTTTCAGCAAATCTTCAGCTATCATTTGTGGTAACACAGGCTTATAAAAATGTAATTTAATTTTGTTGGAATAAATCACATAGGACAAGAAGTGTGAGAGTGTTTTTTTAATGTGTGTATCTGAGGCAAAAAATAAAAAGTGTGAGAGTAGGAGAACAGCAACAATCCAGGAGGAAACAAACATTAACAATATAAAACCTGGAAGGCGTATATGGCCGTCTAGTTAAATTGTGCACGTAATTGTCTTTGAAAAATCAGTTTGCAGTTGGGAAACTTCTACATTTTTATGACCCTTGGAGGCATAATCTTGTCTAACCTGTCTGTCCATCTTCATAAATGTAGATCAAAGGAGCACTGACCTAAAGTTTTGTGGAATTGATGCTCTGAGCAGCACTTCCATATACCATGAGTGCACAGCTGTAGGCAGTGAGTTTGTTAATGAATTCTGTTTTCCTTGTTATTGATACTACTTATGCTATTTCAATGAGATTTGAACATCTGTGCAATAAAAGTCCCCCTAGGCAATGAACCTGTTGTAAAACAAAAGGGATTTTAACCCTGATAGTAATTCTGGAAGCTAAAACTTGTTTTATTCAAAGAGGTAGGAGGACAGTTAGCTGATAACATTATGCCTTTCTTACTTCAGCAGTGGGATAAGAAAACAGAGAGCCCTATACTAGGAGTAAGGTATTGTGCTATTTTTAGTGCTATGCTGCAAAAAGTGAAATGTTATAAATACATTTGTATCTATTTCCTGGCAGTCTGATGAATGAGAGCTCAGGTTTACACAGCACCAAGAGCAGGAAACTGGTGGCCATGCTGTTCACAGAAATCACCACTTTCATTACCACTTCATTTTATGAAAAACTGAAAATTCATAGCAAGCAGCAACACCTCAGCCTGGTCCAGTTACGTGACAAGAGTTCGGGACTTTTGACCCCTGTGTGCCTGTGAATCACATCCTAGCTGTAGCTCAGGGAGTCTCCAGAGCAGGTGCAGCAATGCGAAGGAGAAATCTCAGTTCTCTTTGAGTGGGGCAGCAGTCCATGCAGCAGATGGAAGGAGATCCCCCCTTCAAGCTTTAATCGTTCAGTAATCAGCCAGGCACAACAGGGCTTTCTGGCATCAGCTCCGTGGATGATGACATGCTTGCTCCAGTTAATTTTTCCTGCCTTCCTGCAAAGATGGTATAGAAATCTCAGCTAAATTTCTGGGTTTGCCTTTATCACTGGTAGGCCTATCTGCCTTCTGTCCTCAATATTTGTTAATTTTAGATTCAAGATCATTTTCTCCTTGCCCTTGCTTGTGTTCTGACCCTGGCAACAATGGAGGCTAAAAGGAAAGGGGAGACTGGCTTGCTCAGGGGAGAGCAGTCAGGTTTTGCAGGAGGACAGTCCCAGAAAAAGATATGCTTGTGCTCAGGATGGGCAAGGAATTCCTCAGAACAGTGTCTTCATGAGGCCCCAGTGGGGACAACACACAGTCTGTACTTTGGCTGGCCCTTTGTTCTCTGAGGGGTGAAGAGGATACACACAGATGCAGAACTGTGTCCAGTTTCTTTGCAGGCAAATAATACCAAGAATGAGGTACCCTGTGATTTCTCTGTGGGGATTAGTTGTGGCTGAATCAGGCCTGAAATACTCCTGCATTGTTGTGATCTGAGATACTTTGCTCCCCCTATGCAGTCCCATCCAGATGTCTCCTTTTTTTCATCACCGCCTCAATTTTGATGTAAGTTTCAGGAAAATTTTTACCCTTTCCTCTGCTCTTGGAAAAGTACTGGATTTTTTCTACCATTGAGGAATGGTTCATACCATTCCATGTTCTAGGTTTTTTTGTATTTCAGTGAAAGGAAATGTGTGATCTTTGAACAGCCTGGGTTTTCTCACAAAATAAAACTGGAGCATTTGTGAAATTAAACAAAGCTCTTATGGTGGAACAGCATTTTACCACTTAGCTATTTCACCTATGCTGGTGTGAAGGTAGAGCAGCAGCCCAGTAGGGCATTACTGGCTCCCCCAACATCCTTGCCAGCAACCTGATGAGCAGGGAAAGTATTCAGGCTCTGGAACCATTGAAGCTTTTTTGATGTAAACTGAGACCCAAAAATCTCAAATGGCTCATTTTCTAAAGTTACAAGTTTTTTATTTTTGCTCACTCAACATTTCCAGGGAGTCTGTCTGGTGACATTTTCTTTACAAATTATCAGACCAAACACTTTCTGCTTTATTTTTCATTATTATTGCTTTCTTTCGAGATTCTGTTTCATGGGTAAATTCAAAATTGAAGGGCTTTGTTCCAAACTGGAATGACATGAAATTTCAAATTCCTTCTCCAAATGGAAGACCTTCCTTCTCTCAAGGACTGTATTTATAGTAGGCTGCCCTTTTTGCAATCAGAGAGGGGCCAGATCATATTATGACTGTTTGCTCTAATGTGTTTTTAACTTCGAAGTAAAATTAGGCCTGGATTGAAACTGGGTAAAAAAAGTCTAAGTTCAGACTCTACATTTTTATAACCTGAAAATTTTATCATTTTGAAAGGCAGAAATAAATAGAAATCACTAAAATTAAATTAGGTATTTTTCCACAGGGTATAATTTAAACATGACATATGCTTTCTTTAATATGGTCTGCAATCTTCCATCATTTTAGCCAAAAACAAAGTTGTTTACTTTAAACATATTTATTTTATATCTAACAAAATCTACTTTGCATAGCAGTGTATGTTCTATGTTAGATTGTTATCAAGATTTCAAAGGGTTTTTTCATTCTCTACTCAGGCGCAGAACTCTTTTTCGTGCTAGGCACTGCCTCTCACCCACACATTCACACAGAAGAGAATATCCTTTCTCTGTGGAAATTTAGCAGCCAAATAATTCACAAATAGCTCTCACTTATTACTTACTGGCACAATAAACATAACTGCTCTAAATGAACAGTTTGTCAAACAAAAAAAATAAATAAACCAAACAGGGGAGAAAGGTTTAAGAATTCCATTATTCTGATTTAACAGATAAAAATCTCCCCTCGAAAAGTCATGGAGACCTACCAAGTAAATTTCTTGCTTTGCAATGATCCTTTAAGACACTTCAATATGCTTTTCCAAGGATCTGCTGTGGCCCTGATGTCGTGCATACCCAGGGAGGCTTGTATTGTTTTGTGCCCATGAAGGTGATGCCTGCTGGCGGGAAAGGTGCTGGTTAGGGGACAGCCAGACCCTGGTTCCCAGCAGCCCTAAAGGACTTTTCTTGCCATTCCTATCTTCCTTTTCTTCCTTCCTGCATTGCCTTTAGAGGGAAAAGAGGAAAACCAGACATGCAGCCTCCATCACATGCATCTTCCCCTATGCAGCCTCAGATGTCCATGATTTTGGCTAAGTTTCCCAAGGGGACCTTGTTCCAGAGCCTCTCTGTCTGCCCATCATGGACCCTTGCTGTGTTTCTTGCCCAGCTGCCCTTTCCCCATTCTTCAAAACCACCCTGACCCCACTGGGGTGCCTGGAACCTTCCCTGGAACACCCATCTCCTCCCAGTCTCCTCCAGCTGCCCCAGCCTCAGGGCCATGCAGCAGGAGCCAACCCCTCTGGTGTGCAGTGTCCTGAGTGAAGCCCAGTGGAGGGTACCCAAGCATCACCCACTGCCAAAAGGTTGATGTGGACCCCATCATTGGAGGGGGACGATGGAGAAACAGCTGCACTGAGGACCAGCCCTGTTGCCTTGCTCTGCAGCCCCAGGGACACAGCATCCTCCTGAGGCTGGGACAGGCTGGGACACAGCCCAGCACTGCCAGGGCTGCCCTCAGCCCACCGTGGGGCAGCCACGCCATCAGCAGGACAGGGGGGGTTCTGTCTGCACCCTGAGTCTGCATTCAACTCCCTGCAGTAACCATCACTCTTCCCTGCTAATAATGCCCTCAAATACTGATTTTCTGAGGCCTCTTCTTTTAAGGTCATGACGTCCCTTTTTCTAAAACTTAATAAGGTTGATACTGACCATGTGGAGTTAGAGTGGGTTTGTAAATATTTGTATCTTCAGTATTATTTCTTTGATAGCAAACACTAGGACAATAATTCCCACATTAAAAGGGCTCTTGGGGAGGGTTTAGGAACTCTGGCCAGGCAAAAATAGTTGCCTGAAGGAAGAGGAAAAACCTTGGAGAATTACCAGACTCTTTTTTTAAATTTTGAGACAAATGGACTTTTCAAACTTTGCCCTGAAAAGAGATCTGGTCATGACCTACTATAAATCTCATATGGCCATTTAAAACCTCACAGTGCTCTGGTTAAACAGCATTGCACCAGACAAAACCTCCAGGGCATGGGGACATTGCTGCGGTTTTTCCCTTTCAAGCTTGTATATTGTCCCCATAACATATTGCCAATGTTCACAGGACCAAATGAGACTGTGGCCTTTCTTTAATGTACTCAGAGCTCTTGTGTCGAGAGCCTGTGAGGTCAACAGGAAAACATGGAATGAAATCTCAGCTGAATATTGGTCTTTCCCAGGCTTCCTGGCAATTTCCAACTTCTCACTCTTTTGTTTTCACTTAATAAGATAGAGCTTGTCCTGCGCTCAATTAAAAAAAAAAAAAAAGTGGTGAAAGAGCTAAGACTCAGAAAATGAGCAGTTTTATAAAAGCCTGGCAGATTCCCAGTCTGCTGAACCTAATAAGAAGCACACTCATTTTTCCAGTTTGAAACTTTTTGGTGCAAACACCCCTAGTGCAAATATCTCCCACAGGACTTGTGGGAAGTGTGCCAGTATATAGAAAAATAAGGGTGCTGGTATTCTGACATGAAAGCTATAGCCTATATTTTTAAAATAATGATGTTGAAAAGTGGAGCTCTGAGAAGAACCTAATTTTGGGCTTCTCCAGCTGTCAGATCACCCTCAGCTTTCCTTCTTCTCCTTCTGCAGAGGGACTCACAGCACAGCACCTCTCTCTGTTAAAGCTGAAGAGGAAAGCAACAAGTGCAGTCATTTGTGCAAACACAGAGAACAGTCTGAGAAGATGGCAAAACCTAAACACTCCTTTGAGATTATCACTCTCTACTTGATAGAGATGTACTGGTTCAAATGTATCTCTGTTTCAACTTCTCTTTTTACACCATTTTCTCTATTAGCATATTATGGGCTTGTCAAATGCAACAAAATTTTAACCTCAGATTGCTGATGTTTTATGAGTAGTATATAAATATATATATTTTTTCTAAATTATTGTAAGGTATTTAACGTTGATGAAAAGCAGCAGGTTGACACCTGATTATCCAGGAGTTTTTCCCTTGTGTTGCAAGTACATCTGCCCCCTCCTGGAGCCTTGAATTATCCCCATGCATATTCTTGATATGTGCAGACAAAGTGCACTGTTGAAGCAGATGAGTGCCTCAGCCTTTGATGTCATTAGCTAATCTGAGCCAGCACCACATTATTTCCTAAGAAATGTATTGTATTATTTTCTTCCATTTGGTCAAAATGCAGCATTAGCCATTTAACAAGAGTCATGACAAATTTCTGTCATTGTCCACTATATGTTGCTCTCCTCTGCTCTTTTAAGTTCTCACAGATCGGTTAGACTGCGATTTATGACAGAGTTGCCCTACCCAAAATATTAGGGTTGTTTTTATAACCAAAATCTGGTATCACTATGGAGCAGCAGTAAATTGTGTATATGGTATGAATTGTTCATATGTCAGTTCTTTACCACACCAGCCTTTTAAATATATTACAACAAACTATGAAAACACTCTCTGATTAAATGAGGGAATGTATGGCAGATTAATTCCCACTGCCCCAAATGGAGAAGACATACCCCAGTTTCACAATGCACTCCTTGTCTGCTTTGGAGTCAAGCTGTACATGCACCAGTGTTCATCTGGGAAGGTTGGGAAGGTTAGGGGAGGTTAGCTGCAAACTCCGTAACTGCATGGACCTGCCAGTCACTCCTCTTGTTAATCAAGAGCTGCAAGAATGAAAAAGAGGTGCAACCTGTGGGTAGTCTGGCCAGTATAAAAAGAGACATCGTGGAAGGAAGGCAAAATCTGGAAGGAGAAAAGATGAGCCTCTGTTAAGAAATTATGCACTATTTTTTATTAAGGCCATACCATACCTGAAAGAATAGATTTTCTGATGTTGTTTTCAGGTTGTCATGGTCTGCAGTTTGATTGAGTCAAAGCTTAGCTTTTGTGAATGTTTGGGATGTTCAAATACACTTTCTGTACTTGTGCTGAAAAGAATAATTACCCCCAAAAGTTGCACTTCTTTTTTTTTTCAGAAGTGACACCCAATTCACATGGCTATGATGATTCTAAAATTACTAACGTGTCCTAAGCTAAGACATAATGAGGGTTTGCTTAGTTAGGAAGTGCTTGCCTTAGGTTTGTCTTTCAGCTGGTGAAGAGCTTGTTAAAGGCAATAGTGCAACCCTGAGATTTTTCTTTGTTTAATTTCTTACTGAGACAAATTTTAATATCTTCACTTTAATGTTGATATGATCTTGTTGGGGTTAGAGTTATTTATTTGGTTGCAGGACCACATGCATGGGAATGATGTTATTTAAGTTACATACATCTTCAGTTGACATGACTCATGTTACAACTGAAATGAGTAAGCCAGCCCTGTATACTAAAAATAAACAAACAAATGTAAAACACATCCCCATATTAGTAGAACCACAACACACTGATTAATGGTGGACAACACAGTCATCAAATCAAGGTCACAATCAAGACCTGAACCAATGAATCAGAGCTCTGAGTTTTCAAACAGACACATTCAATGCAGAAGATAAACAGCTTTACATTATAAACTTGACATGAGATGGAACTACATCCAGTTAGTTTCGCATCAGGACAAGCTGAAGAGGAGACGGTTCACATTTCAACCAAGCTCCTCACAAATGTTCAAGTCAACACAAAGCACTAAGGCAAACAAGTACTGTATTCTTCAGTCCTTGCCAGTGGTGCATAGAGAACTGATGCTGTTATGGTTCAGTCCAGAGAAGTCCACCCATCAGAGCAAACTCATCAGTGATGCAGTTTAGAATTTCCTTCTCATGTCATATTGTAATCATGTATGATTATTCTTCTGCTCTTATTCTCTTCTGGCCATCAAACTCAAGTCAGAGGTCACTCTGAAAATCACATGCTCTTGCAGCTTTTAAATTATTGATGTAACATTTATGAAAATACTTCTTGCATAATTACTAGGTAAGGACTGTGAATAATTTTTGGAATAATTCACCAACTGAAAATGATGGATCTAAGTATCTGACATTTGCTACTAGGCCTGCAAGAAATTGATATGCACCTTTTCACTTTTTTCCTTTTTTGGCCAAACATCTATGCATCCATGCATATGTGAAATAAAGTGGGATCATTCCCCTAAAGGAAAAGAAACTGTTCAGCCTTGTCCTTTCTTCCTAAGGATCTTTATTTCACATGGTGGCTGACTGCCAGCACAACACGGCAGAAGCTTTGACCAAGGTAATGAGCTTTAAAACTGACATCTCCTGCTTGGTGATCCCAAGAGGTAGCAATGCTTCTCCCAGATCCATCCTTTTTCCTGCTTACTTCACTGCACAGATGGAGCCTAGTTTCCTGGATGTGGTCAGTACAGCCTGGTGTCTGGTTGTGGATCACTGCTGAATACACCCATGGCCTTGCAGGCAGGAGCTACAGGCTGAGGTGTGACATACCAGCCTCCTGCATGGTGCGTGTCCCAGAAAGAAATGGTGACCTTTTCCTGGAGGGAAAGCACTTGAAACCTACACTCAGCAGGAGCCACCTCCTCAGGACAAGCTAATAACCTCATCAGCACATAGTGTCTCCATGCCTTTTCTAATAATAATCACTTCTTTACCCTAAGTTAGGAAGCTAATATGAATCGGTTCACAGCTTGCCCTGATGACTTTTAATCTAAGACCACAGCTGGCCTTTGTGCTTTTCATCAGATGAATTCCAATAATCATTAAACAAAGTTTTCTCAGTTCTACTTCAAGTCTGGCCCAGTGTATCTTACAGCCACACTGGTAAAATTCTGCCATCCTGTAAAATCAGTGATGGCAACATGAATAATTAGTTGCTGTATTTGTATAGCATCAGACTTGTAGTTATTTTCTAGTTGTCTGTACTGCTTTTCATTGTACCTAGTCTAACTCTGGAGAGTACAGAGAAGTCTGCAAAGTTTTACTCCATGAGATCATCCCAGTAATTTCTTACTGCAGGCACTGTCTGTCTAACTTTAGTTCCTCATGTTAAATAATTGTGATATTGTTTCTTTAAAACCCTTGACAACAAAAATCAAAACAACCGTAAATAATCCACAGACATATGGAATTGTTTTGAGAAAGAAAGCAAATAGCTGAGACTCCTTAAAAATGGAAATCTACCAAGGAAACCCCAGCAGCCTCTTTGACAATCTGCTCTAAAACTTTTCACTTGCTTTGATGTTGTTTGTAATTTATGCTCCTCAGAGGCTTTTAGATGAAGGAAATCATCTGTTTTAATAATATGAAACCTTCTTCTGGCTACTCAAGATGGGAATTCCTGCCCTGTTTCCTGTGCCTCTCTGTCAGGGCCAAAAGGGGAAGGAGGGCTTAAAAATTGCATGGCTGTTAGTGAACAGAGCTGTGGCATCACCTATCATTTCAAAATGTCTACCCAAATATTACTTACCTCTCACTGGTGAAGTATATAAAGGAAACATATAAAGGAAACCTGTCTTTTTCAGCTCATTCTCCACCATGGTGTTATTTCACTGTATTAGTAATTCATAACAACAGGTTACATGGTAACAAGTATAGGACAAAAGCAATTATTGAAATAGTCCCTTTAATTCAAAATTATTTTAATTACTAGTGAGATCTGTCCTTTTTTTTCCTCATTTCTGTGCTAAGTCTCTTCATGATTCAAAAATTGCCACTAGGCTATCACCTCTGGTAATTTCCATTCTCTGAGCTGAGTGAACAAAGGAAAAATTAAACTGGAGTGTGTCAGGCAAGCAGAATACGAAATATATGTTCCTGCAGGAAAGCTACTCTCCTCCTAATTACCCTGCAATTGCCAGGTTCAAAATGTAATTTATGAGCAGCATAGATAGAATGGCCACATTATTCCATTATTTCATGATGATCTTTTCTACTCCTGATTTCAGAAAGAAGGGATTTTGCAGCTGTCAGTGCATTGGCATTGGCAGCAGCTGCTCTGGGCAGTGATGCTAGACAACTGCACTTGAGAGATACTCCCAAAAAAATGTGAAGCAGTCTACTAACAGCACAGTTTTATAGAAAAGAGGTGCTGTAAAGTACAGCTCAATAACTAAAGCATAGCCTGATGGGCTGCCTCAGACACTGCTGGTCGCATTCAGAAACAGATCCAGAAATGTTTGAAGGAGAAGGAAGTTTTCCAGCCTGTGGCTGCTGCTGTTGCACATTCCACTTACTGTAAAATACACTGAATGAAGCAAATTAACCTAATAAACACCCCCTGAGTCCATTTTACTCTGACAAGCATGGAGTAGCCTGCAAAAGGATGGAGCAGCAGGTAAAGCTGTGAACATGTGATAGGCAGCTGGCATGTTTCAGCTGTAGGTTTGGTGCCTGAGGCCGAGTCTACATTTCAGTCAAGTAGGGGCAGTAGTCATGAGTTGACTTAGACTCATCAGAGTGAGCTTAAAACAAAACAGGGGGACACTAATGGCAAGATGGAGCTCAGGAACCATCCAGTGCCCATGTAGTTATCACATTAGTTAGCACCACAGTTTGTGGAACTTGAGCTAGTCCCAATATGTTCACAGAGTGACTGAGGCTGAATCTCTGGGGATCATCCAGTTCAAGCCCCACTCAGAGCAGCATCAGCTAAAACAGTTGCTCAGGGCCAAAGCTGGGTCTTGAATATCTCCCAGGATGGAGACTCCACACCCTCTCTGTGTAACCTGTTCAAGAGTCTGACCATCCTCACAGCAAAAAAAAAAAATTTGCTATATTCAAATGGAACTTCCTGTATTTCAACTTTTGTTCTTTGCTTCTTGTCGTGTCACTGGGCACCACTGATAAGAGCCTGGGTCTATCTTCTTTACTTCCTCCTATCAGGTATTTATCCCTCCCAGTCATCTCAGCCTCCTCATGTGAAAGAAGTTCTAATCCCTTAGTCATCTTCATAGCACTTCGTTGGTCTCCATGTCTCTTCTGTACTGCAGAGTCCAGATCTGGATCCAGGGAAAGGCCAGGGGAAAGCAAAAAAAGTAAAAGAGGAAAGGCTAAGTTCAAAGGTAAAAGGGAACACTATCTTGCTGATTCTGGATGTGACATGCAAACCTCTGAGTCAACTGACCGAGAGTTCATTGCCCTCCAGCTGTACACAAAGCCCATCAATATTTTTCTTTGTTGCATTCTAAGTCCATAAGGAAGCTTGCCCCTTCCCTGAGAAAGCATTAGATTATATTGCTTGGGAGTATCAGTCCTAAATATTCCCTTTCAGTTTCCTGCAGAGAAGGTTGAACAGAGTGCTCTCAGGAATGGGAGATGCCTGCTCTGATTCATTCTTCCAAGGTTTTGTTTTTACTTTGCCCCTGAGGAATTGGCCATTTTTAATGACTTTTATGATTAATAAAACTGTCTGAAGGCCTGCTGGGGTCTTCAAGCTAGTAGTTATCAGCAAAGTCATCTAGCTTTCTCCCCTAGTGCCTAAGATAATGGAAAAGACCCAGCACTTGATCTTTCTCCCCTAGCTGAAGCTTGCTTAGCAGCACTTAGGGTCATGTTGGGGTGGTAAAAAAAATCCTTGAGGGTTAATTTCATGCTGCACTGACTATGGAAAATCATACTCTCCTGGAAATCTGTGTCTCAGCAATGCTCTTGTGCAGACTCTCCAACTTTCCCCCAGCTGTTTCCCAGCTGCAGGCAGGTGATGTGATACCCTTTTAAAGAAGCACTGAATGTATATCCTCACAGCTGGGCGCTGAGCTCCCAGCAGCAACACATGTTGACTCCTACACCTTTAACAGTCTCCATGCTGGATCACAGTGCTGAACGGACATTCCTGCTCTGAAGAGGCTCATCTCTTGACACAGCCCATCCTAGACCATGCAGGAGCTCAGGCAGGCAGAGGCATGTTTGAGACACTGAAGTAAGACCACTGCAGAGAGAGGAAAAAGACAGCAATAGCTTGTTGTGCCACTGGGAGGGGGAAGCAGCACCAACTAGCAATATTTCTCCCTGTCCCTGTGCCCTCTCCCCACTATCATGTGTGCATTTCCTTTCTGCCCCACTGGGAAAGGCAGGGATAGCACAAGATGCATTGAAAAATAGGCAAAGGCATCTCCACATGTTTTAGTGATATTGTAAATTCACAGGATACCTAAAAAGATGCATGGTGGTTAATGAACAGCAAAACATGTGAGATATGGATTGAAAGGTATATTGGAAGATATATGTGTAACTACATCAGGACACAGCATGGTATAAGACCAATTTTTTTTTTTAATTAAAATGTCATACAGATCTAGTGTTTTTCGTAGTAGTTGCTAGCACATTTCACAGAAATAAAGGATTGATAACATCCTGTAGGAGTTTGCAGCTGGGGAACCACTGAGTCCAGACACATTGGTACCACATTCTAGATTAATAAAGCAAATAAAATTATATTTACTTTGAAATTTATTTCTGCCTCCCCTCATCATCTGTGTGTGCATGAGCAAACTTCAAGTTTACTTTCCATGGATAACATCTAACAAAAGGATGCAATTCACATTCAATTTTTACTTTGAATTGTAAAGGGCAATTTATACAACTCTTCGTAACATTTATATATTTGTGCATATCATACTTCTTCATAGTTTTTCACAGACCACATTATACCTGAGGAAGGCACAGCAAAGGTTACTTGTAGATACTGCTCTATGCTTCAAAATCCTTCATCAATTATCTGCATGCTGTGTTTGCTGGGTTACAGTGGGTCAGATCCTGACACCCCCACTAGACAGACGATTCCTGCTCTTCAGGAGCACTTCTGGGTACTCTTATCCAAGCTGTAAAGTACAATATTACTGAATCAGAATAAGGGGTCAAGAATCTGAGCCTGGTCAGAATGGGAGGTTTTATTCCCAGTGGCTCAGACTCCTGAAAACCTAAGGCTGCATCACAAGCACATACTCAACAGCTAAAAATTCATTTTAAACATTCTTTACTTCCAGCTAACATATCAATAATAGGTAAACAGCATATCCTGGGCAACTCTTTCTAAAAACATATTAAAGTATTTTTGGATGACAATGGAAAATAGGCTGTGCCTACAACAGAAAGGAGAACAGAAGAACGTTTTACAAGTCTTCAAATAATCTCAAATTAATTAGCTTTTAACATCCTCTCTGCTACAATTCTGGGCTTTATTAGCTGTTCTGCTTGGCATTCCTGAGCCTGCCTAATGTCTTCTGTAGAACAACTATGCATTTTTCCCAGGCATTTGTCATTTCTTGAAACATATAAAAGAGAGCACTTGGATTCAAATAACATACCATCTAAATGCTGTTCTGCATAGGGAGTGATATATGCTGACAAGGACTAGAAGTCAAATTTTCTTTATATGGTTCTTTGTGGTGAGGAAACCTACTTAAAACAAGCTCCTTCTCAAGGCAGCATATTGATTAGAGCTGACAGGCCAAAAAGACCTTTGGGAGACAACAGAATATGGCTTGAGTCAAAGAGTAACACTAAAGCTGGCAGCAGCAACATTAAGAGTCGGTAAAACCTGAGAGAGTTTGTCTCATGCTGAAATTTATTGCACCCATTTGGACAGCCATTATGGTAGTTAGTAATTTTATCTGCACAAGTTCATCTGTATTTGGACTCCCAGAGCTAAGCTAGAGGTCTTGCAAGGCAGAACCATACCCAGGGATCTGCAGACTGAGGGAAAGACTGCTGTGCTGAGGCGAGGTATGACTGTGTCTGAAGACTATGAAAGGCTGTTCGTTTTGATGGCCAGCCACAACATGAGTTATATTAACAGTAATTCTGAAATAAGGTGATGGCAGGCCAGTGCAGATGAGGATTTCCTAGTCTGCACTGCTGTGGTTTTCTTCTGAGACTTGATGAAGCTGTCACTCACAAGCAAAAATTGCTTCTCTTGGATAGAAGTACATTTATACTTCATGTTTCAGGAAATAAATGAGACAAAAAGAGCAACACTCAGGCTAATATCCAGTGAAACTGTGTCAAAATCTCCTGACGAGACGTATGGAAAATGGTGGGTTAAAGTCACTCTACAGAATATTTTGCATTGCTCCTTTGCCTAGTTTCTGCAATTACCATGGCTGATGTTCCTTATCTCCACTGATGATTGGTCCCAGTGCTTAATTACCTTTATTTTTCTAACATATCTCTTGGCGGGTTGAAGCCAACCAGGCTGCTGGAATCACCTTCAAAATGCTAGTGGAGGCTCTGTCCCTGAGACAGATACAATTGCTTCTGGTACTGATACAATTGAATCTGACAGGGGGTCAGGTTTTGATAGTGGTCTAATGAAATAGTGGAGTACTGAGTTGGGAGTGGATATAGATCTTCATATTGGATACCAACCCCAGTGGTATCCATTAGGACAAGTGGAGAGAAGTGACTGAACCCTGAAAAGAAAATTATGAAGAGGAATCTGAACCAAACCTCCCTGGCTTCCCATGCAGATTACAATGCACAAGGTGCTGGGCATACCAAGCACACAGTTTAAGCAATCCTTAGGATCTCAGAATCTTTCTAGTCCATCCAGAGAGGTAGGAATCTCCAGAGGGTACAAACTGGCCTTGACCAGACAATAGAGGGATCTCAAATAGAAAGTTCCTAATATGGCCAAAATTATTTTTAAAAGAGCAATTAAAAGTTCTGGGGTACATATGAAGGAAAACACACAAAAGCCATTGCCCTTGGTCTCAGGGGGAAATCAAAAACAGTGTTCTGTGACTGAATCTTCTCAACAACTGTAGCCAGTTCCAATTTATTTCCAGCCCACCCTTCCTCCCCCTCAAAAAGAAATCTCTATAGACATTGCTTCCTGATTTCACAGGGGAGGCAGAAGGGTGCTGTTCATGGACTATTCTTAAAGCTGTTCATCATTCTCCAGGCCATTGGACCAAGGCCATGTTCCAAGGACAATATGGGACACATAGACTATGCCTGTCATTTCTTCTTTTCACATCACTGTACTTTGAAATATTAAGAGTTTAATTAATCTACCAAGGTAAAAAGACCCTATTAGTCCTTTTCTACTAAAGAGTTAACTTGTCTGGACCAGGGATTCTCTCTGCTCATATTCAGCTGATGCAAGGTCAATGACAAACACACCAAGGAAGTCAGAGTTGCTTTATTTTTCTTGTGAGCAGGTCAAATAAAACACTGCTGATGCTCCATTTATCTGGAGCGACAAGCAAACACTTGGCAGCAGTGGAAAGCAGACGCCGGAATCTGGCACCAGGCTCCCACCACAGCTGTCAGCCTGCTGACTAATCACTTCATCCCCACGTTAATTCTGCTCCAGGTCTACTGGACCCTTTCCTCTCAGATACCCCAGCACACGCTCCTGTTGATAGACGGATTTATACAGAGGTGTCACTATTAATTGTTACACAGCATTTTATTTTAGGAGGGGTTTTTTTATTCAAGGTGGGGTTTTTCCTAGTGGCTTTCTCTTTTCTACCATATTCCTTCACAGTGGGAGCTGTGATTTGGCTGCCTCCAGTATCAACTAGACCTTAAGTAGATGCACCTTGCCAGACCTGATTTTCTTCAGGGTTTTTTGTGTATGTGTGTGCATGATCTTCACAGCTGCTTCTTTTAAACAGCCTTTCCTATCAATTCTTCTTTAGTGACTGTTCTGACAATTAAGCTACGGTGCACACCTGACTCTCTTCAGAGAGATTTGGTTTGCCTTCAGTTTGCATTATCAGATGATACTTGTAGTCTTGTCAACACAAGCTATTTAAGAAGCTCCCAGGGAAAGTGTTAAAATATAGGTGGGGCCTATGAACTCTGTTCTTGGCAGCTGTGCTTTATTAGCTGTGCTGTGCAAAGGTGGTGCAGCTAAGGTAATGCAGTGCTTTCACAGAAGCATTATATATTGTGACAAGCCGAACAACCTCCAGGACTCTCACTCATCATGACTCCCATTTCATACCTCATCCATTACAGGAATGAGGTATGAAAACATTTCTCTGTTTCCTAAAGATATTAACAGACTCCTGGGAAATCGTTTACCTGAAGAAAGGGAAGTGTTGAGCCTCATTTTTTTGCGCTCAGGCTGAAACAGCAGGACGCGGCAGGGCTAACTGTCTTTTCCTGTTAGTGAATGATAGAGTTTTGCAATCGGTACTGGAAAGAATTCAGACAGTTAATTGGTTTAATGCTTATAGTTAGCAAAGGTACAAAACCATAAATTTGTGTGACTTCCATATTGACTTCAGAAAAAGGATCCAAGTGCTTTTTAAAGAATAATGCAGGATGTTTCCTAAGACACTGACGGTAGGAGGTTCATTCACACCCATGTATGAGATGGTGGCTGGAGCCCTGGAAGGGTTGTTTGATTTGGTCATTCAGACACAATGGGGCAGAGCCTTTTTATCATAGAAGCATAGAGTCATGGAAGGGCTTGGGTTAGAACAGACCCTAAAGGTCAGGGGAGTTGGAACTAGATGATCTTTAAGGTGACTTCCAATCCAAGCCTTTCTGTTACTCTGTGATTGTACTCATCTTTGAATGTTAAATATACAACCAGCCTTTGTACTGGTATTTTAAATCATAGTGGTATCTGGCTGATGTCTGTGCATGTTCTGGAGTTTATGGTATCATTTCCCTTTTCTCAGCATGATTTTGTCCTGAAAGAAATGGATGAGGTCCACCTCCATTCCGTAGGCTATCCTTATGGTGCTATTTCTTGGCATTCTACAGTTGCCTCAGAAGATATCCCCATATGTTCTGTTACAATATTGGGATGGCTTGATCTGCAAGTCCAGATAATTCCCATGCTTCAGAGGTCTTTGCTGGAAGAGAATTTGAAAAATACACAGGGGCAGCAGCAAGAAGTGGGCATTTTCATGGCTTCTGTGATCCATTCACAATTATTGAGACAGGAATTCCCTACTGTGTGCATGAGAGACATGCAGTATCTTCAGTGCCAGGCAGCAGAGATATTTATACAGATCTTGGCACAGTGTTCTCAGTCTGTGCTTTGAGGAAGCACCATGTGGAATTTGCTTCTTTCAACAAAGGGATAAAGAGTTTTCCATAAAAGACCGTCAGTGGGTTTTAGGTTGGCTGTGAGGGAAGAAGGAAGTGCTGTTTCAGATACTTTAATCTGGAATCAAAATAGAGGCTCTGGCAACAGAGCTCCTTTAAACCATGGAATATGTTTTTATCAGTGAATTTGAAATACTGTTTCAGACTCTTGGTCAGATTTACTGTTGGATTTAAATCCCTGTAGCCTAATTGAAGTCAATAGAGCTATGACAGTTTGTATGAGCTAAGGGACTGGTGTCTGAGTGTTGTTTTCCCACAATTGGCTTTGATCTTCTAGACAGTGATAGATTTTTTTTTTCTGGGTATCCCAAATACTCCAAGTATTCATACAACCTTTCTTAGGATTTTCTCAAATGTGACATATGGGATCACCTTCTCCATGATTACTTTTCAATGTTGACAATGTGGTCCCTAACAGTGTCACTTGTTTATTCAAATAAGCTCTTCTCACTAGTTGTTGCATTTCTCTCTCCTCTGGGAAGTCACAGCCACTTAGCAGTTGCACAGTAGAATGAGACTTAGAAGAAAAATAGTTTAAATGATCACAGCTGTGCAGATGACACTGGATAAGTAGTGTCCTATCTCCAGACACAAAAACAAACACAGCAAATAGTGTCTGATAGTGTTAGTGACCTTTCTGATAAGAAAGCTTTGGATACAATTCTCGCAAAGTGAAACTGCAGAGACCAACTGGACTCTAAAATATGAAGCTTTTTCCCCCTGCTCAGCACTGGTGAGGCCACACCTCAAGTCCTGTATTCAGTTCTGGGCACCTCACAAGAAGGACATTGAGGTGATGGAGCATGTCCACAGAAGTGCAACAAAGCTAGTGAAAGTTCTGGAACATAAGTCCCATGAGGAGCAGCTGAGGAAACTGAGCTTGTTTACACTGAAGAAAAGAAGGCTCAGGGTAGACCTTACTGCTCTCTACAACTGCCATAAGGGAGATTGTGGTGAGGCGGGTGTCAGCCTTGTCTTCCATGCAACTGATGATAGGACAAGAGGAAATGGCTTCAAGTTGTGCCAAGGGATGTTCAGGTTGGATATTAGGAAAAATTCTTCACTGAAAGAGTGGTAAAGGGAAGTGGTGGAGTCACCATACTTAAAGTGTTCAAAAAATGAGTAGACATGGCACTTTGTGATATGGTTTAGTGGGCCTGGAGGTGTTTGGTCCAAAGTTGAAGATCTTGGAGGTCTTTTTCCAACCATAATGATTCTATGAGCATTTGAATAGCCTTTGTTGTGGCTGGAAAAGTATTTGAGAGGCTCACTCTGTTATGTTCCTTTGGCTGAGACATTTCTCCAAGGCCTGATTCTCCCTTGCGTTGCATTCTTGATAATCATTCATGCCAGTGTAAAGTAAAAAGTGCCTTCCTATTGTAACACAGTGAAGAACTGGGGTCACAAATTCTTCAGCATAAAGAGGATTTTTCTCTTTTGAATCTACTTACATTACCACTGAATACTTGCATTTTTGTAAAGAACTGCATCAGTCTTACTTGTACCTTTATCCATGGTGCATGTCTTTGGGACTGAATTCCTGCAATGCAGCACATGTCTAGCCTGGGAACTTCTTGTGGCCAGTGCTGAATGCCATGATTTATTATCATGGGAAGCAGTGCAGCTGTAAGCAGCTGCTTAATATGAAGTATAGAGTGGGATTCAGATCCAGCGTGATTAACCTGAGGAGGTCTCCTGAGGGCCACCAAAATAATCTCATTTGGGAATCTGTCTCTACTCACTGAACAGCAAACTCTTGCACCTTCCTGCATAACTGTTCAAACCATTGGTGCCATTCAAAGGCTGGCCATGGCCATGCAGCCTGGTGGGGCTAACAACTGGTCCCACACAAAGAACCTCTCAGCCTTGTCCAGGGATTGAGATGGCTCCACCTCTGAACTTGGATCACAAGTTAGTTTGAGTGGGGAACAAGTATTAATCTCTGAAAATCACTAGGTTTCTGAACCTGCACATATGAGAAAAATTGAGGCTACGAAGAATCTAGCAGTTCTCAGAAGGACAGCTGTCCACTAGGCAGTGCAGGAAAACAGATTGTTGGAGGCTTGCAAGGCATTTAGGTACCCAGGTGTCCTGTAGCCAGGATGATGGGAGATATCTGATCAGAAACTTCGGACGGTGTGTTGGTTTTTAAATGGTCTTATTACCGAACTTCTGGCAAATTTACAAGGTATTTACTCTCTCTCTTAAGTTAGAGAATGCCATTTTCTAATAACCAGCTTTAAAGAAAAGTGGTTCTCACCCAAATTGTTGTTTAATTCCTTAAAATAAAAATATAAATTCTATGATGTGGTAATTAATTTTGGAGCATAAACCAGTAGCAAAATATGCATGAATGTTATGTGCCACAGCCATTAAAATGTAAATCAGTCTAACTGCATGGTCTTGCTGATATCCTTCAGAAAGAGCAGTCCAAAATAAAAGTCACCAATTTTTTAAAAAAGGTTGTTTTTAGTAAGAATGGATGAAGACAGATGTAGCTGTTATTACTCTGGTTACTATAATGTAATGAGTATCCTTATGAGAATATGCTGTATTTCAAAATTGAAAAAGTAGGAGGGGGACAGGAGACTTCAGGAGTATCAGCAAAAATGGGAAAATATTGTAATGTTGAATTTTTGTAGTATATTGGCTACCATTAGAACAGCAAACATAGATTTCCAGATGTTTGTGAAGAGTCCAACAGTTATATTTTATATCTAGGGCTGTAGTAAGAATTTCTATTCAGCAGCCTAGAAAAACATTTCATGTCACAACAGAAAAGAAATATTACCATGGGTTTTTTCCCCCTTATCCCCTATATAGCAATTTCTGAATACTTCAGTCAATGACAAATAAAAATGATGGTTTAAAAATTAAAACCACAGTCACGAAGGGCAGGACATAAATGTGCAGATGTTTTGTGATGCTGAAGAACTTTTCAGTCACAATGCTGTTGTAGAGAGCACTGGAAATCCGTCAGAATCAGACACTGTCAAAAGTATTCCCTAAGCTACACTTGTTGGAAAAGGCAGTTAACTTTTCATATTCTTTCCATATTCTCTTAAGGAAAAAAAAATCAAAACCACAAAACCTATTCATAATGGCTTCTATATAGCTCTCATTATTTTATTAGCAAGGGATTAACTGCTATCTGTTAATATAAGTGAGCAACTTAAATCTAGAGTTCACTGGGCAACCTGTACAAGTGGAAAGCTGCGTTGTCCTGAAGCTTTGTACTTGAATTCTCCAAGAAGGAAAATTTTTTGCAAACTTACCAGCTGTTTCTGTCACCTCTGTGCCTTAATGAAGTTATACAAATGGCTGCCTGAAAATCTTGTCTTTACCACACCTACGTGGCTAGACAAAATAACAAGTTTTGAAAGGCTCTCGTTGTAACTGGTACATTTAATGCCTGTGCATGAAGACAGACCTGTTGCCACCCAAGAGTTGGCAGAAACTTCTGTGACCACGCGTGTAGCACCAAGCCATCCTGACAGAGCAGGAGCTTTTACTGCCACCTCTCTCTCTACTGTCCAGTAGTGACAAGGATGGAAATAAAGATCAAAAATAGAAATGCATGTCAGCTCCTCCCTTGCCTGTTTATTTTACTTGCTTTTGATTAGTAAGGTGAGATCACAGGTGAGATTTTTTTCACTGCCTGGCCCCACTGTGCTTTGAAGGGTGCAAAAAGCTCTCCAACAGTGTCATTATTCCCCAAGCTACCAGAAAGCCTCTGAAGCAAGAAAGCCATGGGCAGCTGTGCCACTTCCTAGCAAAAGGCAGCAGGGATGATGCAAGTAAAGGCAATGTGGAGGGAGTTCTGGCTTGTGCAAGACAGGTGGCCCAGAGGGGAAAGGCTGGCATATGTTAGGGGAGGCAGGCAGAGGGCCAGAAAGTGTGGAGCCATGGGGAATTGTGGAGTTAAAACCGCATCTCTGATGGCCTGGCCTCTTTTCAAAGCCCCAGGAATTGCCTGTCATATGTGGCTTGTGCAAGGTGTCAGGTATCAGTTTTCCATAATGAAAAGCACCATTAGCATGTAAAGACAATTCATTAGATGCAACATAGCAGAACTGTAATTAATGATTAGATATTATTTCTTGCAAAATGTATCTCCAAGATCACATTGCATTAGCCACAATATTGGACTGATGGAGCATAAACAAGGGTAATGATAAACACCAGTGAATGGAGCTGGGAAGAGATGGTTATCAGGGTACCAGTGTGTTTCATGTGGGGTTTATTTAACAGTCTCATTAATGATCTGGAAAAGGAAGTGAATAACCATTTAATTAAGTTTGCGTTTGATACTAAATTAGAAGTTGCTGCAGACACCTCTGAGGGCAGCAAAATAAATCAAAAGGAGCTAGAAGCTTGCAAGGTAAAAGAAGAAAATGAGATCTGGTATGAAGGAAAAAAGCGAGCTAATCTCTCTGGAAGCAAATAATCATGTAGCTATCTGTAGAGGAATTCTGAAGAAAGCAATCTTGAAAGAGACGCAGGGATGTTAATGGACTATACATTCCATCACAGCTCGGATATATGTTTACAGAAGCAACACATCAAGGAGCAGGAAGGTAATAGCCCTTCACTGTAGGGCTGTAGTGAAAAGCCATCTATAATGCTGCACTCTGTTTTGGGCACCCTGTTATCAGAGAGATATAGACAAATTGGAATGAGTTCAGAAAAGAGCCATAAAAATGATCCCATATCCCTGGAGATGATGACTTATGAAGAAAGATCAGAAGAAGTAAATGTGTAAGGCCTTGTCTGAAAGATGACTGAAGTAGGGCAGGAAAATAATCTGCAAAAATGTGAGAGCAAAAAGGGAGGAGGATAATTTATCATAGTAGCTATTAGTAATACAATGAAATAATAAGTAACAACTATAAATTTTTAAAGGGCAACTTCAGGTTGAATGTTGGGAGAAATTTCTGACAGTGGAATTTGGGTTAGTTTGCAGAGAAGTTTCCCAGGGGTAAAAGTAAAAGCTGCATTCAAGTCATTTAAAATCAAATTGGACAACTCACTAGAAAATGCACCCTGCTATAGGGAACAATATTCCATTGCCTGGGGAATAAGCTGGATGACATAATATGGTATTTCACACTAAAGTCTTTATGACTGTGATATTTTTAATATGCATGGTCAACTATTTCAGGAAAATACACATTTCTTCTGCTGTCAGGCCTGATAATAGAAACACTTGCATGCAAACATAACTTTAAAGAAGGCAAGTAGCTCTGCTGACAGCACTGCACTGCTGACATGCAAAAACACAAGCCTGAGCTCTTCAAGTTTTTGCAGGCTGAGTCTTAGATCATGAGTTGTCAATATCAAGATGGTATATACAGGTAACCACATGATTTATGGGTAGGTGAAGAAGTGTGCAAAATGGAAGGTGGGGGTTGGAAGCTCCAGTGAAGATGTATTATTACTGTTATTTTGATGGTTATTGCTATTACTACTAATAACTGGTGGTGCGGGGTTCAACTCCATTTCCTTATTGGTCACCTTTTTGGTCTCCTGCTTTCACCTCTGGGCTGAGTGTTCATTAGACACTGCTTTTTAACACTTAGTATTTTTAATATATCCTAAAATATGTGTGGAATGGAAAAAGAGACAAGCTGAAGTGAAAACTCTACTCTCCCTCAGATGAAAAAGATGGCAAAGGCTATGGATTTAAATGGATATGAGAGTAACCCCATATTTCCCCCCCAATTATAGCTATGTAATGTTCAAGTCACTTATCTATTCATTAGCAGCAGAGACAAGCTCACAGGCATTCAGAGAGGTATGCTCCCTAAAACAGCATGGTTCTTATATGCGGGAGTTTTATGTTTATGTTCCTGTTTTCTTCTTTTCCCTCCCCTTTCCCTGCACCCCGACGGGCTGTGTATGGGGCTGGCAGCCTGGTGGTGCCGCAGTCCAACGCCCGAGCCTCGGGACTCTCCAGCAAGGGCTCGAGCAGCAGCAGCTCCAGTGAATCCGAGAGCAGCTCAGAGTCTGACTCCGAGAGCGAGAGCAGCTCCAGCGAGAGTGACGGCAGCAAGCCCTCGCATTACTCCAGCCCAGAGGTAAGGGCTTCTCTCTTCGTGATTTAGGGTGGCACTCCCTTACTACACCGACTCACACCCTTCCTTTCCCAGCCAAGCCAACACAAGGAAGCTGTGAGGAGATGTATGAAAAAAAAAAAAAATAAATAAAACAAAAGGGAGATAAAGGCCCAAGGATCCTCCTCCTGGTATGCTGTGAAATGTAAGTGGCAGGGGATCTTGGGGCAGATTGAAGCATTTGAAACAAAAATGAAGAAAGAAATAACCCTGCTACATTTTCTTCAAATTGGAGATGAGTGGAGCCCCTTGCAAGGCTCACAGCTTGCTTGAAGTTTTATGCAACTCTGCCTCCATAGCAATGGCTTGCTTAGTGTATAAGTCCCAATGTGGGCTCCCAGCACTGCAAGGGAACTAAAGGCTTCTCTACACAGGGAAGCTATTAGAAACTCAGTTTGAGGGTGGATTTTTAAAAGAAAGCAGTTGTTCACTCACGCATTTCCCTTGCCTCACTCTCTAAGTGAATTATTCTCTGCTACTGCTGCCTTTATGTGATTTCTTTCAATTCACCTCCAAAATGGACTAAACTGAATTACTCATGGTGCAAAACACTGAGCCCAAACTAGTCATCTGGAAAGGTAGTACTGAAAATTTCCACATGTAGACAAGCCCTAGCCAAACTACAATTAGCTGCCAGTGCTGTGACACCTTTTGCCTTCACCTCAGCAGAAAGATCAACAGACACAACAAAGCAGCTTTCTCTGCTGTGCTTTTCTACCAGGATTGACATTTTTACATGTTTTGGTCAATGAAAATAAACTGTGAACGCCACAGCCACATCACACACATTAATGTATGTAAAAATATTCAAAAATCTAGCGGCAAGATTGTAAATACACATGAAATATAGTCAGTGCATTTTCCCTACTCCCCATAAACCATCCAATCACTAGAATCCTCCCCCCCAAAACTATGTCTCACCTATTCTCTCACCCTGAAAAAGAAAATGATAATGAAAAAACAGCAAACTTTCCTCATATTTTCCTTGGTTATTTGGAGCTATATTTCCAATTGGGCAAAATGCAGTACTCACAGAAACATCCTTAATATATTTTTCTCAGGTTCTGTTGCTTTTGTTCCTTGTTTAACACTTTTCTGCCTTTCCTTCATAGTACTTTCAGACCCATTTCCAGTTAATTTTCCTCCCACTTTGTGCACTTCCTACATCTCTCTCTCTTCTTTCCATTCTCTCTTGTTGCCGTCCCTGCAGTACCCCATGTCTTATTTCCCATTCTGAGCTTTCTCATCTGACCTGTTAAGACCTTGTTGTCTGTCTGCCTAATTCCCTGATGGAACTAGTGCAAAGATCTCATGTTCCATCTCTCCTCTCCCTGTGGGATCTCAAAAGGTAGAAGAAATGAGGCAAAGAGAAGAAAGAAAGGGGAAGGAAATATGAGATGAAAGGAGGACAAGCACAGGAAGGGAGGAGTCATTACCATCTAGGCAGATACCCATGCTGCTTGGACCCAAGAGCAGCAATTCCTCAAGGAACGCAGGAAGCTAATTAACTGAGGCAGGTCGTGGATTTCATAAAGTCCAGCAGAGAACTAAGTCATGGAAACATGGAGGAAGTGCCTCCTCTTAAGCATTTTATACATATCCTCTCGAGATCTGTGGAACTACTTTTGTACAGAGCCTGAGTTGTTAGTGATCATTGTCACGAAACAGCTGCCCCACTCCAACAGATTGCTTGTCTCTTTGCATTATATTTGTGTGGTTTGCCTTCTAGGACATGCTGTATGAAATATACCTAAACAAAAATGTAAGTGACTGAAAAATGTGATGGCTGCAGTGATTTTCATATGCAATTTTCATCCCTTAATGGGCTATGGGAGACAGCACACACAGATAGGGTATGGGTGTCCCAGGGAAGTAGGATATCTGTGTTTTCCCCAAGGGTAAATGCTTTCCCAGGCCTATTATATCACTGTTGATGGCAACAGTTCAAACATGCTCAAGTGATGTCTCTGACTGGAAGTGTTTTTAGCTTTGCATAAATGCTTTAACTTACCTTTATGCACTCAGTGAAGTCCTCTTTCTAAAGTATATTGCCAGTTTCTTACCCAGTAAATGGAAAGAAACAGGTCCTTGAAAGCTCCCTAAAGGGAGGCCATATCCACCAAAGTTTAAGTAGTGGACTCAATTCTAGATTTAGTCTTAAAATTAGCGTAATCAATTGGATAAGACAAAAAATCTTGGTTTTTGATTTAGCATTAACTGGTGCTTTCAGGTTCAATGAACTTAAGCGATCCAGCACAACGCTGGGCAGGAACTCCTTATTTAAAGCTTGGGAGGAACTTAATGTAGAAACCTGCAAACCATTATGATGCCTTCATTCTTTTTCTCCTCCCACCCCATAATCTGAAATATTATATGCATATACTCCAAGATTTTTATTTCTGGGACAGTGTGTCTTCTGCCTTTGAGGTTATATAACAATTCAAGTGCTGTTTCATGTCTTCTGTAATTTTTTCCTCATCTCATTTTGAGATTTTCAAGCTGTCCTCAGGTGCCTAAATGCAGTTGCCTAGAGTGTAAAAGCAGCTCATTGTAAAGCATACATATAAAGCAGATTAGATGAATTGCACCCTAAAAGTGTCTGTTTCTTTCCATTGACTATTTAGAGCCAGTAGTGACTAGCTCAGCTGTCTTCACTTTATGTCTGCAGTAAACCAAGAATAATGGCTGAGGTAGAACAGGAGACAACATTCAGACTGGTTTCAGTGATGTGGACAAATTAAGGTGCCTCAGACATTAATGAGAGTAGTTAAAGTTTTGTAGACTGCCAAACCTAAAATAATGAACAAGGAACTGAGACTTCTATCTCCTGTTTCTTTGCTGAAGTCATGAATTCTTCGAATGACCTAAATTAATCATAAATGAGGAATCTGGAAAAAAATAGGTCTTTTGCTTTTTTGGATGGTAGAAAAAAATTTGAGTGTCAAGTATATAGAAAAAGCTACATTTCTAAAGCTAAAAATTTGGTTTGTTTGTTCTTTGTTCCATTGAATTATCCTGCAGGCCTTTACTAAAGCTGTCTTTGGTTAGACAACCACAAATTCCTACTATGAAGGAGGACAAGAGTGGGGAATGGGCAGGAAGGAAGCAGAGAAGCTATCACATGGGACAAAGGATCAATGGCTCCTGAACTGTAACCAGTCCGGAAGGGAAAGATGCCCCTTTCTGAGCCCCACAAGCCTCACATAGCAGATGCAATGGCCTTTACAGGTTTTGTTGTGACTAGTTCACAACTGTTAGTTTTGTCCTCCTTTTTAAGGAGTCACATACAAAAGAAAAGGGAATTTTACCACTAGACCAACTGTAGACACTATCTTTACCTTTGCAAACAGGATTCATGGGGTTTGGCTGTCCTGTGGACTATTATTGACAAAGACTGCAAACTAGAATCTCCCTTCCCCCAGAAAACTCTCTGTTCCAAGAACCACCTCTTACAGTATATGTGTGCTGTGCTTAACACATGGGAATGCCCAGTTCTAATTTGTTAAAGCACTAGTAGCAGTGTTAATAGTAGCAGTTAAGTAATAGTAATAATAATAGTAATAATCATCATCATCATTGCCTTCTGTGCCTTAAACATAATGAGAGAGCACCACATTTGTATGGGGATTGCTCTGAGCGAACTATTTGATAGCAGGGCAGCACAAGCAGGTTTCCACAAGGGTAAATTAGCACATGGATTTACAATAGGCAGAGTAGCCTACAGGGATGGTAGACAGCTCAGCCCTACCCCACAGTGGGCTCAGTCCATGCACATGTTATAGGCTCTCTTATCTCTCAGTGAAAGTGGTGTCATACTTCAAGTTTACCACATATTACCCATGCCTTAGGTCCCTCTTTGTAATAACAAACAAAGAGTGACCCCATTACACTGGCATTGTTTAACAGCCCTTTACTCTAAAAAGTGTTTCTGGATAACGTTTTGACAAAAGCTTTTTTTTGGATGCATGCCATTCATGCCTCTGGTTGCACTTGCAGCCCTGAAGAGATCTGAGATATACAGACATGCTGTGTGGGAGTCATCCCACCTAAATCTGCACACTTCTCCTGTAGATACCTACATCTGCTCACTACCTCAGCCTCCCCTTTACAGTCTGTGGAGAGAAAAAGACATTTTTAGGGCCCAGCTCATCTGGCCTATTTCATATGTCTATTTCAAGAGGGAATTTTTCACACCCTAGAAGCGTAGTCCACTGACTGGAGAAGGAACTTGTTGACTAGCTAAGATATAGGTGTCTGTGTTGTACAGATGAATCCACCCACAATATTTAAGGAAATGTATCACATCCTTCTGTTTCTCCATGAGGCCTGGCACATGTGTATGTCTGTGGTAGGCTGATCCCTGAAACTATCTTTGTTCTGTTAAGTTTCCTGGTTTGAGTTTTCATGCCAAACCTACATTTAATTGCACGTCAGCTGATCACAGACTGTTATTCCTATTACTGGTGCCCATCTGGACAGAACTGGCTTTACCCCAGTTGAAAACTGCCCAGTTCTCTAAAAGGCCCTAGGGGCAGCACATTTCCATGACACCAAAACCAATGGGCAGAGAGCATTTTGGTATCAGAATACTCTGGATATTTATTCATATTTATTCATATGTATTTCCATCCTTATGTGCTGCTGAAAAACTTCCAATTCAAGCAAACCAACTTTTCTTTCAGAGAATACTGTGTGGAGTAGAAATTAGGCATTTTCTTTTTTTCGTAAAGAATTACGATTAGACATGTGCATTAGATGGGCAGAAATTTTCTAATGAATTTTCCCAATCCAGTTTTTTACCAGTCCTGCTATCTATTCTTGGCTGTCATGATTTGTTCTCTTGCAAGGTACCTTGTTTTCTTTTTAATGTGATCTCAAAGTACAGTAATTTCCAGTTAGAACAATCTATTGAATAAATTACTTCCAAAAATGAACTGGCATCACTCATGCACACTGACAATCTCAAATATTCCAAAATGACATCAGGGCCCAAAATTACTGAGAAAAGTTTTTAAATTCTGATTTTTTAAATCTGGAATCTTTTCATTTACCTGATAGGCTGCAGACATTTTACTTTTATTTTAAAGAATTTTTTTAGCAGACAGATCTTAGGGGTTTTTTTTCCAGAAGCTACAAGGATTTGAATTTTTATTTAAATAAACCTCAAAATGCACCTGAAGCTCCTGACAAAACCAGTAAAGCTGGTAACACTATTGATCCTTTTTATTAAACTTCATAGCTGGCGAGTAGGGTGGTAGGACTACAGGCATTATGCTTAAATAGCACACATACCACTCTAGGAAAGGATTGCACTGCCAGGTTATGGCACTGTAGCATGTAATCACTTTTTTCTGCTGGTTTACTGTGATCCCTTGAAATCCATGAGCCACCATTTTCAAGAATTACAAGATACATAAAGAGGCAGAATGGGATGTAACAGATGAATTGGAAGTTTTTCTGAACTTTCAAGTAGCACTCATTCTGACCTATATTTATGGGCAGAGGTGTATTTTTCCCCATGCGCTTCTGATGTACGTTCTTTTCTGAAATACACCTGAACAGTGGAAAGACTTCCATCTATAGTGAACCTTTTATTATATATCTAGTAAATTCAGTATGTGCACAGTGAATGGCACCAAACAAATCTATCTGTATTTTCAACAGCAATAAAAAAAAATACTGTTCATTTTTAGATAAAGAGTTAAGGGTTGTAAAAATAGAGCTTCATCCAAGAGAATATTGACCATCCATTTTCAAGATTTACAGCTCAGGAAAGAAATTCTTCATGTAAGATATTAGGGAACATGCTTTAAAAAACATAAACGTAAGGCAGTCCTGCAAACTTCCCATAGGTCTGGGCTAGCTCAGTAATGAGTAAATTAGACACTAGCTAGAAGGAATATTTTTATCATATGAATTCAAATGTCTAAATTTTTTGCTTATTTTAGGAGCCTTTGCTCCATGTAGACTGAATACAACCCTCAGTGGGTGATTCTGAAGGCGCCCTTGGCTGTACAGGAAATCTGTGTTGCCCTCAGGCATGTACTTTAAATAAGAAGTAAGATACTCTTTTAAGTTAGAGACTGTGCACATTCTCTCTTGAGCAAACTCTCTTCCAGAGCACTAATGGTTTTCATGTTCAACTCGTGACACAGTTTTTGATTATTCACATGCAATAGCCTAGTGAAACAAATATTGGTTCCATCTGAGGAAATTAGGAAATTTTGGCTTTTGTTGGGTCATATTATGGCTAGCCATCTACTCCATCAACTATTTCTTTTTGGGGTTTTTGCCTTTCCTCTTCATTTTATTGCATTCAAATTACTGATTGCAAGAAGCACTAGAAAACAGGCTCACATTGTTCTGAAATAACATTGTCTCAGCTGTGGTTACATTTGAAATCATGATTATCCCACTTCTTCCCTGTCCAAACACCATTATGCTTTAGATGTGCTCTTATAACTTGATAGTGTTGTGACAGGAATTAAAAGAAAAACTAACAGCCACACAATACTCACAAAATGAACCCCTGACAGCGCCACCACACAACAAATGTTTGTGGATTATAATGTCAGTACCAGGCAGATTACATGAAGCGCCTGGTTAGCCTTCCAACTCCCCACCACATGCCACTTTGTATGCTCTTTAAATGCTTTCTGTATTCACTGCAATGGCACAGGACACAAAACACAGATCCCTAGCTTTCCTGACTGCTGTCCTCCCCCAGCCTCAGCTGTAGCCCCTGCCTTGTTTTCCTCCATTCCTATCGCCATTGCATTTTTTTTCCTATTTGGAAGTGTTTCCCAGTAAAGCCAAGGGCGGTACCCTTGGAAATGATGAATCACAGGAGCCCTTCTTGTCAATTCCAAACCCCATTCTGAAACCAAAACCATCCCCGCTTGTAAGGCGTGAGCCCTGTCCTGCCACGCAGGGCCCGAGCCAAGGGGTTGGGGCGGCTCTTGGACCGACGAAAAATCTCTGTGGTGACCGACGGAAAATGTCTGTGATGCCCGGAGGGATGCGGCGTTTTGGTGTCCCTGAAGGACCCCCGGGCCGGAGGCAGCAGGGTCTCGGCACTAACCTCGTTTCTGTCTGTTTCCCTTTCAGCCTGAGCCGCCCTCGTCGAACAAGTGGCAGCTGGACAAGTGGCTGAACAAAGTTACCCCTCACAAAGCACCCATCCTAACCCAGCACGATGGCGCGGCGCTGGAAGCCCATCCCTACTACGGCCGCGTGAAGGGAGAGAGGCAGGAAGAAGAGAAGACCCCGGCCGAGGGCCCGGCCGAGCATCGCAGCGGGGAGAGCCGCGCCGCAGCCGTAGCCGCCGCCGGGGACGGGCCGCGGCCCAGGACCGCCAACAAAGCGCCGGGCAGCAAGGGCAGCCGGCAGAAGTCACCCCTCGCTGCCGACGGCGGGCCGCCCAGGCGGGCAGCGGGAAAGAAGGCACCGCGGCGAGCAGAGAGGAACCCCGCCGGAGACGGGCCCCCCTGCCCCAGCGCAGAGGAGCCCCCCCGGAGCCACGGCTGCCCTGAAGGCGCTGCTGGCGAGGCGCCCAGGGCCCGGCCCGGCGGCGGCGGCTGCAGACCGGGGCACCGCCGGGAGCCCCGCTCAGCTGCAGCTGGCGAGAAGCGTCGGGCCCGAGGGCCGAGCAAAACGGCGCCCAAATCCAAGGAATTCATCGAAACCGAGTCTTCATCCTCATCATCCTCCTCCGACTCAGGCTCTGAGTCGGAAAGGGAGGAGCGCCCACTGCCCAAGGCGCCAGTGGCAGCCGGGCCTGAGCCGCGGGGTGCCAAGGACGCGGGGAGCGGCACCGCCAGCAAACCCCACGGCGGCTGCAGTGCCTTTGGCTCTATTAATGCCAGGACTAGTAGTGAAATAGCAAAGGAGCTGGAGGAACAGTTTTACACCCTGGTTCCTTTCGGTAGGAATGAGCTCCTGTCTCCTCTGAAAGACAGTGATGAGGTAAAGTCGCTGTGGGTCAACATTGACTTGGCTCTTTTGTCCAGGATTCCAGAGCGTTTGCCCGAAGAACCGCTGGCCATGAGCGCCGGAGCAAACCAGGCGGCCAGCCTCCCGCAGGGTAGTAGTGCTGAACCCCCCGCAGAGAAGGGTTTACCGAAATCTAGAAGGAAACGCAAGGTGAGCTGCTGGGGAACCGATCAGAGGGGGTAGGGGAGCCTCCAGCAAGTGGGAGGCAAACACCGCTTGTGCCCACTGTGCCATCAGTGCTCGATGGCAGCGTCTTCTCCAGGCTGACCTTTCAGAGCTGGGATTTGCTCCTGCTTTCCACGCAGGGACTGGCCAAACCGCAGGGGAGATGCTATCCCTGGAGGTGATGAAATTCCTGGCCGCGAGGGATCACAGCCCCTTGGAGACAGCGTTGACCGCTGGCATGTGCCTTTGCGTGCCTTAGCGAAGGCACTGCCTTTACAGTAGCATAATTTTCTCTCCTGAGGCTTCTCTTAAAACCTTAGCATTTGGAAATGATGCTCAGGTCAGCAAAGGGACAACTGTCTGCTGTCTTGTCATAGTCTACACAGTATCACTGCGTGTGTGCTAAAAAAAGAGGCAGCATCTTTCCCCTCCTGACTGTCAGCAAGAGGCAAGCCCTTCAGTCCCAGCAGGGAGCCCTGGCTTTGTGAGGGATACATTCGCAGAGACCTGGGACCTAACTGGTTCTGGATCCAGGCTCCCTCACACCCTGGTGGCCTCATTTTCCCTTGGGGCTGCAGGTGTAGGAGTAGGACCATAGTCCATTAGCTGCCCCTCCTCAGCAGCACTGTCACAGCGCTTGGGTGGGCATGGCCCTCTGCTCGCTTCCACCCTTCTGCCCTGCTTCTCCCACTCGCTTCCTGGTGCCAGGGGAAAGCACCCTCCACTCCATGGCCAAAGCTTTCTGGTTTGTACCAATCTGACCCCGAAAGTCATTCTGAGCTGCAATTACCAACTGCTCAATTTCTGGACAGTTTTGCTGTGCAACCAGTCATCTGTTGCCCTCTAAGCTACTGTACGTGTGCAGATGGATCTGTATATTTTTGAGGACCATTTATCAAAAGCAGTCTTCAGTATTGCTTTATCTTTCTTCATTTTTTTGTTCTTTTTTTAGTATCTGAAAGGTGGCAACCCTGGTTCAAGTAGGGAAGTGGTGGAAACCAGGTTTTATATTGTACCCCTTTCTTTACACACTGCCTCTTTAGATTTTATGTTTTTAAGACAATGACTAATCATCTCTGATCCATGTTAGATATATACTCAAAGAAAATATCATCATTTGTAACAAAATGACAGAAAATACCAGCCCCTGAATTGTTGAAGTATTTTTGGATCTGTAGTAAATCCAAACCATAAAAAATTACTACTTTTCTCTTCACTCAGTGTGAGAATGAGGAAGAGTGCAGAGACATCAAGAAGACTCACTTAGAGCGAGAGAGTTCTTCACGATTAGCTGCCTCTGCCCAAAGCATCACAACAGCAAATCACTGCAATATGAATGAAAATAGGTAAGCTTTTTCCTTCTTAGTTACCACTGAATCACACAACTAGTTGCAGTTTATTGCCAGGTGTTATTTTTTCCTTTAGTAGGATTTATTGTTTAATAATCGCATTTTATGTTGAAAAATTACCTGCTGCATTCTCTGTTCTTCTGGTTTAATGATGAAATTAGTAGCTCTTGACACATTCATGTACTTGCATTTCTGTCCTATTGCACAAAGAAGTTGCGAGCTCAAGTGTGAGGTTCATGGAACAAGTGATTGTAGCTAGAGCAGTATGATTGTCCAAGACATATTCCCTAACACTTTGTTGTAGGCACCAGTTCACATATACAACCATCTTTTAGCCCTTTCTTTACTTAGAGTGCCACAAGTTTCAAGCTTTAAGTTTGACTGTATAAATAGAATTATGTATCAGCTCCGTGGAAAAGATTGAAAAAAATATTCATAACAATGCCTGCAATACTCAGCTCCAGAATATATTTGAGAATCGGTATTTTTGAGATTACAAGCATTCCATTCTCTGTAATTAGTAAATATTCTAGGACAAGGAACTTAGACTTTTTAAAATGTGAGATTTTCAAAGGATATCGGGCATGAAACAAAAGATGAATATTTAGCATTCACTGGCGTGGTTTATGCACACAGAGCCCTATCAATGTCAGAGCAATCACACTTGACTTTCTCTGGGGGCTTCCAGCAGTCAAACTTAGACATGCAGCTTTACAGAGTTCAACTGCATGCTGCTTGGTACATGCTGGTTATCAGTATTTTTTAAAATTATTTTTCTGGTAGTATCAGGGTACTTCTTGGGGTCAAACTGCTACCAAATCAGAAAATATTTGTATTTATTGTAGTAGGCTTTTCTATTGTACTCATCTTTGATGAGATTGAGCAATTCTTGTCATCAATACTGGAAAAAATCACAAAGAAAACTGATATATATATATATAGTGTTTATTCAAAAATATGCATTCAATTCCTTTGTCCTGACATGTCACATACATTTCATAAAGTGAAAACAATGCCCAGAGCAGTTCCTTTCTTTTGGGTGGCTGCATGCAGACATGCTGTTCCTGTTACGACAGTGTCATGTTTTATGTTGCATTAATTTTCAGAGAGTAGCGTGGCTGTCATAGCTTGCTGTGTCACAAGGGTTAATTCTGTGCTTCCTGGAAGCAAGAAAATAATTTATGTTTTTCTTGACGTTATATTCAGTACTTCCAGTAGCAACTGTGTATTAGAGAAACAAAGAATTTCTGAAATGTACATTTGCCTCCTAATTCCTACAATTTCCTCCTGGTTTGGTGTGCTTCCAAGATGTTTCTGTGGTTTGTGCTACTGTAAGACATGATATCAAATGCTGATATTCCCACAGCTGAGGAAGGGCTACTGAGGCTGTAGCTAAATCAACATAGCAGGTATTGCAACCTCCTTGTCCTCTTGCAACCAGCAGCTGCTCATGCTGGCACATGCCTTCTCCAGTTACACCACCATTGCTGCCTCTGAGGGTCTCCTGTAAATATACTCAAGAAACTTGTTTGAAACCAAAACTCTTCCTTCTTTTCTTTTCTTTTCTTTTCTTTTCTTTTCTTTTCTTTTCTTTTCTTTTCTTTTCTTTTCTTTTCTTTTCTTTTCTTTTCTTTTCTTTTCTTTTCTTTTCTTTTCCTTTTCTTGTTCATTTTTCTTTTTCTTCTTTTTCTTCTTTTTCTTCTTTTTCTTCTTTTTCTTCTTTTTCTTCTTTTTCTTCTTTTTCTTCTTTTGCTTTTCCTTTCTCTTTTCCTTTTCTTTTTTCTTTTTCTCCTCCTCTCTTTTTTCTTTTTCTTTTTCCATTTTATCTTTCTATTTCTTTTTCTCTGTCTTTTTCCTTCTTTTATTTTATTGGGGTTTTTTTTGCCAGAGTAGTATTATTCAGGTCCCAGTAAAGTCACCCAGACAGTTTTGGCAGCACAGCTGAGGGCTGATAGCAATGAGGGGAGCAAAACCACCTTCAGCCATAAGCATTTTCTATTGTGAAATCACAGTGTGAGACATGGACTAAGTAAGGTCCTGTTTGACAAGAAAGGCTGTAGGCTCAAAGACACCTCAAATCTCTTGCACCTATATCAGCTCCACAGTCTGCCCATTTCTAGCTGGTGACACCTCTGAGACTGTCCCCTGCTGCAGGTTGTCCTGCATGGCTTCTCAGTATAAGGTGTGCTGCTGCACTTTGACTGCTCACAGTATCTTAAGGTGGACCCTTCTTAATGTCCAAAGGCCCTGTAAGAGGTGTGCAGCACAAGTAGAAATTGCTCCTCACAAGCTTAGGGCTAAGCTTTTGAGGGTTGGGAATACTTCCAAAGAGCCATGGCTTCCCTTGGATGCTTTAGGCCCAGACTTTGACAGTGATGTATAAACATGGGTAGCCAAGGCATAGGTTTATGTTTGAAAAGAGGAAAAGAAATTACAACATCAGCCTGCACATTCAACATAGTGCTAAAGATCTTATTTTTCTTTGGGGGAGAAGAAGGGCACAGTTGTCTATCTTACACACTCTGAGTCTTGCTTTTGTAAACACCATTGGTCATTAAAGCAAAACAGTTGACATAGTGTTTTAAAAGTACTATGCCATGTGAAACAGTAAAGGTTCTGAATTACAATTCATGGCTTCTTTTACAGCTACTTTTTAAAGACTTACCAGATAAATGGACAAATGTATGATAAGAGCACATTTAATTAGCTCTGTTCCCTGAAATTATGTGCAGAAATGAAGTATAGTTTTTACTGTATTCTTTTTTGTGATTCCATTAAGTGTATATTGTCTCATACAGTAACTATAAAGAAGTGAGAATTGTCCATAAAAAGTAATAGGCTGAATAAAGGGGAATGTGACAGGGAAAGGTATAGTGTTAAAATTGTCTTTCTGACCTTAATCGCAGTTTTAGTCTTAATGCCAACTGCTGTCTTAAAAACAACTTGCATTTTTTGTGTGTTGCTTTAAGATTTTCAGCTAAATATTTTCTTCAAATTAGTGCGTCTGAAGTTTATTTCTGGACATATTTATATGGTCTGTCTGACTTCTCATCCAAAACTTCTCCCAAATAAATGAAAGCTGAAAATACTGTCTGTGTTACAGCTTTCTGCTTTAGAAGACAGAGCAGCTCACATTTCTCTGTGTCTACTGTTTGCATGTGTTTCCTTTTGTCTGCATTATCAGCCTATCTTTCTTTGTCTTCAAAATCTGTATTAGATTAGTATAAACACCGCTACCAAAGGCTGGGCACTGAGCACAAAGACAAGCCAGTCATCTTTGAACACATTTCCTGTTTTAGTTCACATATGGTTTTATTGCCATGGCTTATAAATTGTCACCTGTAATGGTGAAATAGGGCTCCATAACCTGAACTTACACTTCAGAGCCTAATCTTCATCTCCAGCTATCCCTTAAGAAATGGTGAGCAAGTAGCCATTTATCTCTGTATTTTTTTTCAAGTACTCTGATACAGACTTTATATTAACTCCAGAATGACAATTTGCCTCGAAGGGAAAGAGAAGAAACATGATACAAATTTGTAAATGAACTCTTGGTCCCAATACTATAAGCTCGTTTCCAGATACCAATAGACTTTATCCTGCCAGCAGGTTTTAAATTCAAAGTTTTGGTAATATATAAAACATTTACCTTTCTCAAAGCCAGCTTTGTGACACTCCATTACTGTAATTTCCATTTCCAGCTTGGCAATACCAATAAATAAAAATGAGAAAATGCTTCGGTCACCCGTCTCTCCCCTCTCTGATGCATCAAAACACAAATATTCCAACGATGATTTAACTTCCTCCAGCAGACCTAATGGCAGCAGTCTATTACCTTCCATCTCCTCCAGCAAAAAACATAAGGGTGAAATCCAGTCGCAGCCACATCCTGGAGACTTCAATGTAAGTGTATGCTGTTGTTCACAATGTAAAGCTTAGCAGTATATTTTCCACTTTGTATTGCAGTCTGTGATAGTTTTGCAGAAAGTTATGCAAAAAAAAAAAAGTTGTAATAATGAATGTTATTTTCTACGCTCAGCTTTTCTGGTTTGGAGTTTAGCAAGACATAGAAGAAAGGAAAGAGGGCAGGCTGTAAAACAGGCAAATAGCAAAGGCTACATAAGCAAAAGGTAAAAGCTAATGGCCCAAAACAAATGGCTTTGGGCCTCCAGAGCATTGCTTGGGCATGTTGCAAGTCCCCTACATTCATGGTATATGAGGTCCCTACTGTATAAGGGCTTACTCAGCCACTACCTAACCATGGGTGTGCCTGCAGACAAGTTCTTCTACCTGTCTTAGAACAAACTTGTTCAGATCCTACTTACACCAGTGACATCTTAGCACCAGCCTCCCAACTCAGTTCCATCAGAGCCCAAGTATTCATATCCTTATCAGTGAGTCTTGCTCACACTAAGTGTGCCCAGAGCACTCTTCCAGATTAGGATGTACACAACACTGCATTGTGGCCTCTGCCTTCAGAGTGCGGAGGAGTGGATACTGTCCTCATTTCTGCATGAGTTCTGTGATTAGAATGCTAGAGTAAAGAGCCTGTTAGCTCTTTTGATTGAAGGAATACCCATGTCTCTCTCATCTCATCTTTCAAAATCATACCCTACCCTCCAGCCTGCAGGCCACTAAGAGTAGATGATCAAGGGCAGACTACTGTCACCTCCTCCCCATGACACTGTTCTGCTTTGTGTGAAATACCTAGAAGAAGGAATTTGGATGCCATCATCTTGAGGCCCACTGCTGTAGCATCTGGAGAAGCTATTAAGGCACTCTGCTACCCATGCTCCTCTCCTTGCTACAAAAGCTATTCATGTTTTTTATTCTGTATGTATTTGCTGTGTTTGTTATTTGATATAAATGAGGCTTCAAAAGCCTAAGTATTAGTGCCTAAGTAACTCCTAGGAAAACAAGCTACCTAAATTGTAGCTATGGCCTCTACCAGCAACTTTTGCTGTGGGGAGAAGCAGCCCCCCCGTATCTAAGTATATATGTTTCTACTTAAATATATTTGTTTTTTGAGAGAGGAGGAGGAAGTAGTAAATTTAATCTTAATTTTGGACACTTTTTCAAAAACAGGTTACCATAAATTGTGTTTTTCAAGGATATCTCACAGATGCTTTTGGTAAATTGAAAAAAACCAATTACATAAAATATTCCAGTAAAAAAGCCTTTAACATATTGTAGTTATTCATTTATTTTTCATTAATTAAATGTAAAGTTTTAAACATTTTGACTTCAAAAACATAAATTTAGAAGTTTATAACCCATTCAGAATTATAATTATGATTCTTCACTGGGTATCTTGAAGATCATTTAAATTCTTTCACAGGCAAATGTGCTGGAAATCAAAAGGTGATTGCTTTATGATCCACACCCTTAGCAAATGCATTTCAGTGAGATTTTCTGCATAGCCTAGCAATGCACCATTTGGTCAACATTTAACAACCTTTGCAATAAAATTCTTATGTATCTGGTTATTCATCTGAAAACTTTAGCCTGATGAACTGATCTGGATGTGCCATATAGAAGATGAGAGCTCATGAACTATAAATGTTAAACTTAGCTTTATTTTACCCCATCTTCCCATCTGGCACCTAACTGGCAGGCCCAAGTAGTCCTTCAAATTTCTGTAAGAAGCTGCAAGCAAAGCTTGCCCACAGTGGGCTTTTATCCATTTGAGCTTTTTCCCCCCTGTCCCTGGTGTCTTTCTCCTTGTCACCTGACAATGAACAGCATTTTTTGGCAGTGGTTGTCAACCAAAAACCCCCTAGGGCCCTCTGTTTTGCACCATACCAGTGCACAGCAGCCCCACAGCAGACCCCTTGGCGGGATGAAGGTGCTCAGGAGGTCACCTGAAGAACAGAGCTGCAGCTGAGGGCATCATGAGCCCCTGCCAAAAGACATGTCCTTCCACTGCAGCACAGAGAAGTGATCTTTCAAGCTCATCGTGGGTTCAGAACACAAAGAAACCTGGACTACAAATTCATATGACACAGGCACATCACCAGCGTAGTGGGAAACATGTCAAACATGAGCCATGCTCTCCTAAGCAAGGTACAATGCAGGTTGGAAGCTGAAGGCAAGAGGTGTAACTTAATCTTCTAAATGACAGCAGATCTATTCTTTAATAATTTCACTTACTGTGTTTCAGAGTATTTTGATAGCTACTAATAGTTTAGCTCAGTTTCTGCTGTGTATCATATTGAAACTCAAACCCTTTACAAAGTGCTCTGAACAATATCTGTGAATTTGTGGTCATCAGTGTCAGGACACTTACACATACTCCCTGCTGAAATAGCAGGAAAATTAACTTCCAATTTACAACACAGTGCAAAGACGCTCTGGTTTTTGTTACTTGTTTTTTTTTTTTAATTAGTAGCCGATTCCTAAATGTCTTGTTTACTGTTTGTTGTCTAGAAAGCAATTCACATCAATTCAGAAAATGTTCTCTGCAATAAGCCACAGTTCCAAACAGAGCCTTGGTCACCTCTGTCCACCACACCCAGGGACTGCAGAAGAACAAAGCTTATCTTTGATGATATGTGAGTACATACGACTTTAAAATAAAGAAAGTAATGGCATTTAAAGAGACAAAAATACAATTTGTCCAACAGGAACTGAGACATTGCCTGAAGTATTATACTAACACTTACTTATATGTTGAGAAATAAATGAGAAATACTATGTAAAATCTTAATTTTTCATCATAAATTAAGTCTCTAACCTTAGAATAGTAGAATTCATAGAATCATGGAGTCATAGAATGGTTTGAGTTTAAAGGTGCCTTAGAGAGCACTGAGTGCCAATTCCCCTCCGTGGGAAGGGCTGCCACAAACTAGACCAGGTTGCTCTAAGCTTGACCTGTCCTGGAACACTTACAGGAATGGGGCATCCACAACTTCTCTGGGCAATCTGTTCCCATACTTCACCTCACAGTAAAAAATTTCTTCCTAACAGCTAGTCTAAATCTACCATCTTTCAGTTTTGAGTCACTCCCACTTGTCCTGTGTCACTGCAAGCCCTTGTCAAAAGTCCCTGATCATCAGGGAGCAGTGAGGGCTGGCTGTTCCTTAAAGGACAGGGAGCCAAGAGCCAGGATGCAGAATGCAGCTGGCAGGGGTCCAGTCCCACAACACCCAAGCAAGGTGAGCAAGCCCGAGGTTGGAGTCATCCCTACATCCTTGAGCCTTGATGGCTGCTGCTGTCCTGGCTACTTCTGCTCAGCTAAAGGCATCACAAAAGCAGGGGGAGCAGGAAGCAGCAATGGTTAGCATGAGTATCTGGAGGAATACTTGGCCCTTGCCACTTCCACTGCATTCTTCACACATCCCTCACTCTCTTCCTCTTAAAATAATTTAAGCTTGTAACTGTCCTTATTTTCGGTAAATTAAAATAGCTGGTTTGTTCCCAAGGTCATCTAGGACATAGTATTATTTAGATAAGGTGAAATGGTGAAACTGAAGGTGGAAATCCTAGTATGTAGAAAATCCATATTGTTTTTGACTGGTAATGTTATGGCCTGCAAATACTGATATTTGTTTCTGGATAGTATAGAAGAGGTACTGTTCAAGGTTTACCTCAATCTGCCTGAAGCTCTGAGCTGTGTGACCTTGACATATTTTTCATATTCCCAGACTTTCACCTATGACGTCTCAAACTCCTTTATATCAAAGGAAACCCTGGGATAACAAACAACCTGGTTTCCTTAGGAAATGTTTTTTACCAGAATTGGGATTTTTAATATTTTTATATTATTACTGTTGTTGTTGTTATGCTTGTTCACACTATCTGGTCTCAAGGTTAACTAGAGAGACAGCAGCCTCTCATAAAGAGAAAACACGTTTCCTACTATAAGGTATAAATAATTCCTGTGGACTTCAAAAGGATGTAACTGGTTTGTATGTCAAAAAAAGAGGACTGGTGAGATTAATTTTTGTGTATATTGATGGCAGTCATAAGCAGATGTAAGCTGAATAAATGTAATCAGTTTTTCTGCCTCTTTTGGAGAAAACTCCCCTGTGTGTATATCCTTATTCTTCCTCTTTCTCCACCTCCCTACATGTTTTTAATTCTCCTGGTACACTTATTCAATAATCTCCACTGAGGAAACATGAAACTGTTTATAAGTACTACCTAACTCTTCTTATCTCTTAAAATACTCCATCATCTATAATTTACTTGCAATTGCTCAATTTTTCTGCAGTTTAAACATGTACATACAAGGCAGAAAGGTGTCAGAGTGTCTGATCAAAGACAAAATTCTAGGATGTGCTCATCTCTGGATTAGAAAAAAACATAGAAACAGTTACAACAAAACCATTGTATCTTCATGTGATTTTCCCTCAAGCTGCTGACAAAAAAAGGGGACTGGTTTGTTTCATTTTCCCCTAGGATATAGTCATAGGAGATCTGCTTTGGTCACCATCTCTATCATCTGAGAAGCTTTTATCACCAGCTTTCTCCATTAGTGATACAAGTGATTCCTCTGGCAGGCATCTCCAATAAAACTGTTTCATCTTTTCAGAGAGAGATACAATTAAACTGTTCATGTGTAGTGCCTTCCATGTAGAATATCCCCAAGCAACTTGTAGACCACTAAAAAAAATCTAAACAGCCAAAAAAGATAAAACACAGAATCAAATCTGTTTTAATTTGCCCTTAAAAACCAGAAACAGTTAAATGCCTGTTGTGCTAACTAGAGGGAGATTGTCAAGTACTATAGCTGTTGTCCACAGCTTGTAGCTGGGATACACCACCAGCATACCAGCTACACTAGATCTTCATTCTGAAATTCCTGTGCAGAGAAGTCACTGAAATGTAGCAGATTAGACTGGCTGCAAATGTTAAATGTCAACAAATTTGACTCACGTGTTGGAAGGATCAAATTAAACATGGCAGCCAGTTCCTTTCAAATTTGCATAGCACCACAGCAGAGGATTTGAAGAAATGCGATGCGGTAGGCCTAAATTATGTAGTAATCCTTATGGCAGCATTTGTCCTAAATGATGGCTATGAAGTATTTCATCTCATAATCCATGAAGTTCTGAATTACTGTAATCCAGCCATGGCTTTAAAGACTTAATTTTAATCAGACTCTAAAGTTTTTAAGAGACTAAATCTCTTATGTTTGATTTAAAACAACAATTAATTTTTTTGACCAGTCAGTGTCTCTTTACTGTACCCTCAATTTATTTTCTCCAGATCATTGACAACAGCTGTCACTAGCAATAAATTGGAACACAAGTAGGTCAGTAAAAAGTGTATCTTGCTTGGCAGAGTGCTGTATACACATACACTGCAGTATAACAGTAAATACAGCGAACATTCTTCAAAAGACAGGCAAAATTGTACTTCCCCTGGTTTGCCAGTGTTTGCTGCTGAATCTAGATGTACTTAGAGGTACCCAGCATGCCACATGTATCAATGACATCAATGCTGTTTCCAGTAGTAATTTTTAGTAAGATTTCCTGGATTTTTGGCAATTTCTGACTCCATGAAGAGAACATTTTCAGGGCTACATAATAATGCTTCAAGCCATATTGAGTCCTTCTGTAATTTCCCTGAATAACAGAATTTCCAATTACTGCATTTAGGAACAAAGTCTGTTATCCTGGAAGTACTAGACACAGACATCCTGTGGGTGCCCAAGGGCACCTTCAAAATACTGCATGTGTGGTATAAAAAATAGCAGAGTGTACCCAGCTTCCCAGTTTTCCTTATAGCTGAATCAGAACATGCTCCTCAGGATTATTTTCTTACTTGCGTTTTGAGTTATAATTTCAAATTTGGGGTGAGGTTTTTCTTCACTTCCATTTTTTTTTCTTTTTTTCTTGCCTTATAGGAGCAAGATAGTACATCTTCTACAGCAATTTTTTAAGTTCAGATTTTGTGGAATGTCTCTTCCACCTTTAAGGATTTAGGTGCTACAGACACCCATCAGCTTTACATTGTCCAGGGGGCATATCAGGGGTCAAACAGTAAATGATATAACCAAAAAATATTCACCTGTAAAGGTGTTACACATAGAGCTTAGGAAAATAACTTCTTGGGACATCTCTTCATTTTGACTTGAACTCCAAGTGTCTCATTTTCAGTCTTCTCTTCCTTGTTCCTAATCAGAGTGGAAAGGAAAAGATGCTCTTGAGTTGTGGCTCATACCTCTGGAAGAAATCTTAGTTGAATTGTTCAAAATACCTCAAGGATTCCTGGAGTATTTAGAGGTACTTTTGTAGTGTTGAACACATCCCAAGGAGCACATTTTAGGAACAGAGAGTGGCTCCTCTTTCTTCTCATCAGCAATCTAAAAGATAACTAGTCAGACCAACACCTACTATACTAAGTTCCTCAGAGATTCATCTGCTTACTTTGGACTGCTTCCAGTTTCTTGGCTTTAGGGGATTTGAAGACTTCATCTGACCATCACAGTCTTCCTCTTCTTCCCTTCTTACTCATGGCACTGAATTTTCTCACATGTATGCTGACCATGAAAAAATAACGTTAGACATGCCAGACACTGCCTCCCCTGATTAGATAATTTAGCTGCCTGTTCTCTGCAAGGCCACGTGTCACCTTTAAAGAGACTTTATGAGGGCTTGTTTTGGTGGGAAACAGATGCTTCATCAGCTCTAGCAGGAGGTTTTTACAGGGTATAGGATTTTTAGCCACTAGTCCCTGTCATCAAAGGAAAGCCAGAGCTGTGGACTTCATTTGAACTTCACTACATCCATGCCCCTCCTCAACTCCTGTGTTTAAGTGGTTCAGCAGGCTTATGTTTATAGGATTAAACAGTCTTCACTCCCCAAAACAAAGAACATTCACTGTCTCCTGAGAATAGTCCCTAGCCTGTGCTGTCCCCAAGCTGTGCCCAGGCATTGTCTGGGACTGAGCTCAAAACTATGCCAGGGAGAATACTGGCAATTACACAGCATGGTTGATCAAACGATAAAGCTGGTATCCTTGCCCTCCTTTTTTCACCTGCACAGGCATGGCCAACGAATGAATGGTTCTGTTGATGGACTCAGGTGTGAAATGGTCTTTGAATATTTTGCCACTGAGGAAAGGGAATTTGTTTATATCAATTAATTTTAATGTAGCTTTTTCTTACTCTACAGATTGGCTAGAAAATATCTTCAGTCCGCAGTAAATCATAACAGTAAGCAAGGCAAGGGTCTTCTGATCAGGTTCAGCAAACACTCCTCCAGGTTCCAGAAGCAGAGCTAAACTTCACAGATGGGAGAGAACAGTCTATTTCACCAGTGTCTCCCAGTCTTTTCTAACCACTGCAACTGGTGAGCCATGAGCAGATGCCTGCAGTGAGTAATGAGCACAGTCCAAACCCTGCAGCTCTTTGGGTAGTCTAGCTCTCACACTAAATATGAGGAAGTCTCATCTAACTTCCCATTGTTTTTGCTGTTCTACCACGTCTTTGGTTCTTGACAGAGCTCATTGTCCTTAGGTTTCATTTCCCTACTAATATCTACAAGTCCATTGCAGTGTAACTGGGGGTTTGTCTGCTTGTGCTGGATGGCAGAGCAGTGTGGGTTTTCATCACCCTCAGTGCCAAGATTCAAAGATAGTCTAATGCCTCTATCTGAGGCTTAATTCCCAAGTCAGCTTTGCTGTCCCTGTGGCAGTGGAAAATAACTATGTACATTTGAAGAATGTGCTTCAAGTCCATTTTTAACAATATAATTACCCAGAGATTTCCTTTTTAGACCAGAAGGTTCACTGCAATTGCCCTAGGGTGCAAAGGCTGTGATTTCTCAAGGAAGCCTTAGAGCTTTCCTGATGATTCCTTCAACATATAAAGGATATTTTCATCTTTCAGTGATAAAAAACCACACTGGCAAATGATCATAACCTCCTTAGCCTAGAGAATCACAGGTAGACCATTCAAACTTACTTTTAGCCTTGGAATATCCTGTTCATTTTGAGAACCAACAACAAGTCATGGAGCTGGAGAGGCACTATGATAATTTAACACACATGAGGAACGTCAATTCCAAAACTATCTATCAGATATCTTCTTGGCCTTTAGTGCCTGGTTATGCTTTCTTACAAATCCTATGATTACTGAAGTGTCTTAGACAGAGTCCACAGAACAGGATCCCTGGACAGAGTCTTTGTTTCGGGATCACCTGAGTCTTTCAGCATAGAAACCATTCATTGACTCAGGCTTCACACATACTCCCACCCAACTGTTTCACCCACTCTTGTCTTCTCCCTCCTCAGATCTGGAAACATCAGGGCTGGCTACCAGGTAGACCCTCTCCCAGAAAGATCTTTCTGCATTTGCTTTTCAGATGCTTCTTGAGAATTCAAGGTGTCATTCCATGGCATTTTCAAACGAAATAGATCTGGACTGCTGTGGTCCTGCCCTGTCTGTGTAGGTATGATTATAAAGGCTTTCAGTCTATCTTTAACTGAAATTAGCTTCATTCAGAACATGTATTTAGCATACATCCAAAGAGACAAAACTGTATTTTATCTGCAAGCACACAGTGTTTTCTCCCCCTGCTTTTAAAACAGGAACTCAAGTCCCTATAGTGAATACTTGTTTCATTCCTCTCTCTTCACTTGTACACTTTGCCCCTTGTGTGCTTTACTCTAGATATTGATTTCACATGGATATCTTTAAGTCATGAATCTGGGTCGTACACAGGAATTTGTATCATGGTCTTTTGTATTTCACTACACTGACATGGTTAGTCATGGGGATTTTGCATTTTTGCCAAAATAGGAGTCCCCACTTATTTTTATCCTTACACATTTCATTTACGTTAGATGCCAGGCTTTAATTTTGTCTGCTATTTTTTGCAACAGTAACTCCCTCTCTAGGTATCTGTACTATTCATCTATTCATCTTATCTAAGCTATTGACCTTGTTATACTAAACCCAAGATAGTAGTTGTGTAGTTGTGTGATTGGGTAAATTTTTCTCACATTTGGCCCAACTCCAATCAGATCCTTTGTTCCTATCTTTCTGAAATGCCTGTAGTACTGTCATTTAAAAAGCTCACTGTTAATCTCCTGGCCTTCTCCACTTGCATGCTCCTCTGCTGAACTTCCAGGCCTGCTGGGTCTGCCAAAGTGAGCGTGAGACATCCATAGAGCTGGGTACCCACTTTGTGCAGTGCCATGCTCTCCCTCAGCCTGTGTGCCACTATGTGTGCCATGCCTCAGACACAGCAGTGCCATGTCCCATAAAACAGCATTTAAGTTGTGGAATGGGCAGGAGGCTGTGATCCATCAGGGGTGAACACTATTTTGTTTAGTACCACCCACTCAGCTCTACCGTTCACCCCAAAGATGAAAATTATCTATGACCCAGCATGTCAGACAAGATCCTGACACGTCCTGCTACAAGACAGCAAAAAGGCTGTATACACCTGCCTTTCACGTTACGTGGTTTTCCTGCTCTTACAGGATTTTCTTCTCCTCCTGGATTGAAAGTTCAGGGCATACTTCAGAACTGGTCATGGGCTTACCCTGGCTAGCCAATTTCTTCTGATTTGCCCCTAGCTCTGATCATATTTTAAAGTTGCTCATTTTCCCGTTCTATTCCTTTCCAACACATTCATTTTTTTAGGGTTTAGATTACTGAAGTTGTGAAACTGGTCCTATATTTAGAATTATGATTTAAGCTGCTTTTACTACGTGCAGTTGTTGTAGACTGAGGCAGCACTAGCTGGTTTTTTTACAACACTTCAGCAGTATTATCTCCGAAGAGTATTAAAATATGCACTTGGCTACATTTATGATGTTTAATTGAACTTTTATTAGGTTTTTTTAATGTATCCTCATAAAGAACCATACAACAGTAAGAAATAATGTACAAGTGGTAGATTATGTAAATGAAGCAGAAAATGCTATAGTTCAGTATTTAGTTCATATAAAATATAAAAATTAGATGAAAAATGTGGGTTTGAATGCAGTGTAATTAAAATTGTATATTGGAGTCTAAGCTATACCATGTTCTGTAAATACCAGTGGTTGCTCTGAGTTCCAAGGAGATTATTTTGCAGTAGATGCTGATAAATTACTGTACAAAGTAAGGCTTTTATTGATTCACTTTGTTTGATTCTCTTTCCCTTTTTTTATTGCATGAGTTTACGTTTTTGCAATTATCTGCTAAACTGGAGTAAATTAAATTCAGAGGAGGCAGCAGAAGACAAAGGTGGCAGAGATGCACTGTAATGGCATGGAGCTAAATAGGATGAGAGAAACATGCACATGCAGGCATTCACCTGGGTAGTGGTGACACCACTCTTAGGAGCTCAACAGCCTGGAAATTCTGAAAGGCTGCTTCTGGCAGAGGAGTAATTACAATGCCTGCAGCCATCCCACCTCACGCTGGGATCCCACGCAACATAACAAGCCATGGAAATGCTGTCCTTCCTGCTGGGTTTCGACAAGCTCCCAGGGAAAGCGATGCCAAGGCGAGTGAGAGAAATTCTGGACAGTAGTGGATTGTTTGATAAATTTCATCCTGGATTCAGCCACAGCCATGCTACTGAGGCTGCACTTGTCAAAGTCATAAATGGTTTGAATGCCACTGCTGAAAAGGAAGCCTGGCCTTGTTTGTACTATCAGATCTAGCCGTGGGGGGGTTGTTCTGTAAAAGGCTGGATTCTGTTGCAGTGCCTAGGTGACTGCCTGGTGTTGACTGAGAATGCGTTGAAATCGTTCCAGCGGTACTTGATTGCTTTCCCCAATCAACAGAGTAGGGTAAATTCTCCTCAAGAGCAGCCAGTTTCACATAATGACACTTGATCCCAGGGAGAATTCACCAGCAGCCTGACTTAGTTGGCTCTAATGCTTTATGCTCTTTCTCTTGCCATTCAGTGAGATATATGAGATGCATTAGAGCAGTGTATTAGAACTCCTTTTTGGCTTTGTTGAAGAGGACTGTATTTCTAAAAGTACCAACAATCAGATATTCAGAAACAAAAGACTTTCTTGTGCAGTTAATACAGATAAAACGTTTGTTTCTACCTGTTAATTTGAAGTCAGACTTCATTTTAATTTTTTTTTTAACAAGAGGTCTGAATTCTGTTTGTAAATCTGGAATGAAAAGTGCTGATGCCAATAGATTCATACAGTTGTAACTAACTTAAGAGGAGAATCTGACCCAATTGTCTGAAAACCAGAAGTCACTGAGTAAGTTTCCTTGAGACCTCAGTTTACATTCATGAGCAGTAAACATAAAGAGTCTCCAGTCCAGCTTCTGCTACTCACAGGCACTCCAGTTCGACCAGTAGCCTAGTACCATTTTAATCCTGTAGAAATTTTTTATTCTCTTGGTTCTCTGGTTGTGGCAAGGATGTGATCTGCAAGGGGATTGAATTTTTTTTCTATTCTCTCATTTCTCAGGCTACAGAAAGGCTGTGATCTGCGGGGGGATTGCAAAGCTGAGACCAAAGACCTGAAAAGGGTCTTAGCCACAGATCTTTCTGAATCTCATCAGTGGGAAAACACATTTGCCTCTCCTCAAGATGCCTCTCATCAATAACATCTAGTATCTGAAATTAACATCCAGTGAGATTACCTGTAAAGTCTCCAGTCTAAGATTATCACCAATGTAACTAAATAGGCCAGGCTGCAGAGTAGGTTCGCATGGACCTTCACATTTGTAGCAGAGATGGGGTCTTGGTCACTGTAACTTCACAATCTGTAAAATCAGAATATGACTAACAAACTTCATAGATATAAAATGTGCAGTATGCAAAAGAGCTATCTGCACTAATTAATTTATGCATCAGTTTTCTCATGTGTCTGCATATGTCCATGAGCTCAGACAACCTCTTATCTTCAAGGAGCCCATAAAAGAGGGGATTTTTCTTATTCTTTTACTTCACAACATAATGATTTAAACTAGTATACTGAATTTGAACAGACAGATTATGTTCATGTGCAGTGGGAACCTAAACAAAACTGAACTTGAAACCTTCAATTCTCATTAAAAAATCCAGAAAATAATTAAATCTAAGCACCCTTTTTAGTTACTAAAATGAAACAAAAACATACATTGAATCTATTGGACATTTCAGCTTCCCATTTTCACCTAGCATGCACATTAATTATCTGAATAGAAAGGTCATTAAAATGTAGCTATAAATTGAAGAATAGTATTTCATAGGTGGCATAAAGACATCAGAATTTGACTTGGCATGTTTATTAACACTACTGAACAAATTCTGTTTAAGAAGCTAATAAAAATGATACCCTATCCATTTTTTCCCAATGCATCTTAATTTCTGTTAGGCATGTCCTGATTTTTAAATCAATCTTATATTTTTCCTATGGAAATATCTAAACGTTCACATGGAGAATATATTTATGCTTTGCTTTAAAATGGCATTTTAATAGCTTCTTTTTTATATATTGGATATTCTAAGCATCTTAGTACAAACCAATGACTTCAGTGTCTGTGTTATGCTTAACCATCCCATAGCAGGGTCCTCAATGCACATCTTGGTTCAGGAATGTTCATGTCTCCTGCTAATCCCTTCATTGCTAATCATATCTCAGGAGAGTAAATCCCGCTGCAAGTTGAAAACCATTTTACAATTAACGTATAAATAAGTCAACCATAATTACATTGTGTTTTCTCACTTTGTTTTTACAGCCTCTTACCATGCTTCAGACAAGGAAATTAGACATATAGTGCTGGATGATATGTGGGAGGGAATGTTGCAGAGGATGTATTTTAACAACCTGAGTTTGACAGGCTCATGTAAAAGTTCATCACTTTCATCATTTCAGAGAGACTTAGTTCATTGATTTTTTTCTACTTAGCTTTGCTTTTTTGGTACTTCATAGTAAACCATCTTCCCTGGGTCATTGCACAAGATAAAGAGAGAACTTAACATTTTTGTAAGAATTCTTTCAGTGTTTCTGAAAACATATCTATTTTTCTGCAGCAAAGTAACACTGTTTCAATGTGTAATATTTTATAATTGACCAAGACCAGTTTCGGATAGTTCTTCTTGTTAAGATCTTCTATGGCATAGGAAGTATTTGCATTGGTAGTAGATTATGAGATACAGGGACACAAACCTGCCCACTCCCCTTTCTGACTTAACAGGTAGAGTAAGCTGGGGTGAAATTTCACTCTGTGGGATAATAGTATTTTAAAGAAAGTTAGAACAAAGGAACAGCTCTTCATATCAACAAGGTTTTAGGACAGAAATAATTCTAAATTAGACTTTGAATTTCATTTCTATCTAGTTATATTTAGCCTTTCTTCTCTTCAAAATAACGTTGACTAACTTTCTCTGATGCAATTAAATGTCCTTAAAACTGTGTGCACATAAGTAGAAAGAAACAGACTAAGTAAATACACTGTTCAAATAGCCTTATATTCTTGAGGAAGTTATATGGCTACCCTCTTCTGTCAAGAGGTTCCCTCATGCTCCCACTTACCTTAGTTATGAATCTGAGCATGTTCTTACTGCTATCAGCACGAATGTTTTACTCATCCATCCTTCCTTCACTTTTTAGATCTGCATCTTCTCTGACTGACACAAAACATTTGGTTAAATAGATGTGCTCAGAAATCCAAATTTCAGGGGAAAAAAATTTAGGAATATTAATTTTTTGGGCTGGGATCGTCTCAAGGCCTTTTCTGCCTCACACCTCTAGCAAAGAGGCTGGGGTTGCACAAGGAGTTGGGAGGGAACACGGCTGGGACAGCTGACTCCTGCTGACCACACCATGTGGTGTCATGTTCAGCATATAAAGCTGGGAGAAGAAGGAAGAAGGGGTGGCTGTTTGGAGTGATGGTATTTGTCTGCCCAAGTCACTGTTAATCACGTTGAAACTTTGCTTTCCATGAGATGGTTAAACACTTGCCTGCCTATGGGAAGCAGTGGACGAATTCCTTGTTCTGCTTTGCTTTATCTGTTAGTCTGTCTTTATCTCAACATGCAAGTTTTCTTACTTTTACTCTTCCACGCTTTTACTCTCCTGATTCTCTCCCCCATCCCATGGGAAGGAAGTGAATGACTGAGTGTGTGGAGCTGAGCTGCCTACCGGAGTTAACATACAACAGATTGTTGAGTGGCAATAATAACATATCCTTTACAACACCAAGCTCTTAAAAGCATGAATAGTAAAAACACCAGAACTCATACTCCAGCTACTCAGGAATATCTCATTTTCTTGAGATGAGGACAAAGGAATGACACTCTAACCAATACTATGAAAACTATTTTGCATATCAAAACTACTCTGTCTCAGACAGACAAGGATGTAGTAACCACAGTATAAGGTGAGAAGAACCAGGACATATTTTAGCTGAGCAGAGAAAGAAGGTAACCTCCCACGTATATGAGACAGGAAGAATCTGCAGGGTCAGGAAATGTGAAAACTTTTATGAGAGGCAATGACTGAAGATGCAAGGTTGTGGTCTGAAATGACATGGCAAATAGCTGTTCTCCACAGTGACTGAGAAAGGTGCCATAGGGGGAGCTTGTGGGAGGAGATGAAGAAATTTGCTTCAGCCATGAGGAGCTCACTAACATGGTGACAAGGAGACATTGGTTTGTTTTCAGTTTGAATGAGAGTGGATAAATCTGGTTACAAACGCACTTGTGAATTTCAGGACAGAGACAGAAGTTGAATTTGTGCCCTGCAGTCAGTAGGTCAGGTAGGTTAAGGAAGGGATGGAATCTCCCAGATCTGTTTGAGGAGAAATCAATGGAGAAATTGGCATGAGGAATGCCAGTGGAATTGCCGCAGGTGGCCCAGCACTTAGTCAGGGATGAACTCCAGGCAGCAAAAGTAAACAGCACTCAGCATGCTTACAGATAAGAGGGACAAGAGCAAGATGTAGCTGTGGAGACAAGCAGGTTCAATGTGTGTTTTCAAAGTGGAGAGGTTAAACACACACTTGTTTTGAGAGGAGGGAGAAGCCAAGGCAAATAACAATGTACAGAGAGGAATATAAAAAGAAGTAAGCAAGCACCAGGGAGAGGAGAAGACACAGTATCTTGTTCCACTTAACGCTTGTATCCATTTTGCAGATCAGAACTGCACTAATTTGGGAAGCAGTTTTATAATCCATAAAAATGCATTTTATTAGCCTTTCTTTACTGTGATTCACTGACTTCTAAAGAATGAGAACAGCCATAAATGCCATTGTCTCCACAGGCAGCAATTTGAAAATAGAAGATGCATGGTTACACAATAAGTGTATTTTCTTCATAAAAAATGTTTGCAAATCAGGTTTAAAATAAGAGAGAAATAACCTTAAAATATTCTGCACTTCAGAAAATAATAAAATGTCTTCTTATTTTCCCCTGGTAGACCACGCAATGCAGATTACTTTATGCAGGAAGCTAAACGGAAGAAGCATAAAGCAGATGCAATGGTGAGAACGTTTTCTTTCCAGTTACATTGCTCCAAATAATTTTTGTAATGCAGTTTCTTCATCAGTGCAGCATTGCTGGGGTAATTATAAAATCTATTATAAGGATGGCTAGGCTTGTTAAATTAAGAAATGTTTATATAATCAAATGTTCATAGCCCAATAAACTATGACTTAACAAATAATGACTTACTGAGATAAAGGCCTGGATAAATAAAACTTTCCATTTATCCGTTTGCTTTAATTAGTAACTATAGTAATGGAGGCTGCGTAAAGGACGCACATACCTATCTCCTCAGTTTAACTAGCTGGCTAGGTCCTATAATTGCATTTCCAAATTTGGTCTGGTAGCTGAAGTATTTGTAATTTTTTTAAAAAGAGCCTTGGCTTTTCAGTGCCAAAAGAATCCTGGTTTCATGGCAGATGTTTCCCAACATAATCAGAAGCACACAAGGAATCTGTGTAACCCTAAGAGGAACACCTAGCACACAAAGTACTGTTGCAACAAACAGATCCTTGATCCTGGCTTTGACCTATCTAAAAATGTAGCCAGTAAGAAAAAGGGGAATTTGAAGTTATATGGAGCACTGAAGAGATGCTTGTCTTTCCAAACAAATGGGTGCAACAAAGTATGCAGTGGTAGAGCAGAGCTCTGCTTAGCTGTCCCTCAGTTTTCTCCAAGGCTGTGCTTGTCCAGCACCACGGATAAGCCAGCACAACATGAGGTCTATGGCATGGCAGTATATGGAGCAGGACCCTGCATTAGCATGGCTGCTTTGCAGGTGGGAGTAGCTGCATTCCCAGCTACTTGCTCTGTCAGACAGGCACTTTGCTGTCATACCATCAGGAAGGAAGAAAGGTGGCTCAGAACCTCTGTTTCTTCACCTCTTTTTTCTCAGCTGTGCAGAATGTAAAAAGGTCAAGAAATCAGAAGCAGGTCCTTAATTTACAACACTAACACCAAGTTTTACACTCTACCTGAGTTTCTTAGCACAAATTTCTATGGTTTATTCAGTTCCATATTACTCTAAAGTGAGTCTTAATATCAGAAAATATTGCGGAGAAGTACAAATGGTGTTTTAGTGTGTTGCTTTAAACAGAACAGAAAAAATCATTTAATATGCAAAGGAAATTCTTAGCCTGGAGAGAAATGTTTTTATGGTAAACTCCCAGAAAGAGGAGTTGCAAGCATTATTCTCTGCTCTGCCACAAGTTTGCTGCATGAAAGTCACCTAGGCACAGTTTAAATAGCCTTCTATCAGTATCAGGTGGTTGAAATATCCTCCACATTCAGCTTCCCTACACAGTGGACCAGCACCTTACTTACACCTTGTGCACAGCCCTTTTCAGGTGCTTCCTCTCCCTCCCTGGCTGTGTAGACATCCTGGGGAAAATGCCATATTGCCAAAGTGCCTCCAGGCACTTTGAATCACCTTGCTGGGCTCAACACCTCCTACTTTGGCACTGCACTACCTGACACAGGCACTTAGAGTGAGCAGCTTGAAAATTACTCTAAGTCTCTCTGCTCCTCAGTTCCCCATCTGTGAAACTGGGATAATAGCACTTCCACCCGCACTGGAGCATCAGGGGTAGAAATATAATAAAAAGTTTGTGAAGTTCTCTGGTATGATCGCAGTGGGAGTCATATAAGAACCGAACCTAAAATAGATTGAAGCTAGTGTGCCATTCCAAAGTTACTATTTAAAATCTTTATCCCTTGGAAAAGAATAAGGTCCATTAACCTTTCACTGTGTGCATCAGATTTCAACCAAATGCATCCAGTCCATTAATGGGCTTTATGTACCGCAGGAGTTCTGACTGAAGGAGAGAAAAGTCAGGACAGAAAGGTATTAGTATGATTCATCTCTCTCTTTCACATCAAGAATGAAATTCTGAGGGCAGATAAGTGGCATGTAAGTGAACATGTATGAACATTATATGCATATTTGCATATACACTGTTACTGAGGACGTGCATGTAAGTGCACAAATATACTCACAGAGTCAAAGAGGTACCAAAAATAGGAGAAGAAATGGGGCAGGGAAGGAGGATGGCAGAAGATGCTGAGGGAGCAGAGCAGTCCCTGAAAGAGGAGGAGGATATAGAAAGCAAATTCCTGACAAGAGGAGAACAGTGCTGAAAGTGGTAGGAATAAAGAAGACAGTAGGACAGAGATGAGCCTTTGTATAAGAGTTAGTAGTCGAAGTATTTAATTGTCTTCTCTTAGTTCACAATATCCATTATCATTCTTTGTTAAGGGATAAAAAAACTACACTTGCAAAGATGTGTGAAACCCTTTTTAACGAAAGATGGAAGCTGGAACAAAAGGCAGCATGAGTTTGTGGAATTTCCAGCACTGGAAGAGCTTTGACAAACACTGTTGGAAATGTCCTAGGCAGAGCTGACCCTTCTTTGGACACAAGAGTGTGGAACAAGTAGTATCTCAGTGCCTTTTCTAGGTCTATTTTCTGTATCTTATGATTTTCACTGATGCACAGGGTTTGATGGGTATTAGCTTTCTCACAGGAAAAATTGTGAATCTGAAGATAGATATATCAACTTGTGTCAAGTTTACAATATTTGTTGAGAAAATCCCATCAAATGTAACCACATCTTGATGATTACACTATATCTCTGTGTCCTTATTTTTTCTCTCTAGGTGGAGAAGTTTGGAAAGGCACTGAACTATGCAGAAGCAGCACTATCATTTATTGAGTGTGGAAATGCAATGGAACAAGGCCCAATGGAATCCAAATCCCCTTATACCATGTATTCAGAAACAGTTGAACTTATCAGGTACGAAAGGGAGGAGATGATCCCAGGGGTTACTCTGTGAAAACATGCTCATCTGCATTATCACATACTTTTGTACATGCAGTAAAAGGGTAGAAGGGAGCTCCTTACAAGGGCCTGGTTAGTCATATGTAATGTATATGTATTATCTCTGATTTATTTGGAAATTAAATCAAGAAACCGTGAAGAATGAAAAAAAATGAAAGAAACAAACACAAAGAGAAAACCCCAATGATTTTCCTATTACTTGAGCTGCAAATTACTTCAAGTGGTTCATAATGTAAGTCCCGAGCTACTCAATGGAGGAAACCAGTAATCCATAGTAACAAAATATTCTCATGAGGTAGTAGCTTGAAAAATGTTGCAACATGTTTAAGATTACTGTTTAAAGATTACCTGAAAGGAGATGCGAACAGTGATAGAAACATGGACACTCAAAGTCCATTTGACGTGTGTGCTGCTAATGTAGTCAGTGGAGTCAGGAGCACAGCTCACCCCAAAGCTACCACTACCTTTAGTCACCTTCATGGCTCTCCAAACAGGGCAGTCTAGAATTCAGTGCCATCCACAATCCCACTGAAGAAAATGTGTCTCTTAAGTCCTTTTATCCATTATAGTTGGTACTTAAAATTAACATTATTGGCAGTGTCATTGGTAGAGAAAACAAAGGTGAAAATCACTGCAGCAGCTGAAGGACTCTGCAAGAGAGCGACCCCAGACACACTAGTGGAGAAATCTGCACTGACAGTGACCATGGTATCATTCCTCAGGACAGTCAGCCATGCACTTCTTGTCAGGATTAACCAACACATTTTCATTTTTAATCATATTCATAATGAATCAGCACTTCTAAAACAAAAGCATTTTTTTGGACTTAGTGTTGATGTGAAGATTTTCTCGCATGTTAATAATTCCACTGGCATTTTATTCCACTGTCTTCTCATGCATTTCAGTGGATTGAGGCCAGCTTTCTAACTGGAAGGTTATTGAACAAAATCAAGTATTTTCTTTTCTGTAAGAGAATAGTACATTCCATCTCTGCAATTTTTTCCTTCTTTTTTTCTCCATCTCTGTAGTTCCTTCCTTCTTTTTTTTTTTCCCCAAAAGGCAGAAAGCTCTTTCTTTGTCTGCCCTGTCTTTTCTCATGGTAGTAAATATATGGTCCTAACCCTGGAAATGAATTTTGCTTGCAGATCCATAGCTTTCAATAATGTGTGTAGCTGTGGCTGTGTTGTAATGTGAATTGCTGTTGATCTCACAGCAGCTCAGAAAAATAAGTGGTTTGCTTGGTATGCCTGTAGAAACAAAATGTTCATTCTGAATCTTTGCACAGATACCAGAATTAGAGTTTGAAAGCAAAGGTAAGAAAAAGTCACAAAAAGCTAATTATGGGGAACAGGTATTTTTCTGGAAGTGAGCCCAGAAGTGCTGTGTGTTCTAACCTTGTCCGTTGTTCAGGTATTCAGCTGGAAGCTGAGATTTCCAGAAACCAATTTGTGATTGCATAGCACATACACTCTTGAAACAGCAGTGCTACCTCTGTGGATCTTTAATATTTATAGAATTTGAATGTAATGTCATGTGAGCAAAAATAGCTCTGAGCCACATGTTCCCCCTCTGCCATGCTGTGCTTGGAGGAGCAAATCTGGATAGACACACTCAGAACTGGCAGGGTGAGGTCAGCACCAGCTTCCAGGCAGGCTGTCTGCCTTCAAACGCTCCAAACCCCTTTCTGCATGAACTCTGTGTAACTGGGTTTCCACAGCAGCAGAGGTTATTTTGGTAGGACAGTGTCACCTCCTCAGCTAGGCTCCCCTCTGGACTGACAGGTAATCAAGGGAGTTCACAGCTGTCTAAAGAGTGCAGGGATGCACTGCTAATGGCAAAACAGGTCTGAAACACAACCAGGAAAAACACGGGTCTGGTAACTTGAGCAAATATGTATAAAGGGGCAGATCAAACAATAATGGCCAGCATAGCTCTCTGATCAGTAATATAAAGCTGTTTCAGTTAACTCACATTGGCTTTTTTCTTCTTGCTTAAGGTATGCAGTGAGACTAAAAACCCACTCAGGCCCCAACGCCACGCCAGAAGACAAACAGCTGGCAGCATTATGGTTAGTAGATCCAGCTTTCCTCAAAAGGCTTCTTTTCTGCAGTGAGACAGTTCTTGAAAATCAGATGCTGGATGCAGCCAGATAGAATTATGTTCTCTGTTAAAATTAAGAGAATACTTTCTGCTCTGGGAAGGTCCAGCCCTTGCAGTACCAAGTCTGCATTCTGTCTCTGTAAATAAGCAATTCATACTTATTTATTGACTGTGACAGGTTGGCTATGGTACGTCAGTGTAATTAATTTTTAAATGCCTGATGGTTTGTTATTTTTATGAGTGATGTACTTTTGTACCAACAGCCCGGTAAGTTCTTTTGTGGCTGACATTTTAGGCTCAATAATCATAAATTATATTTATTTTATATGAAGGGCAATATGGTGATGGGGATAATTAAGCCTCTTGGATTATCTACTAAATTGATATTTCTAAATATAAATGTAGGCACCTTCGATTCTATAGGATGGTTGCTGATTGCTAGTAAAATACTAGAACGTTATTAAAATCAATTTTTAATTTAATATCTTTGAAGTTAATACATAAAATACCTATTACATGGTTACTGAGTCTCAGTAAGTGGACATTTACAATCAGCAAGTGTGTTTTTAACATCTATTAACCATCTGTTAAAAATCCAAATTAAATGCATCTTTAGCCTCCATAAAGAAGGAGACCTAATTAATCATTTGTATAAAAAGGAACAAAATATTCAGAGAAGCATTTTTTTAAATGCTCTTTCTCTGTCACTGCTTTTCTGTGCCATCGGGAGGCCCACGGAATGCATTAATGGCGATTGCTTTAAAAATGCTTAGGTGGGAAAATTACTAAAGAACGGTTAAAAAAGGACATATAAAGCCATATTACAAAGGCTTGCTGAGAACTGCCGGAGCGCTTCGGTGCATGCGGAGGCACATCCAAATTCAGGGAGCCGCTGCATCTGTTCCAGCAGGAGAAAGGTCAGCGCGAGGGAAAGCAGACGGAGCCTTCTCTGGGCGATGAATGGCAATCTTAACTCACCGTCTGCCAGCCAGCAGATGAGCTGACACCATTTGCATATGTGCTGTACCTGTGAAGGTGACAGGGGGAGAGTGATGGCGGTGGCTGCGCGGCCGCCGCATCCCGCGGCTGCTGCCGGCGCCGCCGGGCACGCTGCCAGCCCGTCCGCTCCCGGCCCGCTTCTCCCGGGGAGACACTGACCTCCAGCGGCCACGGCCGGCACTTCACCGCCGCGCTCCCGACGGCAGCAAGGCTGCCTCAGCAGCCCTGGTGGGACTGGGTTTTTCAGCGACAATTTGCTAATCCCAGGCGTTCGCTGAGGTGCGGGCAGCTCTTGGGCACGGGGAGATGGGGAGCACTCTGCACTTCCAAACTCACGGCACCTTCTGGTGCTCCGGATTGGCTCCAAGACTAAATACTGCTTTAAAAAACATGGCCTCTGCTGCCAAAGGTGAAGCAAAACACACAGGATTTTGCTTCAAAAATGGCATTACTGTGGGGCAGTTTCACACTTGCCCCACTTTTCACAGTTTTTCAATCAAAAAGCTTGCTGGGAAAAGGTGGTAGTGATTCTCAATTCAGAAAATAGACTGGTACACGTAGAGCCACCAGCAAAGAAACAAGTGTATGTGTCCCTGAATACTGACTATTGTGGTACATAGCTATAGTCAACAGCCATTACTCTCATTTAATTAGGTAGCTTTAAAAGTGTGTGGCACTCTGCAGAATAACAAGGAGCACAGGGGCAGACAGTTTCAGTACGGCATGTTGAGTTTTTCAGCCCACTGCTTGTTTCCTCTGGGGACCAAATCAGGCAAGTGGCCTGGGAATAGCCTCTAGGCTGCAACACAATCTCTGTTCTGGTTTCCTGTAGAGGAGCTTGGCCACTGAAATATCTGCCAGGTCCAAGGTTTCCCTTCATCCCATCTCCGGCTGCTAGAAGAGACCAATGGGTGTATACAAAATACATCCACTATAACTTGAGTTCACTATACAGGCTCCAGGCTATTGCAATAAAGTCCCAGGAAAAGATATCTCAAAAGGCTGCCTATACATTTACAATAAAAAAAAAATTATAAATGTGTATGTTGAGTTCCAGGATGTCTGTTTTCATGGGAGAGGCTTTTGGTCAAGTGTGCAGACTTCAAGTCAGAATGAAGGCCTGGGAGTCCAGACCCCTCTGAGTATAGTTTGTTTAGTACCTCACTGGTAGCATTTGTCAGCGTGGCCTGCCCAGGCTGTAGTACCTAGGTCTGCTCATGAATCCATGGCAAAGTGTGAAGTACTGCCAACAAATGGTGATAAAAACTGCAAGCAAGGTGCTGTCAGCCTTCCACTCTGTGTTAGTTTGAGATTTTAAGATATTCAGTAGGATTTCTGTTCAGGAGTCACCCTTTCCTTTCTGCTCTCCCTTGTATTCCAGTTACCGCTGCCTGGCCCTTCTGTACTGGAGGATGTTCCGACTGAAGAGAGACCACGCGGTCAAGTATTCAAAAGCGCTTATTGAGTATTTCAAGGTGCATTATTTATGGCATGTTTTTAGATCAATGTGTCTTTACAGGAGATACAGCATTTTGCTAGAACAGTAGCTGTGCTGGGATTAGTTTTTCCCCTGTGAAGTCAGTAGAGCTTTACCATAGACTCTCATGGCAACATCTGAGCTCTAGTTAGTTCAGTTTTCTTCACAAGGGTCCCTCTTGGAAAAATACACACTGTGTCCCTTCACAAAGGATGATAAATTTGTTATACTAAGAAACAGGTATTTTCAGATTATTCTTGGTCAATTATCTGGTGCTATCCAGCTCTGTCTGTAGATTTTGCTCTAAGAATCCCCTTCAGGATTACACTTCCCACTAGATTACCCATGAAGTTGAAGACTTTGCTCTAGATCAGTCCTCCAATGCAGGCCTTCCACTCAACAGCATCAGTAGGTAGGACAGTGCAGTGGGACATACTCTAACCCAGGGAATGGTCAAACAGCCTACACTGAGTTCAGCAGAAGCTGTATGGAAGCATCAGAGGGCAGACAGACCACCTGCCATGTACCTGACATGGCACTGTTGGCTTCCCCTCCTGCTTTGCTTCACCTGTTACTGCTTCTGTTTTTCACTTTCTGACAAGTCCAAGCACTGCTTATTTGAAAAAGACCAGAAGTCTCTCAAAGTATTTTAGTATATTTTCTTTGACATGCAACCTTTCTCTGGAAAGTATCTCAAGCAGAAAATCTTTCAGGTGAAGCTCACCTTGCAGTCAATCCATCCAGCATATGATGTACACACACAAAAATCAGCCATTATCTTCCTAATTATTTAAAAAAAAAAAAAAAAAAGAATGAGCATACAAGTGTTTTATGGCAAACTGCTTTGGGGCAGCTAAACAGACATTTATCTTTGAACACTGGGCTCATCTGTTGGGGTTCTTTTGCAGATGGAAGAACCTTGAAGTGAAAAACATCCATCCTTTGACAGTTTGTTAATAAAATATTAAAATACAAGCACGAATGCTCATGACCAGATTCTGAACACATGAAGACGGGAAAGGGAATTGACAGATCCAGTATAGTCAAATGGAAATTGAAGTCAATGTAATTGCTTCAAAAATTTAGCAATATATAAAGAACACATTATGTTTCTCTAACAATTACTTGATTTCAAGGGAAAGAAATATGTGCCTATTGATGTACTTTATTTTTCTTGACCAGTTCAGAGAATAGCTGTATTAGGAACAGCTCTCAACCATGTGAAATGTTTCCTGCTAGCTGACAGAGACTGTTTCACAGCAAACATAAAATGGACTTACACTCTACTATAGCCAAGAAGAGTTTGGCTTTTTGCAGAGCTCCTGCTGACACAATGATAGCATAGCTTCGCATTAGAAAGTATTCACACCTTTGAAAGCAAAAATGGGGGAAAAAAAATCCATTTGCTATAATTTTCAGTGGAAAACAAACCAATTCTCCGCTCCTTTCGTATTTGGTATCTAAAAGCTTTCAAAACCAAGTGACATGAAATGCTTACTGCATTAAGAACTTCCTCATATATTATCAGTCAGAGAAAGATGTTAAATCTTTTCACACATTTGCAGGGAAAATTAGACACACTTTTCTTTTAGAAAAGAAAAAAATACTATTTAAATCTCCTTTAAGTGTTTTATTTCCATTATAAAAAAAAAATGCAGCAGAGAATTAAAAAGAAGGCACAGATATTCATGGGCCAGGCACATATGAGAGCATAAAGAAATCAGGAGAATGGGTTGCAGTAGGGAAAGTGGGATAAGAGATGGTCCCTTATAACGTTATACTCTTTAGAATCCTTACCCTCACCTTTCGGGTGCAGAACTGAGAGGAAGCTGAAGCAATATACCTAAAACATGAGAAAAAAGGTGTGTGGGAAGTTGTACAGTAAAGCAGAGGTTGGTTACATTTACAGTGGAAGTATCCTTAACTCCAGTTTTCAAACTTTCCTGCTTCCAGCTCTGTAAGTAAATAATAGGTACTCAGTTTCCATTACACTAGAAAGATGAAGACAAGTAGTTCTGAGAGAGATCAGGAAAAAAATGGAAAAAAAAAAAGAATATATTTTGTAGCAGGATCAAATGCTGAGGATTCCCAGGTTGGTTCTATTTAAGATAGTAAATGAGAAAGTCTCTTTTTTTTTTTTTATTGTTTCACACCTTAGCTTTTCCTGTCAAAAGAAAAAAAGAAAAAAGAAAAAAACCAAACCAAAACAAAACCTCTGAAGGAACAACCCCTTGTGGGACACTATGAAGCTTATTTTTTGTATCACATACGTGGGACATAGAAGACCCAGTGTCAAAATGCAGGAGGAATGACAGGGTACACACAGCACTAGTGTGATCACTGCTAAAATACAGCCAGTGTTGGGGTGCACATAAAACATGTGGAAACCCAAGAGGCAGTTCAGAAGACACATCAAAACTGAGAAAAGAACTTTTTTGAAGAGAGGCACAGGAGATGTGTCCAGTTTAATGCTGAATGAGTTAAGAGATCATTGTGTACATGGAAACAGAGCTGATAATTTGCAGATGACATGCGGTTTTGCTGGCTTTGGAGCATCAAAATCCAAAAGCTAGCACTGAAGTTAGGAAGATTCAATCTTGAAACTGTGAAACAGCATTTGTTTTTCTAATTGTAAGGCCTGCTAAACATAGAACAGGACACAGAAGAATAAGGAGGATAAATTGTGTCTAAGAATTTCTATATGGCTAGCTGTCCTTTTTAGGAGGAATAAAATAAGATAAATTTTAAAAGTAATTTAGCTTCTTTTAGAAGTGCCACCATGATTGGTGGAAAACAGGAATTGCAGATTGTGTGCACTGCAGGATTACTGCTGGCCTTGAAATCCATGAACATCTGAAGTCCCTTGTTTACCATTTTTCCTTCCTAAGCCATGAGAGACCAAGAGGTTTTGTACTGCTGGTACTGCTTGTAACTCCTGCAGTTTACAACACCTGCAGCCTTGCATTTAAAACAGTATCTATAAACAGATCTCAAGCCTCAGGACCTTATCTGGTCTCACATGGATGTCAAGACGAGAGGACTGTTCTCCAGCACACAGTTACCGGCAAGTATGGCTTCAGGGGAGAGCACAAAGAGGTTTCTTTCCTCTGAAGAATCAGACTGGCCATGGCTGAATGTGAGGCCGTGGATGGGATGGACTAGAATAGCTTGGTTTCTGAGACTTCTTTTTCACAGGCCTAGGACTGAATCAGTCACTTGGGACAGGGGAGGAGGTTTTCCACAGGTCAACTGGTCAGGAACCAGCCACTGAATTCCCTCCAGCTCCGGGAGTTTTAACTACTAAAACAGTTTTAGCTGTCCAGTCTCCATTACTGCTGGCACCTGAATTTCTCTTGCTCTGTAAATACAGTGCTTGTACAAGGTAGTCTCTCCTCAAGCAATTAAATTCCTTAGCCTAAGCACAGTAGACCAGAGAGAGTCTTAATGACTCCAGGTATACAAGAGACCACACTAAATGATCTACTGGCCCCTTCTGAGGATTTCTGGGGAATCCCTCAGCTAGGAAAACCATCAGTCTACATGGGCAGTCTCTCTGACCTTATGAACGCTGACATGTTCACACCAAGGGGAGCAGCTCCATGAGGAGCAATCATGAGTGAGATTTTTGAGCCTGGTGGTTAAAAAACCCACCTGAGCTGCAGATTCTCAGATTCACATCCCTGTGGATGCCAGGCTGAGTAGATTTGTACAGTCTTGCAGGTCCTAGGGGAATGACATTTGTCATTGAGGACAGGAGTGGGAGGAAATCTTTCTGATTTTCTTCATCACTAGAAATTCCAACCTAAACTTTACAAAGAGTCCTGAAGCACTTTTTTTCTGAATTTCCAGGATTTCTCTGAAAAGATTCCATTTCACCTAATGTTTTTCTAATCAGCCACTATGCCAGGGTGTTTAAAAGACTATGTTTCAAGTCTGTTCTGCAGCACTGCTTCATCATAACATCAAACTAGGCTGACTGGGTTTATTGCATCATGAGATGCAATTGCATCACTTTCTTTACATTTCTGTACTTTTATACTCTTTAATGTTTTCATTTTGTAGTCTTAGATAAATTATATGCATTGTGAATTACTCTTTTCTTTCCAGAATTCATCAAAAGCTGCCCAGAACCCATCTCCTTGGGGTGCCAGTGGAAAGTAAGTTGCACAGAAACTTCTATCAGATTGGCAATCAGAAATTGTATCTTTTTACCTGTGGTATATTCTGATACTCTCATGTTTTCAGTCTCAATCCCTTTTAAATAACTGTATTAACACCGGTTTCAGGAGCACAGGAACTCCATCACCTATGTCCCCTAGCCCTTCTCCAGTCAGTTCTGTAGGATCCCAGGGGAGCACAGGGGCCCCTTCCCCATCTCCTATCATCAGCATCCCGCAGCGCATTCATCAGATGGCTGCCAACCACGTCAGCATCACCAACAGCATCCTGCACAGCTATGACTACTGGGAGATGGCTGACAACCTAGCCAAGGAAAACAGAGGTGAGCAAAGCAAGGCAATGGACTATTCTAGAAGGTTGTCACATGATTTGGATCAGGAAAATAACTATTTTGATATGAAACCTGTCTGCAAAGTAGGACTGCAGAGGTGATTTTTTTCTTCAGTCTGCTCCTAGTCTGTTCCAAAATAGCCCACAAAGGCAATTTTGATAACTGTCTTGATCAGAAGAGTTGAGCCAGAACTTGTTGCAGACAGGTCACAGACTTGCCTGTGAGTAGCACTTACTGCCGTCCATGCATTCTAGAGAGGAAGGTTTGTGGGAGTTAAGACAGCTTCCTGCCCCCAGTCATGGAAGTCATGGAGCAGCATGGGCTGTGTTTAGCCAGACCATGTCAAAAAGCAGGAGCACACCTCCTTTCTGCAGAAAGAATGAACAGCTCTTAGTCCTCCCCCTCCATAGCAGATACAGGTTGGAACAAGGTGCCTGCAGTAAACTTCACTCAGTTGAACTGGTTTCCATAAGCAAATGCCTCTGACTTGATGGTAAAGTATTCCTTGGTTTTCAGGCTAATTTGTGTATTTAAGGCAGGGACCTGGGCAAGATCCGAGTCAAAACAAGAGCACCTAAGTGTAGGTATGTAGATACGAGTTGGGGGTCTCATCTCCTATTGCAGTTGATGGAGTTTTGTTCAATACAAACAGCAGATCAGAGTGCTGTTCATTTCACCGTGAAAGGGAGACAGGGATACAATTCACTGAGGTATCCTTACCGTGCCACTCCACAGCTCTCCTGTACAACCTGTGTTAGATCTGCCAGTCCAGACTGTATCAACTCCCTGAGAGCATCTCAAATGGGCACTACATGCCTCTGAGTAGACAACTGATTTATCCCTATCCATGGCACAGGGTTTAGAACTGCCTGATCTTTAAGGTCCCTTCCAACCCAAACCATTCTGTGATTCTAAGTCCTGACTGGCTGGTTAGCCAAATCACTCTTTAGGCTTGGTTGGCCATGTTGTACAGGCCTCTATTTCTCTGTCATGGTAGCTTAAATATCTAGCATATCACAAATGTATCATTGGACACATGTGTGTAGGCTTTTTGATCTACTTGTCCTCAGTCTCAGAATAAATCTTGCCCAGAGTCTGTTGTTTTATCAAGACTCAATGGAAATTAATGAAAAGCAAAGCTGAAGAACTCACTGCTTTGTTCTTTAAAAAGAAAATTGTTGTGCATCAGCCTGTAACATCATGAGCCACGGGGATTTAAAATTAATCTCAGCAGCACTAAACTTTCATTCCCATGGAATGTACAGCCTGACTCAATTTGCAAGAGAATAAAATCTATTAAAGGGTGACAAGTAGCAAATAAAGATTCACTCTTCTGATGCAGAATCTTTCTTTTTTTCCCTGCAGATTTTTTTAACGACTTGGACGCATTGATGGGACCTATCACCTTGCACAGCAGTATGGAGCATTTAGTTCAGTACACTCAACAAGGACTTCACTGGGTGCGGAACAGCTCTCACTCGTCATAATGACTGTGTGCCATTCACATGGACAGTATCCCTTTCATGGATAATTCAGTTATTCTGGACACTGTGCTACAGAAATAGTCAGCTACAGTATTGATCCAAACAAAGGTGAATATTTATTCAATATTGAGTAAAATTTTTCTGAGTGTAGACATGTATGTGCGCAGAGTTACAGTATACAATGATGTCTCTTCAGAATGAATTGTTCTATATCACTCTCCAAACATTTTCATACACTAGAAATACTATAAAGACCTGATCTTAATACACGAACATACCCTTTCTATTGTACTGGAAAACTCAGAAACCAAAATCTTATGGGTTGACTGTACCAAGTACAGTAAGCACAGATCCCTATTCAGGAAAGCTCACAATAGATTCTTAACTTCAAGCTTGTACTGAAATCCTGATGACTTCAGCAGAGCTTAAGCACATACAAGGGCTTTCCTGAACTGGAATGAATGAGGGCAAATCATAGACATGGAGAATTTTTACTGTGAGCATGGACACATCACAGAAGTTTCCATATTAATGTGCCATCTCCCTGTTACTTCTCCACTGGAGCACAGAGAGGAGTTGTGTAGCCGGAGAAAGTCGGAGAAAGACAGCATTCCTTCATGTGCAATAAGTTTCAACAAATTGCATGCATTTCTTTATCTCCTGTCTTTTTAAATAACTTTATGTCTCATTCAACTCCTCACCAACAGTGCAACCTACAGTATCAAGCAAAAGGAAGGCCTGAAAACAGATATGCTGATAGCAAGAACTTAGATGTTGGAAAATTGCATTCTGTTACTGACAGTAAATAGATAAGGAAAAAATATGGCAAACAGTAATCCACTTAGGAAAGAAAATGTGTTAATTTCAGCTGCACACACAGAGAGAGATATTTATAACAGTTGTTGGCTTTGCATGGGAAGGCTTCATCCCACAGATTTTGACTTCTATATCTCTTTAATCTACAGAAGCTTGCAACATTTTCTTCCAGGCTGTATGGGAGCATTACATGCAATTTCCTTTATCTGGGAAGCTGAGTTTGCTGCTCATCAGGCTAAGAACTGTTTCCTATCATAATCCTCTCACTCTTCATGCATAATCCTCAACTAGGCTTTAACATTTCTTGATTTATGGGATGTTTTCTGTTCCTGTTGACAGGCTGTGTTTTTCATGCCAGAAGAATTAATCCCACAATAATTGGAGTTTAATTTGGGTCAGATGAGGTCAAGGCCAGTTTGTATGAACTATGCTTGCACTCAGTGCATTCTTGTTCATTTTCAGTGGTTTTCATATATTTAGGGGGTTTTTTTCAATATAGGAAATATATATTTTTGCAATCAGATTTGCTGCCTTTACTCAAATCAGCAACTCCGTTGACTTTCAATGGATTGTTCTTGTCCAAGTCATTAGTCAAACCCTTTTACTGTTATTTTTTAATCTAATTTGCTTACGTATTGAGAAAATGTGAGTAAAAAGGACACTTTCAATAGAAGATACAAGTAGAAGTAGCCACTGATAGAAATGGTTAATTGGTCCCTGCTGCCTTTTTTTTTTTTTCCCCATTTTTGAATAGCTGCATTTTGAAGAAAAGATACCAAACAATATGGCACAATTTCTCAGTCAAATGTCTTTGGTAGCACAGACTCCGTGTACCCCATGGTAAAGAGTGGGCTTATGAGCACACTGAACCCCACACAGCTGTGTTTTTCTGCCGAGGCTGCTCACCATAACTTCAGCTATTGCTCAGACTTAGAGCATTCACTGTGTTCTCTGAAGCAGCTACCAAGGAACTGCTCAGCCCCAGGCCATCCTGGGCCAATATTTAATGTGCCCATCGGTGCTCAGATACTTCCCCCAAGAGAATCCCTGTGGCTGTGGTCACCTCTTAGCACGGACTTGAGTGTTACAATGTGGCTGGCTTTAGGAGAGAACACGTCCTTGCCTTTAAATGACAAAATACGTGACCTCTGAGTGCTGCCGTCACCCTTAGCCCTGGCTGTCACCCACCCCGGAAGGAACACAGTTTGTTTCATCACAAGTTATCATGAAGAACTTGATCGGTGCCTTTCTGTTTATCACTTGCCTGATCTCCAGCTGTGGAAGTCTGTCAGGATTTGCTAGACTACTAGCAATGGATTCTGTCAGCTGCTTCAGTGCCATCTGCGGGTACTGCGGGATTTCTCCTCAGATCAGGAAAGTGAAACTCCAGCTAGATTAGCTTCTGTTTTCTTTGATGGTGCCTATGATGTTTATCTTCAGATAAGTTTGGGGGTTTGGGAGCCCTTTCCGATACTTAATGTTGAGAAATTTTAGAAGTAACATATATTACTTGCCTTAAATGGAGTTTAGTTTTATTGCACATGTGGCATTTGAGTTTCAAATACGGAACTTTGAAGCATGTTTATTTTACTAAGATTGGGATATTTTTCTTAATCATGATGAACACTTTGTATGGATATAATATGTCAAGAAACTTCAAAGAAATGCAAGAATTAATGCTGTTCTGTTGTAACATTTCCAAGTACTAAGCACCTCTTGTAGATGATTGTCCTTTCCTACATATTGCTCTTATATTGAGTTATTTCAGCTAAAATACCTATTGCTTCCATGGAAATCTTACTGGTTTTTAGTTTTTGTGCCAGCATCATCTGTGTTGTCTGATGAAGACTGAGCCTTAATTTCTGATGGTGCAACAGGATGAGTGGATTAGAGGGTTTGACCTTTTTTCCATAGGGTTTCTTGCAGCTATACTATTTTAGTGAGGTTATTTAGAATACTCTTTTGTGCAGGCTATTTGCTGTATAGGGTTGCTGCTGATTGGATGACTGAATGTGGCATGGTGACAACAAATACTTAATTTCATCTTCTTAGGGGCTGGTCTACAAAAGTGACTTTAGGTCTGGTCCAGTTAAGCATATGCACCACTTTAAGAACCTGAATAGTCTTAGGCATATCACACTGTGAGTCAAAGATGCTCTGTGTGTTTTGGCTGGGACCAGAGGAGACTGTCCTTCTCTGCAGTTCCATGAAAGACACTGACTTATCTTAATCTGCTGTAAAAGTCCAGGAACATGGAGGCTTCTTTAGCCATAGCAACATTCAGGTTCAGTTTTAGAAAAGTAGGAAGATGTTCTGTACAAATCCAGAAGGAGTATGCCTGGAGGAAGAGGTTTGCTTAGAAACAGAGGCTTCTGCGTCAGTAAGAGTTGATACAGCAATGGGAATGGCTCAAAGGAACTGTGTATTGCAGGTGGACTTGACAAATCCAGAACAGCTTATAGGATCCTCACAGACAGCAAGATCATACAGAGCCCTTGGCCTTAATCCTTTATAGTGTGGCATGGTGGCATAAGTGTCAGGTAAGAACAAAGCATATGCAGAGGTTCAAGTGTGGTCAGAAGCTAGGCATAGTCCTTCCTGTCACGTGGCAGGATACCCAAACCCCTTGTTAGCCTATTTCTTTTGTCCAAATAACACAGAGCTCCAAAGGAAGAGATTACAGTGAACAAAAGACCTTAGGTAAAGGAGGTTAAGAGGATCAAGCCCTAAGTGTAGATACAAACACATATGTATATACTGTAAATCTAAATAGTAATAAAAGTCACTCAGCATGAAGGATATTACTAGTGCCTAGCATTGATCATCGAGTACTCATCACTAAGCAGCCATATCACCTCAGAAGCGCAGTAGCTGATGTCAAAATAATTTGTGTAGCTAATTAATTTATATGAAATGCACCTTTGGGACTGTGCCATAGTATCTCTTTTGTAATACAAATGTTCAACCATTTTCCATGGCTACTGATTCAAATCTGAAATGTCAGGATATCTTTTCTTCCCCAGATGAGGACATACACTTAGACCTGGCTAATCTGTACTTAGTTTTTCTGCCCAAGAGACTTTAGTAGTCACCAGCCTTAATGCATGCACAGTATATGCTATTCACTGACTTAGTTGTATGTTTTAATCCAAATGAAATTGGAATTTGCAAAATGACTTGGATTAATGGCATCTGCCTAGATATCCCGTGCATGTGACATTAAATGATTCATGATTTTAAGCAGGAAAGTTTGAATTTTATGTAAATAACAGTGGATGAATTCCTTGATCTTTTTACAAGACGATTTTTTTAAAATGAAAAGATTGTCAAAGCAATAGGTTTTTTAACTCTCCTAAATTTTTGGCAGGTCATGGGTTCATGGTAAAAGCTATATTAAGAACATCTCCTTCTGCAATATGCCTTGTCTTTACATAATCCTCTTAATGCTTAATATGTCAGAAAGAAATGTTTCTTGTTCATAGTGATGGCAGCGTTTCCCTCCCCCATTCAGGAAGAATCCTCAAACTAAAGAATAAAATCTCCTGGCACAATAGGAATACAAACAGTGACTGAAGTATACAGACTTTTTAAGGTAACGAAGTTTGTCTGGCACAGACCTAACATGCCTCTCATTTTGGTATCTTTTTTTTATCATTTACATCACATACTTGACCTCATTGTATTTGAAACTAAAGAATTAGTCTAGTTTTCATGTCTTAAAAATGCCTGATTGGTCTGATCAGTATCATAATTATAATTGTTACATTAGGTTATGTGCTGTGCACCAAGGGCTGGGAAGGCATGTAACAACAGATAAATTTGTCAGAAGGCATTCAGAAAAGCATTTGGATGATCTTATGTCTAGTATGTCTCAGAAAATGTGGAATTATGTCTCTCAGCCAATATTGTTAGCATGAAAATTTAGCTACTTTACTGTTTCTCACAAAGCTGCTGTTTGCCCTCAAAAAAGCTGAGACTCCATTTTCAGCGTCATTGGTCACCATGCTGTAAATTGCTCTTGAGGTTAATTAACAAACTGGGAAAGTCACTTTAGGTCCTGTTTTTGCTAACCCGACTAAAGCTACATAGAAGAAAAGCACTAAGATTTAGAGCATCTGTTGGTCTTTCAAAGACTATGGTTTGCCTCAGTGACACAGGTGAGATCCAGCTGGGGCTTTTTTTCTGCCTCCACTTGCTGTCTGGCCCTATTGCTCTTGCTAGCCCACAAGTATGCCTGATTTTCAGGGGCATTTCCTACTTGGGCAGCCCATGATACCTTTCAAATGGGGTGCTGGAACATGGAGCAAGTAATCCACAGGTTGCATAAAGGGCCTGGCTTTTGCCCCCAAAACCAGTAACAAATACCCCAATGCTCCTTCACTCTTGCAATTTGTGTCGCTTGAATCTCACACATTGCAGCTTGAAGCCCAGCCTTATTCCTGCTGTCCTCAATGAATTCCAGAAGGTCAGAGGAAAACAGCAGAATTAGGGAAAAAGAGGATTTCCTCTGTCCCATGGCATTTAGTTGTTTTTGGGAGCAAATACAGTGATCAGCATGAATGATAAGGCACTCTGTTCTCATGGTTCTCGTATGTACTAACACACGGATACTTAACATATATCTGCCTCATAGGGCTTTGTGAGAATTAATTAATGTTTGCAAATCACTTTGTATCCTCAGAAGGGAAGAGCTGTTAAAGAGCTATAGAAAAAACTGCTAAGTACACTAGATGAATTTCACCCCTGAGTCCAGAGCTACAAGACCCTCAAAATCCTTAAATACCATGTAAGGTCTTGGTGTAAGCACCAGAGTGTATAAAACTTGTGCTTACACTGATGTGGGAGTCACAGCCTAGGTGAAATTGCCATTCCCAGAGTATCTATGACTTTGATCCTGGCAGAGAGCAAGAATCACAACAGTACGTAACGAGACAAACAGCATAGATTAATGAAGTGCTGCATGGCCATCCTAAGATTTTCAAATCTTTTTATGTCTTTTAGTCACTTTCTATTTCTGCAAAAGAAATTTGTACAAAGTGTGTTCCTCAAAACAGCCTCAGAAATGTTCAAATAGTTTGTTATTCCAAATCCAGCTTCATGTAACTTCAAATCAATAGAAATTTTCTTTTAGAATGGTGCACACCAGAGAACTAGCTTCTTACCAAAACATTTTTTAAAAAAGTCTCTCATGACAAAATATGTGTCTGATTTTGATGCACATTACCAGTAACCAAAGTGGAAAGTCAGAGATAGGTTGGGAACACAATATTCAGGGAGTGACCTTCCCAAATCACACCATTGTTAGCCAGTATCCCCAGGGCAAACTTCCAGCTCTGTTCTGACACATTACCCCTAGAAGTTATCAATAAAGCACTTCACCAAGGACTGAACACCAGTCAAATCAACAAAATGTTTCTAACGTGGTTCATGTTATTCAGTCAATACTAACAAGTCCTTTCTTAGCACTAGTTATCCTTTTCTCCTCCACTTGGCATTCTTAACATACGGAATTCTCACCCTGTCAACAGACATGAAAGAAAACACTTCCTGCAGGAACAAGCTAGACATAGATAACATTTACCAAAGGACAGGCCCTTTTTACTCTTTTTCTCACTTCCATTTTGGAATATACCTCTGTTTTAAAAAGCATATTTTCATTTGCAGTTAGATTTATCATAGAGTCATAGAAGGGTTTAGGTTGGAAGGGACCTTGAAGATCATCTAGTTCCAACCCCACTGCTGTGGGCAGGGACACCTTTTACTAGATCAGGTTCAGTCTGGCCTTGAACACTTCCAGGGATGGGGCATCCACAGCTTCTCTGAGCAACCTGTTCCTGTGTCTCACCATGCTCACAGTGAAGAATTTGTTCCTTAGATATAATCTAAGTTTACCCTCTTTCTGTTGAAAACTGTTGCCCCTTGTCCTGTCACTACAGGCCATAGTAAAGTCTTTCTCCATCTTTCTTATAAACCCCCTTTTTGTACAGAAAGACCACAGTAAGATCTCCCTGGAACCTGCTCTTCTCCAGGATGAACCCCAGCTCTCTCAGCCTGTCTTCATAGGAGAGGTGCCCCATCCCTCTGACCATCTTCATGGCCTCCTCTGGATCTGCTCCAATAGGTCCATATCTTTCCCTGTACTGGAAACCCCAGAGCTGGACACGGCACTCCAGGTGGGATCTCACAATAGTAGAGGGGAGAATCACCTCCCTTGACCAGCTGGTCCTGCTTTTTTAGCTTTCTGGGTTGCAAGGGCACATTCCTGGCTCATGTCCAGCCTCTCATCCACCAGCACCCCCCCCAGGTCCTTTTCAGCAGGACTGCTCTCAATCAGTACATCACTCATCTGTATTGATACTGGGGCTTGGACAAACACAGGTGCAGGACCATGTAAATGACCTTTTTGGGCCTCATGTGAGGTTCACATGGGTCCTCTCTCTCTCAAGGACTGACATCCCTCGGGGTGTCAAAATCCCTTCCTGCAGTTCTAGACATTTTCTTGCTCAACTCCATCTCTGAGCCTGGGCTTGCGACATACAGGACAAGGTAGAGTTGAAACTGGTCACAGGAAAAAGGTGAAAGGCAGTGCAGAGCTGCTCCAAGCAGTTCAAGACCTTTCTGCTTTCTTCTCATCCCCATCCTGCCTGTGGGATTGGCATCCACCTTCTCCCATTATTTCTAGCAAGAGTGTTCCCTCTTGAGGAAGGACAGTGAGTGCTGATGACTCCATGCACAGTTTTTGATAGCTCTTATCCTCTGCAGGAGGAAAGGCAAATGGGAGGGACCAGTATCTGGGGAGCAAAAGCTCTTAGTGCTGGTGACTCAAATATCTTGTGTGAAGCAGCAGTGCAGCTGGAGGGGTGCCAGCAGCATCTCCTGGCCCAATGCCTTGGCCTGACTGTGCTACCAATGCGCTTGAGTGAGCTTTGCCACTTCGTGGCTCCCTGCAGGAGCTGGTGGTCTCACTTGTACAATGACCTTCTTTAAGGCCATGGAGGATACACAGTCAGCCTTGTAACAATTCATTGGGGTTAAACAGGAAGAGAAGGTGGAATGAGAGAAAAAAAATATTCTGATTTAAACACAGAAGTTGGAAATCACTTCATCTTGTACTGAAGGTCTAAAATAAGGGCAATGAATCTCACCCTAGAAATGCTTGTTTTTCTCCACTGGCTACAAAGGGGGTTTAGGTGACGAGCTCAGATACAGAGGTGCTATAAATCCCACCCCAGGTTTACAATCATACCTGTTGCTGACAGGAATGCCTGATTAAATTGGTAAATATCTCAGGATGCACTGAGGCAGGATGGGGCTGAGATCATTATGGGAGGGAGCACATATGCAGGAAAATAGGTATGTGGTAAATACATTTATTTCCCAGATGTTTCAAGCATGTGTTTCAGACTTGGACCACCTCCTGACCACTCTCTAATTCACTAGGCCTAAATCCAAAGTAGATCCGTGAGAATTGAATGTGCACCTTTCTTCTATTAGGATTACTGAAATATCAAGAAAATACATATTACAGTTTACTAAACACTTGCAGGCACTTTTCCCATATGTTGCCTGGAAGTAGAGCTGACGTCCTTTAACCAAGGAGAAAGTTTCTCTGTAGAAGACAAAATAGATGGGATTGGCAGTGAGCCTAAATGAGGCCAACATTACCCTTTTTAATGGAAATTCAACAGCATTTTTCAATTAATTATGTGAAAATGGCAATTTTATCTATGATGAACAGCCTGTAGGCCACACAGAGACACCTGAAGCTTGTGGCCTGCCAGCAGACCAGTAGCCCCACAGCAGCTCCTAGGGCTGGCTTCCCTTGCTGTTGGTGGAGGCAGAAGGAGCAGTGGTGTGTTAGGAGCTCCAGAGCAGCCAGGTCAAGGCAGGCTTGCAGTGCCATTGTCTCTTTCCCCGGATGGCAACAGGAGGGGCAGGAGCCAAAGCAGCGGAGCCAGGCAGTGTGAGAACTGCTCCGTGGGACGCCAAGGCTAATCCCTGGTCCTCCCATGCAGGGGCATTGTTCCATACTGGCCAAGGCAGATGGAGACAATAGCCAGAGTGACAAATCATGGCTGCACACACATACTTACTGCTTCTAGCAACTCCCTGCCTTCCTGGGCATATTCTTTATGAAAGCCTGGACTGTGGTGGTGTCTGCTGGCCAGTGGCATGTTGCAGTAAACATCCTACAGAGACTCTCTGTGGAGTTGCCACCATGCAGAAGTCAAAATCAAACCACACTGTGGATGGGTGAGGGAAACAAATGGGTGTGGAAGACAGTACAGGGTGGGCAAAATAATTGGAGGCTTACATTTGTCATTATTTCTCCTGCCCAACGCAGCAATCACAGGGCTCCCTCCCCATTTCCCATGCCACATGTAGCACCAGTGGCTGAAAAGGCAGTGTGGCATTATTCCCAGTGTGGAATCAGCTGTTGACTGGCAGTGCAGACAGCATACAACAAGGTACTGGTGCATTGAGACTCCTCCCCATCTTCCTTTTCACACAGCAAACTCCTGAGCGAGGTTCCCTGGCCAGGTGAGGTATGCAGAGACCAGTTTGTGACTAGAATTATTTTTGTAACAAACCACAGAGGTTCATTTCCATATTTCGTTTATAGCAAGAAATATCAGCGGATTTTTTTGTAAAATTACTTGAGTGAAGATGGCTTTGTTTGCAGCTCATAAAATAACGCTCATGTTCCTCTCTGAGGATGTGCTACCCAAGGACTCCCCACCCTGCTACAGCAGTTTATCTTTCTGCTGACCATAATCCCACAATATGTCCCCATCCAGCAGGCAATATTGTTTACACAGGTTAATAAACGGAGTATTCTGTACAGTAATTTATGCTGTAAAGTATGTACATATATCACAGTAGCAGTCACAAATGCTTTAAACTGCCTTATTTTTTAGATTGGTTAGCATTTTCCCCCTTGCTCCAGAATACTTTAAATTATTTTTATCTTTTGCATTAGGTATATTTTTAGTTGCTGCATTTTGACCCAATTATCGAAAAAAATGTTTTTACAATAAATAAATATCTAAAATTTAAGTAGAAATAGCAAATTCGCTGCCCATCCAACTAATATAGCTCTGATTCTGATTACAAATAAATATGGTATACTCTTATCTGTGTATAATAATATATACCGGAAATCATATTCCACTTGTGACCAATACAAACAAGAGCTTTAGTAATTTTCACCTATTTCATTCTTCCATTGTGAGACAAAAATATAATAAACCACTAAATGTAAAATTACCCCTGTGAGAGCCCTGGTCTTATTCCTCCCTCAGGCAAAACTCACACTGGCTTCAGTGGGAGATTTACCTAAGTACAACATAGGGACATTACAAAAATAAATATATGGCATATAAACAGTACTTGTGCTTTGTAGTCAGTCCTTTCCTCTTTAATAAGAAACATAGGGGAAATGCTACATCTGTAATGCTCCTCTGTCTCACTCCTTCCCTTCTGCTGTGAGAGTAAAAAATTGGGATTTAAAGCCAATTGTATTTGTTCCATTCGCTCAAGAGAAATAGAAATATTTTGGGGATCAGTTCCAAGTCAAACTAGAAAACAAAAGAAAATGTTGCTTTTGTTTATTTTCATGTTAAATTATGTTACACAATTAAACAGAATAATGCATTCAAAGGCAATGAAATTATTAATTACTTGTTTTACTGTTTGGAGATGTTGCTATGTCCACAGTTCATGTAAAACTCATGTAGCACAGTTTCTGGGATGGTGAAAAATCCTACTGTAATGTAACAGAATGAGCCTTAAGGATTTGTAAGAATAAGCACTTTTATATTAAAAAGCAAATATTAATTCATCAGTAATATTACTTTTTTAATGTGACAATAAACCATGAAATCAACATCCTTCTGTCTCAATTATGCCTCATCTGTCTCTTTCTTAAACCTTTTTCAAAGGGAAGCAACCAGCTGGTTTTGTGCTACAGCTTTTGAATTCCATCACAGTCACCTGTGCTCTTGCCTAAGTCACCTACCCTCACCCACACTTCCTTCGTGGGTGAGCTTATGAAAGCTTCGTATGAGGAAGGAGGAAAGGCTTTTTCATTACAGCAGATCTCATTAGCAGGACACTAGTTTTAACTGGGGTGTCTGGCAGAACCAAAGATGTGAAAAGAGGCAGCTCTCTGGGAAAAGGAGAGCAGTCTCTGCTACAATTTAGTGAGGCACCGGATGAGCACATCACCAATCCATACTTTTCTTTATGCAGATGAAGGAAACAAGCCCCTGTACTTAAGACCAGTAACATCTGTAAGTCATGCCAAAGCCAGCCATGATTTCAGGAGTTGCAGAGCAGCAGTTCACAATTCACACCCACTATTATAATAAAATCACAAGAAATACAAATCACTCTGCAGCCTGCCTTCCGCTGTCCTCACACACATGCACAATGTTTACCAACTCTTTCCCAATTCCTATGGTTTCTTCCCACACAGGATTGCCATCTCTTAGGAGTACTTATTCCTTACTTAGGCCAAAACCTAAATGCTGCTGTTTTAACATGGCCATTTTGCAAGTGGTGGAGTCTTGTCATTCTTTTCTGCTAGATCAGTAGCTGTGGAGCCAGGGGCTGGACATTTTCCTGTTTCTTACTGTGGAAGACATATTTTTCCAGACAGCATCTGACAGCCAGGGCAAGTACTGGCTGAACATCTCAGGTGCAGCACAGAAAAAATGACCAAACAATGTTCTGCACTTTGATGAGTCACCACCATACACAAACCTGTGCATTCAATGGATTGAAATCATCACAAGCTGAAGCACATAAATGGAGAGCTTTGGCTCTCTATTCCTGAATGGATTTCAGGAAGTGAATAGGACTCATGATGGGCTGACACATGGTATTGCTGCTCCTGATCACTGCCAGGAGACTGCTGTTGGGACAGGAAAGCATGCAAAGAAAGGTCTCTCCAGGCACTGCCTACAGCATTGAAGGATGGGAGACACTTCCCCAGGCACAGCCTGCAGCAGCTGAGGGTGTGTGTGATGAACCACACACAGGGCGACAGTTCCAGGCAGCTGTGAGCCCACTGCTATCACCACATCTCCCACACCAGTGCTGGTTCAGTCCTACACACCAGACACAGGTGCATTAACTTCTGCCACTTAATGGAGCTCCTTGTTTTAGCACTCTGCTTCCTCTGAACACCTATGCGCTTGGCTGATAATTCTGTAAAATATTCAGAATATGCCGAATTTTACTTCCTGACTTGTTCCTCCTAAACTTCCTCTTCTCAGTGTAATTCAAGGTCAGGAAAGAAATTAGGCATCACTGAGCTAAAGACCTGAAGGGCCCATTACAATGATCTAGTCTTACTTCCCAGGAAAACACAGGCCATAACATTTCATCAAGGGATTTCTTTATGAAAGGCTAATAACTTGATGAAGAGAAGTCTAACCTTTTATTAAGGCACCCAATCTTGATTTAAAGACACAGAGCAATGAAAAATTTACCACAGCTCTTCTATTTGCTAAAAATTCTGCCCCAGTGCTTCACTTTTAATACTATCAAAGCCAACTGCAAAGTCATACAGAAAAAAAAAAAAACAACTCAAAACTTGAAGATGGAATACATGTTCTGAAGGGGGGGAAAAGGGGGGGGAAATTGTGTTTTAGGGGAATTTCTGTTCCTAAATTGAGGAACATATGCATAGACAGTAATATTTGCTATCCTGAAATAGAGTAGTCTGTGATCTTGTTCACTGAACATGCAACTCCACAAGACAAAACACAAAAGGAAACATTGCAATAGGTCCTGCTGAAATGCAGGCCCTGTCATCATACTTCCACATTTACATCAAGCTCACATTCATAATACTGTGATTCTTACATTTTCTTTAATTTAAAAATAGGAACCAGCAGCACATCTTAATGTTCCTTAAAATGAAAGCCAGGCCACTCAACTGCCTGGATAGAGATTATTAGCCTGAAATCTTCTGTTTTACGAGGAATTACAAATCAGTAGAGATGTACTGTTACAGTGTCTCCTAGGACCATTTATGCAACTCCTGACAGTGTGAATTTGAATGGATTTGATATTCTGTAGTCATTTTTCAAACACCTGTGTTACAAATCAGCTCTAAGAAGCTAAGGTTACCTATGTCAAGAACTGTGACTTGAGAGCACATATGCCTACACACAGTTTAAAATAATGGGGAACATAGTACTATAGATACAGGTCTTTCTTTTTCCCATTTTTTTCCTGCTCCCTAGAAAAAAAGTAATTAGTCACACAGTGCTATGGACAGCTTATGATTTACAAATCCTAGCAGGTGAGCAGGAGAATGAACACTAAGCACAAGGAGTATATCCATTTTGGAAAGACCCTGGGGAAAGAATACCCATCTTTAAAAGATTTCCCTAAGAAAAATCCCCAGGCCTCTCACTGCTGTCATGCCTCTCAAAAAACACTAAAAGCAAGCTTTTGCAGCCATGTCTACTTAACGGTTTAGGCACTATTAGAAGACACACCATTTCAGGTGCCTGGGATCTAGATGACCTAGATGAACCTTCACTTGAGGGAAGAGCTCCTGGATCCAGGCAGACAGCAGTGCCTAAGAAGGGCAATAATTTCCAGTCCCTTCTAAATTATCAGCACCTGATGCAGGGCCCCAGAAAAGACCTTCCTCCCAGCTGGATTAAGAAAAGAGCATTCCTACAGGTATGCTTCAGAGTACCAAGCAAACCTCTTAGGAAACGAGTAAGCCAGGCAATAGTTCCAGGTTGGGGGTTTTCGTTTGTTTGTTCTGGAGTTTTTTTGCAGGCCAATACAGCAGGTTTTTTGTTACAGCCTGAAAGCAAGCCTTGACATAAACAGGCCCTCTCTCAGGAAGAGACCTCACTCCAAGCTGCCCATTGGGATTGAGTACTTATTTGTAATACTGGTGTTTGAAAAATGACCACAGAAAGTCAAATCAGCGGAAACTCACACTCCCAAGACAGGTTCTACAGTCCCAACACCAGCCACAGTACACCCTCTGCCAAGGACCTGGGATTTGTTCCACCACAGCATGTGTGATCCATCTTTATGTCATTCTTGCACATCAAATACTAGCAACAGCAGAAAAAAATTAAATAGGGTAAATGGTCCTTTAATGTGACTAATAGAGTAGTACTTACTGGCATCCTAAACTCACTGATGAACCAGAAAAAAAATAGGAAGCTAACAGTGAGAAAAGTTCTTTAAACTTCAAGGATACAAAATATAAACAAGGTATCATCTGCTTCTGCAAGCGATGGCAACCTGGTCAGTCTGGATTACGTGGATTGTTTTTATAGCTCTCTTCATGATGCAGAATGGACTAAAAGCTTAAAAATAGGTTTAGATGAGGCAGACATAATTTGTTCTTGTTTCATCAGAACATACATTTTGACTGGGGAGGGATTTAAATATCTAGGCTTAGGTCCTCTAACTAGCTTGAGCTAATAGTTTCTAATCAAAACAAGGTATTCTTTGCTGGGTATGAAGTTATTTGAGTTAAAACACTGCAAGAGTGGAGGATTTAAGCTTAAACGCTGTAAATGAGGTATAGATGAAAATTTATTTTGTATTGGCTGCTCTAGATCAGGCTCACAAAAATCATCATCATCATCATCCAGACAAAGCCACAAGAGGGAAAAGCTGTCCTGTCTGTTTCTAAGCATAAGACAGGGGTAAATTGATGCCCATTTCACATGCTTTCATAAAGCTCCTGTAAAAGCATGAATAGGTGCTTTGAGAAGATGGAAGGCAGTTGGAACCCTGAAAGCAATCCAAAAATGTCTTTTGATTATACGTTTATAGTACATGCTTTCTGAAAATGTTACACTAAAGAAACAGAAGTGACCCAACTGGGTTTGCTTCTTCAGCTCAGCTGTTCTATTCACCTTTCCATCTGCCTTACCAGTGCCAATTTAAAACATGTGGGTCAGGCACAACTGGCTCATTATGAAGAGGTGACATTTGGATTACACTGCATTTATTAAAGTATTATTAAAGTATTATTAAAGTAAGAAAAAGATCGCACTAACTGGTGTCTTCCTAATTTTAAGCAGTGCTGCAAATTGTCCACCATCCCAGTTGCCCTCTCTAAAATAACCTCCTCAGATCCTAATCCCACTACAGCTCCTTTTCAAACAAGAGCACAGAAACAAAACCCTTGTGGATTTCAGCACAAAGTATCCCAACCTCAACACTGAATCCCCACAGCAGCACTTTCCCAGACAATATTCTTCAGATTACTCCTGAACATCATTCAGTCAACTTCCAATTAACTCACAACTTCCTACCTGTGAGAACTTATTAATTTCCAACATTACATATTAATATGAAAGACACCTTGGTTTATCTAGCCAACACAGCAAAACAGCACTGTAGTATGAAGTAGGCTCAAAAAATAAGAAACACTTGAAAGTCAATTCCCTTTCCTGCTTCCAGAATGTTTGGAATTTGAGTTGTAGAAGACTATGCAAACAGGGCCCCCATACAAAACCACAGCCCATGAGAGCTGCATGGGAGAGACACCTTCTACTCCAGAACTCTGAGAAAGCTTTCTGCACTGAGTCACAACAGGACAGGAAGATAATCTATTTAACTGAGATGCATTTTAGTACCTGGCTCCCCTGACAGTCCTGGAGGTCACTGTCTAATGCTGCATGAATTATCTGTGACTTTCCAAGGAGCAATTCCCACAAGCAAGAAAGCACAGCCAGAAAATGAGTGCCTCAATACTAGAGCATTTAGCGCATACAAGCAAACAGATGTATGGTGAAGTAGTCGTGATTTTTTTGACATGGAAGGTACAAATTGGCTTTGATTGAGCTACAACTCCATGTACCAACCTGGGTTGAGTGGGTTGGAAGGGATACACCTCTTGCTAAATATCAAGAGGAGTTCTACCTTCATTGTGCTGCTCGTGCTTTCAGATCTAGGTACATCTTACAGGCATAGCATGGAATTCCAGATGACCCTTACTACCCTTCACTGTATCTTGGATTAATTACCAGAAAACTAGACTTCTAGGATGATCTGAATGACTACAAAGAAGTGATAATAAGAGATTTTGTAGACCGGCATGGAAAAGCTCTTACTGTGGAGGCAGCATGGACAGTGTGGGCAATGCATGTCAAATCTACTAATACATGAAAAGGAAGTCATAAGCAGCTTAGGGATGGCATAAAATCAGACAGAAGCAAAAGGAAGTATTGAAAAGGCTTTTTCAATTAAGGGTAAGACCGATCTTCTTGAAGTGGTAGAAAAAAGGATTTAGGAAGGGGAGATAAGGTCAAGTTACCAGATAATGCAGTCTTCCTGGGTGGCAAGATATCTGCCAAATGAAATGAGACAGCATGAATTTTAGAGATGCCAGAGAGGAGCTGGTTACAGTAATTAAGGTCTGAGGTGCTGAGCTCAGCACCAACTGCCTACAAAACAGTACAGACAGCTCAACCAAGACATCTGACCAGGGTACAGCTGCAACCCAAACAGCTAACAAGATATTCAGCTACTCAGTCAGCACTGAATTGTCTGGCATGCTGTCCATGCCCCTTCCCAAGCTCTAGAAGATCCTACAGAGACAAATGGAGGTCAAAGAATGAGAATGAGAATGAGAATGAGTGAGTTGGGGGTCAGAGGGTGTAACGGTAGAGGCAGAGACTATCACTGGAAGAGATTGAAAGGATTGAGATTTGTTTATCTCAGAAAAGAGGCAGATAGAAAGGAACACAGTAAGATAAAATACCAAATAATCCAGAGAAGAAATATCTGACATTTCTCTCTAACTTGCTGTATAACACAAGAATAAAGGAACATTCAATGAAATGAAGACCTCATGCATTCAAAGCCAATCAAATGAAATTCTCTTTCACATAACGTGTAATTGGACAGTGGAAGATATCACCACAGGAAGCACTGAGGTCAAGAACTGTGCAGGATTCAAAGAAGGGTTGGATGACTATATGGATCACAGGAATATCCAGTCAGAACAATCATGCTAAACTTTAGAAAAATTAAAAAGACAGGCTTTCAGAATTTAAGCCAGTACCTGACTATGGGAGAATTAAAATTAGGTTTCTATATGGGTAGATTATTCCACATCTGTCTTGGAGGTCCTTCTATCTTCTTTGCAAGAAGTTGATGCTGTTCTCTTTAGGCGAGAACATCAGCCTGCATGAACTACACAATTTCTATTTTCCCACTTCCACATAAGCTTTAGAGGCACTGAATAGCTTTGCATAGCTGCAATAACATCAGCAAATTCAAACCCTCCTTTTTCACTAGCGATCAGCCATGGCACCACTTGTAGTTAATCAGCACAAGGTGTTTTTATCTCAATTTCCTTAATCATAGTGTGGCTACAACTGTGAAGCTGCAGCCTTGTAGACATAGAGCAACAGCATTCGCTACCTTCCTCACCCCAGAGGCAATCTCAGTCTCGTCATCTCCTTTTCACTGTCTTGCAGTAGCAAGTTCTCTGTTGGGAGGCTTGTGCGAAATGAATCTCCAATTTCCTGACAATATACCTTGAATACTGTCTTCTCTGGCCATGGTGCTAAATAGAGGGAGCCCAGGCTTCCTGTTGATGTCCACATAGCTAATCTGTATGCTCTAAACCATATCTACCAGCTTCAGGACCTCAGGGCTAAGCAGGCGATACGGGCTCCATCCAACTCCTGCTGCAGTGGCAGCAGATCTGTATTTGCACATGGCAGTAACTTTACTTCAAGTGCCTCTCTAATGCCTGCACAACCACACACTGTTTTTTAGGCATAAGCCATTTCCTAGATAGGCATAGGCACCTCAAACCTATTGTCTTGGTTTAAAAGACAGGTGTCTGCTAGGGAAGGCAGGAGCCTTCTTTGGAATGGAAAAACTGCAACCCCTCTCTCTTTGAATTATTATAAATTTAAAATCAAGAGGCTCTCAGGCAAAGATATGGGAATAGGAATAACAGTTCTTTACTAATATCTAAAATAAAGTTAACAAATAATAACAACTATGGCATTAACCAACAAACAACCAGAAACCCAGTGGCAGCCTGCCTGGCCTCGGGCACCTTTTCCCTTGGTGCAGTTCCAGTCACAGCCTGCAGGGGGCGCTCCGGATGCGATGGTTCCCCCGCGGCTGCAGGGGGCGCTCTGGCGTGAGCCCAGGTAGCACAGGGCAATGGCGGCCGCCGGCGTGGAGAGAGGTGGGGGNGACACCTATCTAATTGCATTTTCAGTGCTTACATCCCCTTTTTGTAGATATACCTCCTTCCAGTTTTTTGCTCCTTCCCTAGCCTGGTAAACTACCTGTTGACCTCAAATTCAGCCTGTTGCTGTCCCAACTTTTCATAAGTAGCAGCCCAACAATCTTTATCTTAACTAGACCTGAAAGAGGACAGGGTAACATTTACCTTCCCCCTACCCCTTTTCTCCTCTTTAAATGTGGTTTGGGGGAGCCCACATTCAGGGTGGCTTGTGTTAAAAGGTTGTTCATTCTATTAGCAGGCAGATAGGTATAGCTTAAGAATCTGCACAAACAGAATCCAAATAAAAATAAAAACAGAATCCCTGAGGAGGGATTCTTCCCCAAAATGGTTTTCCTACTTTTATCTGTGTCTTTATTGTCCCCCTCCTTGTTCCACAGGACAGTTCCATGTACTGTAATTGTGCATCATTCACTTGACTGAGTTACGTGTTTCTGAAGCTGTAATTCACCATAGACAACTCAATGAAGTCAGAAGGTAACTGTCCTTTTCTTGTGCAGCAGTTTGTGAAGATTCTGCTCTCTGCTCAGTACCACTTCCTTAATTTTTATAATCTTGTATTACTACATGTATTTTCTGGTACCTGTACTGATCATTATTGTAATTTTAAAATCTCTTTAAGGTCTCTTTGACCCCTCAGAATGAGCCTCTTAACTTTGCCTCAGAACTGAAATCATTGAAACCATTAAGAGTTTAGTTGCTTTATAATGCACCTTTCTCCAAACATAACCTTCCTGAGACAGTGACCCATGCTCCATGCAGTAGTCTGGGGCCTAATAACCATCTTCCAGAGGACTTTACTGCCTCTTAGGTGGTGCATTACAGCTCACTGTTCCATCGGTCTAGTGTCTTGTTTGCCTTTTTTATTGCAGCTGTGCACTCAAGTGACGTTTCCTATGTGCTTTTTTCCCACAGTAACCCCTTTCTCTCTCTGAGCAGCGTGTTGAATGTAACACCCATTCCCTACATTTGCTCTTTGTTCCCAGACTAATTACTTTTCATTTTCTACACCAAGCAGCATTTGCCATCTGCTGGCTCATCAACTAAATGATCCAAATCCCTTTTGAATCCGCTTGTATTGTTCCTTATCGCTTCCCTGCGCTTCCAGTTTTACCATCCAACCAGTGGAAATTTCATGTACACAGTGCTCAGCTGAGGCACAGTAGCAGAGAAATGGGACACCACAGGATCTTCTCACACCTAGGGCAGAGCATCCTCTCTGGATTTGCCACTTGCTGCATTCATATAGAAAAGAAGGGTTAGCTTTGGCAAGAATTGGGCTCGCATATGCCTCAGTCTGCTTGAGATAAAGGATAGCTTTAAGCCCAGGCCCTGTGCTTGAGGACAGTGCACCAGGGATCCCTAGATGGGATGCAGCTTTCAGAGACCTCATCTGGTGCGCCCATACCAAGATACAGCACGTACTCCACTGCCCACCTCACAGCTCCCCTAATGTGTCCTGGAAGAAAAGGCCCATTCCACATCTCCTGAAACCATGTCCTGTTCATGTGTGCCTTGGTGTCTGCACATGTGTGCACATAGGGAAAGGGGAAAAGGAAAGATGAACATGGGAACAAGATGAGATTTCACTTATATAGAAACTGGCACCATTATAGCCCTACAGGCAAAAGTACCAATTTCCTCTCAGCCCAAGAGGGCAAGTTCTGAAAATCCAGCACAAAGACCTAATTGTGGGTGACCCAGTTGTGGCCTTATGGTAACTGAAGGGAGAATACAAAAACATAGACAGAAACTATTTGCAAGGGCATGTAGTGACAGAACAAGGGGGAATGGCTTCAAACTGGAAGAGAATAAGTTTAGATCACATACCAGGAATGAATTCTTTACTGTGGGGGTGGTGAGGCATTGGTACAGGTTGCCCAGAGAAGCTGTAGATGTCCCATCCCTGAAAGCACTCAAGACCAGTTAGATGGGGGGGCTGAGAAACCTGGTCTAGTGGAATGTGTTCCTGCCCATGGCAAGGCGGTTGGCACTAGGTGATCTTTAAAGTCCTTTCCAAGCCAGGCCATTCTATGACAATTTTATGAACTTGTTCTGAAATCCCTCAGGAAATGTCCAGTGTGTGGAAGGTCAGATGTACAAGAATCAGGGGTCAGCTGGGGACATGCGCTTTTTTCCAGGCTCTGAGAACCAGAATAGTGCGGGCTAAGCACTGATGTTTTTAAAACAGGGTTTATGGGCAGGCTTACGCTGTGCTGAAGCATGTGCCACATGGCATTCTCTTGGAAACTCTTTTCTGTCTCAGAAATAGGAAGCCTGACATGCTGGTCTATTGCCTTTGCCTTATTTTGTTTGTCATTTAAGGCAAAAAATGTCTTGGATCACCCAGAGTGAGCAATCTTTGGGATGATTTTTTGGTCTTCCCTTGAAAGCATTGCACGCACTTGGTACATTAGCAGTTGCCTACCCAAGATACATTCAGGTAAGAGAACTAGACAACCTATGCATTGCTTGCAAATTTTCTAATAATTTATTTATGTGGAAAATGACCACAGAATGGTTCGTTCAGAAGGTTAACATTTTGCAGCTGTTTTAGGGTCTGCATGTAAAATGATCTATTTTTTCTTTACAGTTCATTGATTTTCTGAATCCCAAGCTCAGAAAGACTGAGCTTGATTTCAAACATTTGCTGCTCCCATTTATAGTGTTTTTACATGGTGATTTGAGTTAGGAGTGCAAAACATAGATAAATCTTTAATAAGCTATGAACGTCACAGGAAATAATTTGTGCTATGCCTTTCTTGGGCAGGCAATCAGCATAACCAGCCAAACTAACTTGTCCTTGGCTGTGATTGGAGATACTACTTTTTATCCCAAATTTTTCACATTTAAAATCAGCTGGAGTTCTAGATGCTCGGCATTTTTGAAAAACAATTTTTAACTCTAATTGAGCATGGAAAAATTAGCATTTACTCCATACTACACTCACATCCTCTGTTCTGCTACGACAGTGCAATAGGAAAAAGGAGTTTTGCCAATTCGTAGCATTCTTTATTAATACATAAATCAGAGGAATTCATCACAGTCGTGAGTGGAAAGATTTTTCATATTCTTCCTTTTAGTCTAAGGTCTCTAATTAAAAAATGAAGCTCCAAGCTAAATTCCACTTAGTTTCATGTCTGAAGAGTTAGCATTCTAGGAGAACAGTGACAGCCAATATTCAGCATTTTTAAACACTAAACTGCTGCAATCTGGTTTAGACCTGTTCCTGTACATTGCAGCTGTATGATTTGTGCAGCACACAGCCTCACAGAACTGCCTGGAATTTGGGAGTGTGATTGGACCATGCATCACTGTAACTTCTCAAAACCTTCTCCATCATAACACTTACACCCCACCTGGTACCTCAGTCTTGGTTACCCTTCTGGCAAACTTTCATATAATGAAAGCAAGACAGGAATCTTGCAAAAAGGGAAGGATTCCAATGTTCCCTCAATGACAGTATGATTTGCTCTATCTCATAATCTGAAGCAATTGAAAATCTCTCCAAAAGCGCTGCAGAGGCCTCTGTCTACATGCAACGCAACCAAACAAAAAAACCCCAAACCTGCATTGACTAGACTCCTCCTCTGGCTCACAAATCCTCCAGAAAATATCCTCCATATATTTTTGTACCTCTACCTCAGCACAGATGTTTTTTTTCTTTTCTACTACTTTCTACTACTGGCATGGCTGTAAGACTCACGCCATTTCATCCCTGTTGACATGCTGTCCTCTTTTTCCCATTTTACTATCCACATTCTACTTGTTTATCCCTTCCTTTAGTGTTGTGGCAATTCTGACTCTCTCTGGGACTCCACACTGGGCTGAGAGCCAGCATAGGCCAGATCCATTCAAGAGGCTGTTTTCTCAGGAGCTTTCAGTTTCCCAGTACCTCAGAACAGCCAAAGGATAAAGTGTTAAGAAGACTGTGATGCATGGCAGAAAAGTGAGAAGAATACGAAAGACTGACTTTTGTGGCTAACATTCATCCTAGCTAATACCAAACATTCCAAAGCACAGGCATTTACATATGAGCTAGTCAGCCTACAGTCTGTATAGTCAGATACATTCAAGGCTTGCTCAGCTGTGGGTATCTAAATTAGGAGAAATTAATTAAATCCTTCACTTCTGGTTCAGATTGCATCTTCTGTATCAGCATTCACTAAATCCACTACAACCACTTCACTGATGCCAATAGCATTTCTCAATACTTACATTCTTAGAGATACCACAAGACATAACATGAAAAACTATGCTAGAGTACAGCTCTGTCTTCCGAAGTACCTCAGGATCCTTCCTGCCTGTTAATTGCAAGTTGCAATAGAATCTGTAATTTGTTTGGTATTCACTGTTATTCAGGAACCCTGAGAGACAGAACAAATACACTGACTAATTTCCATCATGGAGAAGCTGAGCTCTCCTATGGCTTTAGAGAGAAAGAACCCCAGCAATAAATCCCTGCCCTCTTTGCAGAGAGAAGAGAATATGTAAGCCTGTTTGAATGTTGCCAATGGCATCGATTAAATCTCCGATCACAATACCAACAAAAAAAAATCTTGGCAGGAGGTAAAATATATGGACTTCCATATAACTGAGATCTCAAACAATTCTGAGGAGAAGGAAAACACTGACTCCAAGCAGAAAAAGGGAAAAGAACTGGAGGTAACTGGCCTCATAAGAGAAAAATCCTTCCCCTTCCTTAACACAGACTACCTGGAGATCACAGCAGAAGATGAACATTTTAGAGAGTAAGAACTCTCCTCCTCAACTTGTAAACAGATTGACAAGGGGCCTGTAAAGTCCTGCAGTCAGAGAAGTCCATCTGCTGGGTCACTGCCAAGAGGGATCCATGTCTGAACATGGAGAAACAGGGCAGACAGGTGAGAGACACAGCTTTAGGCTTCTTTATATTATTGTAATCCAATATGCCTACCCAGGATTTTGTTGTTGGGTTGAGGTTTCTTCCAGTTCCCTAGGAGTGACTTTGTTGTTTTGAACAGACTGTCCTGTGTTGTAGCAAGCAACCACTTTAGGCAGAACCCTGTATGAACATCTGTGTCCAACAATACTCCAATCTCAGCTGGGAACAATCAAGAAACTATAAGAACCACAGCAAACAAGATCAAGGACTCCATTTAAACTTCTCTTTGAAAGAGAGAGGCCATACCTGTAATCAATGAGTATTAACCTAGGAAGACTATGAAAATAAAAGGTCAACGGAATAAAGGCACACATTATATCTATATATGCATAGTACACTCTTACTTAATATCTTCGAGTATTGAGACACAGTTTCAGAGTCATCAAAAATGGGACTGCAGGTGGCAATGCACTCATGTATATTTGCTCTCCACACAAGCAATTTTGCATGGAGGGAACTGCTGAAATGGAGATACCAAAGTACTACCGAGATGATGTAGAAATGTTTGCAGATGTGCAATTTTCATCTAAAATAAATTTTCCTGCAGTGTCCTAAACCGCTTCAGCACAAAATTAGCCAAAATAAAACTTATTTTTATGTATTCTTCTCAGTTGCAAGGACAGATGCAGCCCTGATGTAAGACTTGGGGAGGATTCTTCACCAATCAGTTGTGCCCACAGGATCTGCACCAGCAAAGAGTGTTGCATCCACCAGTGGTAATGAGCAAGAGGAAGAGAGAACCGAGAGGCCTTTAGACTCTTCATTAAATCCACACTTTGTGTAAAATAGGCCTGATGCATTGCTCCACTCTGGACACTAGTGCACCTCTCCAAAATGACTACTGGGGGGTAAAGTAGGTTCATAAAATAAAGCCATGAGAACAGGCCCACATGCCAACATTTTTTACTCTTCTTAGCTGGGCAGTTTGAAGACACAGGACAAATATCTGTTGGTAACACCCTTCCCTTCACCACTGTGGACTGCAGAAGTAACACAACAAACCACGTTTTTCCATCATTAGCCTGAAGCGAACTGTTGGCTCTGATTCTTTCCAACAGCCTTTCCAGGTTTGTTTGTTTTTCATAATTGCTTTGCTTCCCCCCATTTTTTACCTAGGTCTGTATTCTTGCCTTGAAAATACCTTCTGTGCAAAGAGACTCACAGCCACTTCCCCTAAAGCCAGGCCCAAACGTAGACTGCTGCTCTCTGCAAGTTTTGATATTATTTTATCCTTTTAGAACTGTTCTTAGTTACATGCTGAGAAAAAAATTTTAAAAGGGGGTAGGGAGGAACAGATTGTTTGCGAGTGTCGATTATCCTGCAAAGGTTTGGCAGATTTTTGTTGTTTGATTGGGTGTTTTTTCTCTTATGTTTAAAAATTGTACCAGAGGAACAGGGATTTCTATCCCTGGCTAGAAATCTTTCTTAGATTCTTTCACTCTTGAAGGAGCAAAAGCAGCTCTGCTTAGTAGAACTGATTAATCATAATTGTAATAAAACATATATTCTGCTTCAACATACCTGACTGCATTGTGGTTTAGGAGCTAACAAAAACAGGTCTCATGATTAAAAAGTAGGTGTAGGCAGTGATATGTAATATATTAATGCTACAATCAAACGCTGCAGATGAAATTTTACAGCAGCAGGTTTACTGGTTACCATGAAACAATAGTGCTCGGTCAGGAAACTACTGCAATAATCCTGCAGCTTTTATATGTCAATATTTAGGGCATTCCTACAGCGGGCTGTGTTACTACAGCATTGCAGGAGTTGTGAAATGTGTCTCTGTCATTCCTAATTACCTCGGCCCTGCGAGAGACGTGCAAAACCACAGACGAGTATGTTTCCCCTCCCTCTGGCTCTGCGGCCGGGATGACGGCGGGGATGTCACCGGGGCTCTCCGGGGGGCGGCCCCGAGGGCGGAGGGGCGCGGGCGCGGCGGGCTGTGCCCGCAATGCAGCACCGCCTCGCCGGGAGCCTCCCCGGGCGGCACAGGCACAGTGTCCCTCCACCTGCGCTGCCACCCGGACACGGCTGCCTGTGCCACCCGCACGCCGAGGCTGCGCTGGCCGTGCCGCTCCCTGATCCCGGCTGGCTGCTGCAGGGGTGCGTGTGTAACACGGGTGTGCGCGGAGAACAGCACTGCATGACAGCCACAGCCAGAGCCACTCGCGGGCAGCTGTGCTGGGGCTGGGTGTGCTGGGCGTGCTTAACATCTCTGCTGAAACAGCCTTCTCTGGCTTGGGCGTAGACAAACTCTTGAGTGAATTACAAGGCTGAACCTGTTGGTATGAAAGGGTCCAGAGACAGAGATGAATTCAGTGTCCCCTATTCTCATCCCTGTGCTGCCCAAATAAAAATCACCTCTGCATTTACTGCTGAGAACTGAACCTGAGTTGAACACACCTAGCATGAATTTGACACAGGTGATCCTTCCAAGAGTTCCTGAACCAGAAGAACTACAGGGTGAGAAGTAAGGACCCTTTTACCATATGACAAGGGAAAAGTCCACTGCAGCTATTCTCAGTTGGTTATTTGTCAGTCACAACTGCTGCTTACAGCAGCTGTGGGCTGGTGACTGCCATGGTAAAGTGGTGAGCAGCAACTGGTTGTCAGTTTCACCTTATGGACCCTCTCTGGAAATGGGATGAAGGTGGCAAAGGCACCTTCTACCATACAATCAGCTTGGCTCTGGTAGAGCCAAACAAATGGAAGTGCTCTGCCCTTTAAACATAACTACCTGCAGACCAGCAAAACAGTAAGAAACGGCATAGCCCAAGCTGAGTTTTCTTCTTCCTGTGGAATACCAGAAGATTGGTGCTCTGTTGGCCCTTGCGTTGGTGTGTGACAGCCCAACATCACCCTGGGAAACAAGTGAGACCAGAAAGAATACACAGAAATATCAGCATGGGGAGGGATCTTCCATCAGTAGCTTTATGTGCTCTTTCTGACAACCTGAGACCCAGAGGTGTCACAACAGATGCCTCCAGAGGCCATAGCAGCCACAGTCACTGCTTGGTCACGCCTCCTGTATTAGGCTGCAAATATGACCCTGAGACTCTCGAGTTTCACCTGGAAATGCCTTTGTGCTGAAGTTACTGAAATTACATCAGACATACTTTTTGTAAGTTGGACCAGATTTTGACTCAGAAAGTGAGATTTATAGGTAAAGGCTGGTCAACAATAACACTTCATTGAGATGTCTCAGCTAAAACCTCAGTCCCACTGAACACCTAGTGCCTCTCTCCCCATCCTCAGATTTGATTACAAACCCCATGAAGACAGCAAGAATGTTTTTACTGAAGTCAGCAGGCTTGAACCAGGCTTCACCCTGTAAATATTTACCAATGACTAAGAAATAAACACGGTTCCCAATCTGGCTACTATAACCTAAGATGTTTCTGTTAGTTCAGGAGCTTGCTGGTGAAGATGAGTTACAGCGTGAGGGTGTTCAAAGACAGAAGATAACTTACTGCTGCTATTTTTTTGGCCCTTTGCCTAGACTTCCCTATTTTTATTCTCTTTTTAACATTAATTCCTTTTTCTGTTTCTCCCTAAACTAATATTGGCCTAATTTAACTAACTGTATGTATTCTTTGCTGAATGTATTTCAGGCTTTTTCATTGGTAACTCTTACCCCAGCTATATTTCACAAAACAAAATAGCTGTCCTCACATGCCTCTCTAAATAATTGTTGGTTCCTCTTATAATTTGCTTATATGTCAGTTTCTATTTAAAAATAAAATACAATCATTGACTAACCATTTTAAAGCTGTTCTTGCTAACTTAAATTAATCCCTATTCCACTTGTCTTTCTGCCTTTCTGCTCCACAACTGCCCCCTAGAGAAATAGCTCTGTAAGAAAAAAATAATGCACGTATCCAGTCATGCAGTACTTTTAACAGTTAGTTTACTCCAGACTGGCAAGGACTGGGATTGGTAGAGTCATTTCCTGGCAAAATTGGAAAATGCTGGCCCAGTGAAATGGATATATTCTAGATAATATAAATTTTCTAAACAGTATTTTTCAGAACTTTTTTTTTCAGGTGATATAATTGCTGATAAAAATTAGACTGAAAGCAGCCAGCCACAATGTCTCCAAAATTTGACTTAAAGCTGGTCAAAACTCTAGTTAGTGCTTCCGTCTGGCAGGAAACACCCACGCTTTGAAGACAAGTTTTGTTAAAATACTGAAAGTCAAATATTTGGGTGTTTCTCATGAAGGTGCTAAGAGTTTTGCTATAAATATTTGTCAAAGTGAAATTCAGAAACCAGTCTGGATAAAATAGCTGGTGCTCAGCTGAGAGACACAGACGTGAACTCGAGTTTTTCTTATCCTACATGGATGTCTTGAACAGTATGTAACTAGATATGGGTAAAAGTCTGGACATTCATTAAGTTTTTGATTCTATCATGCAAAGTGGACCAAAAAATATTTGAAATTGTAACATTTTTCACAGAAGAGGACAACTGTGGCAATGCAGATGGAGAAAAGAAGGTTCTACATAAGCCCTTGTCTTACAGAGAGCTGAATCCCTGGAACTAAATCTCTATAAGTCTGAGTCCATGTGACCGATGTGGTTATAACTAAATTGGAGTTTTGCCTAGTATCAGTGGGGACTCCTAGCAGATCAGGACACAGTTGTAGGACTGGGCTATTTGCTATTTATATAACAAATTGCATATAACAGAATTAGAAGTCAGTAGTAATTTTTATGTAAATTACATATAGTACATTACATTAGTAAGACTGGTGTTTCTAAGTATTTCTGCCTTAATTCCCCTACATTCCCATACCACAATTACACCTGCTTTCCTATACAAGGATCTTCACATACCCTATGTTTTCCCCTACAACTGGCTTCTGTTGTAGATTCTGTTCTTCTCAGCCTCCCCGTGGACTTCACACTATCTCCAGTGTACTGAAAGGCGGTCATAGCCAGGAGGGGGTTCACTCTCTTCCCCCAGGCAACTACTGACAGGACAAGCTGTGCCAGGGTAGGTCCGGCCTGGACATCAGGGGGAATTTCTTCACGAAAAGAGCTGTTAAACATTGGAATGGGCTGCCCAGGGAAGTGGTGGAGTCACCATCCCCGGAGGTGTTCAAGAAATAACTGGATGTGGCACACAGTGCTATGGCTTAGTTGACACGGTAGTAACTGTCTAGAGGTTGGACAATCTTGGAAGTCTTTGCCAACCTAAAGGATTCTGTGATTCTGCAATTAAAAATGGAGAATCACATGGGAGGAGCCAGTGGGTCTTATTCCTGTATCCAGCACGTGAGGGGAACAAGCAGGCCCTTCTTCTGTGTAAGAAATCCCTCCTAGGTGACGGCGGAGAGACCGAAACTGGCTCAGCTCCAATTCATGCACGAGGACGCAGACTGGTCAGGGACAGGGCTGGGCGGTGACCCCGCTCCCGAGTCCCCGGCCGGAAGGCGAGCGCAGCGGAGGCAAGCACCGCCACAACCCCACTCGGGCCTTCCCCAGCCGCTTCCTGGCTGTAGGGCGGCCCCCGGGAGCTCCGGGCTGTGCTGGGCCCTGCGCTGCCCGCGCTCCGCTCCCGTCCCGGTACCAAATCCCCGCCCGTCGGTCCGTGCTTGCGGCGTACCCGTCGGGCCGCCAGGGGGCGCCGCCGCCCCGCTCCCTCAGCAGCCCGCCCGCGCGCTTGGAGAGGCGCGCGAGCTCTCGCGGCGCGCCGCGCCCGGCCC